>JAEHOD010000040.1:385000-692500 GCA_016834595.1 Chlamydomonas schloesseri | reverse complement strand
ACCACCACCACCACCACCACCACCACCACCACCACCACCACCATCACCACCACCACCACCACCACTACCAAAGGTCCACGTCGTATCTGACTGCACGTTGAGACGCAATGGTTGCGCTGTTGGGTCGCAAGATTGTGGTCACAGGTCGAAGGCGGCACCCAGGGACGGGTAGGTGTCCGTTGAACATGTCGCAGTAATTGTCGAACATTCTATGCTATTCGATTCGGGGTGCGAAGGAAGCAAGGCAAGCAGCCAACAGTTTGGGGCTTGTGACCGGGCCTCGGCCGGCAAGGGGTTAGGAAGGCGAGCACGCGGAGAATCCGGACTTTCATGCGACAACCAAGCGCTCGGCACTGCTGTTGCACTGCTGTTGCCTTCTACACATACCCGTTTCGATGCGCGCCGTCGCGTCATTACGTATGTAGCAGCCCTGCAGCTGCGTCGGTGGTGGGCGACCACCAGAATTGGAAGAAGAAGAACATGAACAAGTCTGAACGGCTAGCTAGGCTAGCAAACTGATAGCATTTCAGGAGGCCCGCTTGGCACTGGTTGATAAGTGGAGTACAGGCAACAGCCAGGCCCCTTTTGACGCGCTTGCTTTTTCTTCCCAGCATGTGCTGACACCGACATGCCGTGCGCTGTCGTATGTGTGCCGTAATTAGTGACAGCCACACGTGAAATGAGTTGCCCTCACATGTAGAGAGAGAGAGTGTGTGTGTGTGTATGTATGTGTATGTGTATGTGTGTTTGTGCGTGTTGGATCCAAACGCACACAACGCATGGCACCATGCGCTGTCGTGCCCTAGAGGAAAGGCAGTTAAGGGAGCAGTGGTGGGGCGGTTTCCTATTCATGCTGCTAGCGGGGAACCCCGACACCCAACCGGGTGCACGCTTTGACTCAGGACTGTATCTCGTGGCAATGGCGTTCTACCTCATGACTTCACCTTCATGCCTTGTTCCACTCACGCGTTCTGTGCCGGGGGATGACCTTAGTCCCTGTTGCGATTATTGTTTCAAGTAATGTTGTCAACCGTGTGCCTGAACTGGAGTACGGTACCGTAGTATTCTGCTGTTATCGCGCGCAAGATTGCTGACGTCAGCAGCATTGCCAAGTGACTGCGCGCTGTGCGTGCTGCGTGTCAAAGCGGTGTGGCCTTTGGGGGCGGCGGTGGGGCCATGCTTCAGGTGTATGTGCTGAAGGCGGCCGCGCCCCAATCAGGGAAGGCCTTCGGGCCCCGGCCGGTTGGCGGCGGCGCATCATTCGTTAATCAACTCCAGCGCCTGGAGGCGCACATAGGCAGGGGTGCACATAGGTGTTTGTTTTAGATACGGTAGAGCGCCTTGTGGCGTTTCCGTGCAGCGCGGGCGAGCTAGGCGAGCGCTTGTGTGTCTCAGTGTGCGCATGGGCGGCGGCGTGCAGCTAGCTAGGCGGCACGTGCAGCAGAGGCCGAGGCCTTGATTGCCGGCATTATATGCCCACGTGTTGCATGCAGCATGCGCAGTGTGCTACTGGCCTGCACACACACACACACGCACACACACGCACACGCAGTCCAGGGCTCCTATCTTAATATCCACGGGATATTGAAAGGCGTTTATGGCAATTTTCGGGATATAGATGGCGGCACATTGGAAAGGGGCCCCGTGGCGTGCCAATGTCCAAAATCCTATGTGAAAGAGTGATTACTGAACGTTATTACCACCCTCACACAGTGGGGTATTGCCTAGGGCTGGTTATTAGGCTGACGCAGGGATGACATCGTGTTCGGCAACTTGCCTTTGATCGTGCCCTTGATTGCGCACCCCGGGAACAGTACATTTGTTTGGTCTCGAGCGTCAAGATTTGTAAAGTAAGTGAACCAGCCAGAAGTAGTGCTGCATGGCCAAGGCAGGTCGGGGAAGACAAAATCCCTTACGTTACTGACCTTGTGAGATTCTGGCAGTCATGCGGCAGCCAAGTCGCCGCTGATCCCTGCGGGAGTGCGGGGCCCCTTGCTACAATGCCCTTGATACCGTTGATCCTAAGTTGCGCATATGCAGGAGGCCACTGAAGTGTGTGGGCCAAAGCGGCAAAGCTATGCGCGCTGAGACGGTGCGCCCTGTAAACCATGATGTCAGTGCATGTTCGCTCGTCCTCTACATCAGCTCAGACGTATTTGGAGTCCTTTGAGGGCGAGACAGGTCTGGCAGGGGCGCTCAGCCCACCGAAGGGGCAGCAGAAGGGCGATGGAGAGCGTGGTGGGGTGGGTGGGGTGGGTAACTGTGTCGCGAGATGAGGTCCGCCATGGACGCGCTCATAGCTATTGTATCAATACACAAAACATTGTTGCAACATACGCAATATTGCGGAGCTAAATACCACCAGCCGCTGAAGGAATTGCACAACATCCTCAAGCCCTGAGGACGCTGCAAGAGTAGATCAGTGGCGCATTTTTTACAACCACAAAATGTTACAACAAAAAATAGGCGCTTATAGCCGCTAAACGGTGGTGACGAAGTGGCGGGAGAGTTTCGGAGAGCCTGCTGCCTGCTACAAATTGTGATTGGCCGACAGATATTATGCCGCTGCGTCTGGAGGATGCCGTGTGGCCGCTCGCGCTTGCGACGATGGCGGGACTGTCAACCAGCGTGGGCGCCATCGTTGCGGTGAGAGCGGCTCCTGCCCATATCATTCATGGCAGCCCTACAGCTGAATCATGCCGCTCTGGTTTCCCGCGATTCCACGGGCGTCGGACGGCCGCTAAGCCTGAGACCTGCGACTTGCGCGTCCCGTCATTTCTCCGCAAAATTGCGCGCAGGTGGTCCGGCGCCCCAGCGCCCAGGCCATGGCCGCGCTGCTGGGCCTCGCACTGGGCGTGATGGCGTGTGTGAGCATCGTGGAGCTGGTGGTCCGCAACGCCATGTCGGGTGCGTGAGGAGGGGTGGGTGAGGGGGTTGGGGGGGTGAGGAGGTTGGGCACGGAGGTTGGGTGAGGAGGGGGAAGAGGCGGGTGGGTGGGGAGGGCAGTTCATTCCAGAAACCAGAAGCAAAATGACCGAGGGGAGGGTGAGCTTGCAGAGTAGCGGCCCGGGTGGCAGGAGGGGAGAGGGGCGGGGCCGCTGCCCCTAGCAGCCAATTCGTTGTTCCGGCTGGGTGCTGCACTTCTCTGTTGGAGGAGGGAGGTAGGGAGGGCGCCCTGCTTTTTGCCATGGTGCGCGATGGTGACGGTCCCGCTTCGCTCCTGCTTTCCTTCGCGCACCCACTCCCCCACCGCAAAATCCTACCACGCCTCCATCCCACTCCACCTCCACTCCTCCTCGCATGCCCCACACACCCCCACTCGCCCACTCCTCCACCTGCACTCCTTCATCCCACCCCACCTCCACTCCTCAACACCTGCCCCCCCCCCCCACACACACCTGAACCCTCAATGCATGGAGCCACCCCCCCACTCCTCAACACCTGGCCCTCGCGCCCCCCCCCTCGGTACGCCTTCTGTGTCGCATCGTCTGTCTACATCTTCTTCTTCATTAATTTAACATGCATGGAACCCCCCCACACACACACCTCCACACCCGCTGCCAGGCGACAGCGACCCGTTGCTCATCCTGGCGGCGGCAGGCGGCGGCGGCCTGGCCTACTACGTGGCGGAGCCCTTCTTCCCCAAGATGGACGAGGGGCACGACCACCTGGTCAAGGTGGGTGGTTGAGGGGTGGTTGGGGTGGTTGGTTGGGGGTGGTTGGGGGTGGTTGGGGGTGGGTGGTTGGGGGTGGGTGTGGGCGGTTGTGGGTGGGTGTGTGTTTGCGGGAGGAGCGCATGGCGGGCTGACAACAGCGGGCCAGGGTGAGGGTTTTTTCCTATGTAGCGCTTTAAAAAAGAACGAGAAGCTTATGCCGGACTAGCAAGCTTAAGTTCGGGCCAAACGAAACAGGGGTTTGCTTGGGGAGGGGCACGAGGGGAGTGTTGAGAATGGTCTGCGGTCCGGCCGCACCAGCAATCATATCCATGTGCGGGGGAGTTCCCCGGGGGCCATACCCGTAGTCACCTGCCTAGCTGAGGGCGTGGGCAGGAGGGCTTGAGGAGGAGGAGGGCGTGAGGAGGAAGAAACTATACACACCTGTGATTACGGTGCCCAGGCGTTACCAGTCATGTCTGGTCGGTCGGTAGTTTTGAAGAGGGGAGTCAGGCTGGTGTCATGGCAGGAGAGGTTGGGGCACGTGCGAGGGCGCTGGTGGGGTAGGTCAGGCACTTAGGCCGCCCTGCCGGCTGCCGCTGCGCTCCGGATCACGGGTTACTTCATCACGTGCGCTGTATTTCGGGCGCCATGCGAACCCCGGTGCAACGCGGGCCTAAGCCGCCCGCGCCCCCGCTCACCCGCCGCCGCCGCTCACACACCGCCGCCGCTACACGCAGAAGCAGGATGACCTGGATGACCACGAGGCCTTCTTCCGGCACCTTCAGCAGCAGGAGGAGGCGGAGGCGGGGGCAGCAGCGCGGGCGTCTGGTGGGGGTGGAGGTGGAGGCGGAGGCGGCTTTGGCCTTGGGGGCAACAGCACGGCAGGCGCCGCCGGCGCCGGCAGCGGAGCGGGCGGTGGGTCGCAGCACCACCATCACCACCATCACCACCACCATCCGCACGTGTCAGACAGTGACCGGGATCGGTCGGCGCACGGGGGGGCGCTGGCGGCGCTGGGGCTGGCCAGTGGCGGAGGTGAGAGCAAGGACGGGGGTGTTGGAGCAAGGTGTGGGGCTGTTGTTGTTGTTGTTTAGGGGGGGATAGTTCATTCGGGGAGTCACTCATGCGGGCCGGCGGGGTGGTGGTGGTGTAAATACCAGCCCATAAATGGGGGGGGGGTAGCAGCGGAAGGTTGGAACGAGTCGCGGGACCGAGCGGACTGCGCTTCAGGCGGCTCGCAGAGGAGGCTGAGCTGAAGAAGTATGTGTGCGTGTGTGTTTTGTACGCGCGCGCGTCCTGCCCTGCCCTGCCCTGCCGCTGCCGCCCCCGCCTCCGCCCTGCCCTTCCCGCCACCGTGGGGGTTCCCCAGCCTCGCAACGAAAGGTGGCTGCGGCCGCAGGCGGCGGAGGAGGCGGCGGAGGAGGAGGCGGAGGAGCCGCGGCGCTGCACGGCCTAGCCCGCAAGGGCAGCGGCGCCGGAGACGTACAGGCGTCGCCGCTTGCGGGCGGCGGCGGCGGCGGCGGCCTGCCTGGAGGGGCAGCCGGCGATGTGGGGATTGACGGCAGGTGGGTGTGCGTGTTCGTGCGCGTGCCAACACCAAGAGCTGGATTGCATGCTGGTGTGTGGGGGGGGGGGCGGGTGTGGTGCGTGTGTGGGTGTGCCGGTGCAGGAATGGCGGGAGGTGGACCGACCGACCGACCGACCACACACACACACACACACACACACACACACACACACACACACACACACACACACACACACACACACACACGCCACGCCACGTCTTTGCATCAATGATGCGTGTAACCCCACGCTCACCTCCTCGCTCTTATGCATTGGGTTTGGTTTATTTTGGGCTGGTAACCCCACCACCCCACCACCCCACCCCTTACAGCGGACACGGCGTCGAGCTGGGGGGCGCTGGAGGCGGCGGCGGCGGCGGCGTTGGGCACCTCGTGGGCGGCGGCGGGTTGCTGGCGGTGGAGTCGCAGCAGCGGCTCAAGGCGGGTCGCATGATGCGGCTGGGGCTGCTCATGGCCATGACCATGACGGTGGGTAGGGGAGGGTAGGGGTGGGTGGGTGGGGGTGGGTAGGGGTGGGTGGGTGGGTGGGTAGGGTTGGGTGGGTGGTAGTTCATTCCAGAAACCAAAGCGACCATTGCAACCCAAAAACCCGGGTGGGTGCGTTCCTGGGTGGTGCGTTCCTGGGTGGTGCGTTCCTGGGTGGGTGGGTCGGGGTTGCCAGATGAGGTGCGGACGGTGTTTTTTCCCTCACGTTCTTGTGTTCAAGAGGAGTGGTTCTGTGCGTTTCAGAGGGGATGGTAAGGACAGGGGCTCGCTGAATGTTACTCATGCCGCCTTAACCGACCACGCCCGGCCCCGGCCCCTTCACCTGCGGTGCGTGCGCTGCCCCCACCCCCCGATGTCTGTCTACATCTCCCTCGTCCTTAATTAAACATGCATGGCTCCCCACCCCACCCCCACCCCCCACCCCCCACACACACATTCACAGATCCACAACCTGCCAGAGGGCTTCGCGGTGAGCGAGTGGGAAAGGGCGGGGGGCGGGGGGGGGCTCCGGTGAACCGAACAGGGGGTGTGCCGAGGGGTGTGCCGAGGGGTGTGCCGAGGGGTGTGCCGAGGCATATGGCTGCGAGGCTTCAAAGCCCCCCTACCAAAGCCGCGCCTACCCAGCCACGTGCCGACCGGACCGGACCTCGCAACCGGACCTCGCAACCGGACCACCTCACCTCCCACCTCACCCCCACCTCCCACCACCTCACCACCCACCTCCCACCTCACCTCCCACCTCCCACCTCACCTCCCACCTCCCACCTCACCCACCACCCCCAGGTGGCGTTCTCCGCCTTCACGGACTTTGGGCCGGTCATGGCGCTGGCCATCGCCCTGCACAACATACCCGAGGTAGGGTGGGGTGGGGTGGGGCAGGCAGGCGCCGCATGAAGGGCGTAGGGCCGGCTGGGGGCTGCGTGTCGCTGGGAGGCTGGGAGGCTGGACGGCTGGAAGGCTGGAACATGACCACATGACGCCATGATGCACCACATGACATCACCACATGACACCATCACATGACATCATCACCACATGACGTCACCACATGACATCACCACATGACACCACCGCATGACTCACAGGGCGTCATCATCGCGGCGCCCATCTACGCCGCCACCGGCAGCCGTTGGAAGGCAGTGGGCCTCGCAACCGCCTCGGTGAGTTTGCAACCGCCTCGGTGGGTGAGAGCAACCGCCTCGGTGGGTTTGCAACCGCCTCGGTGGGTGAGAGCAACCGCCTCGGTGGGTGAGAGCAACCGCCTCGGTGGGTGAGAGCAGCCGCCTCGGTGGGTGAGAGCAACCGCCTCGGTGGGTGAGCAACCGCCTCGGTGGGTGAGAGCAACCGCCTCGGTGGGTGAGAGCAACCGCCTCGGTGGGTGAGAGCAACCGCCTCGGTGGGTGAGAGCAACCGCCTCGGTGGGTGAGAGCAACCGCCTCGGTGGGTGAGAGCAACCGCCTCGGTGGGTGAGAGCAACCGCCTCGGTGGGTGAGAGCAACCGCCTCGGTGGGTGAGAGCAACCGCCTCGGTGGGTGAGAGCAACCGCCTCGGTGGGTGAGAGCAACCGCCTCGGTGGGTGGGAGCAACCGCCTCGGTGGGTGAGAGCAACCGCCTCGGTGGGTGGGAGCAACCGCCTCGGTGGGTGGAGCAACCGCCTCGGTGGGTGAGAGCAACCGCCTCGGTGGGTGAGAGCAACCGCCTCGGTGGGTGAGAGCAACCGCCTCGGTGGGTGAGAGCAACCGCCTCGGTGGGTGAGAGCAACCGCCTCGGTGGGTGAGAGCAACCGCCTCGGTGGGTGAGAGCAACCGCCTCGGTGGGTGAGAGCAACCGCCTCGGTGGGTGGGAGCAACCGCCTCGGTGGGTGAGAGCAACCGCCTCGGTGGGTGGGAGCAACCGCCTCGGTGGGTGAGAGCAACCGCCTCGGTGGGTGAGAGCAACCGCCTCGGTGGGTGAGAGCAACCGCCTCGGTGGGTGAGAGCAACCGCCTCGGTGGGTGAGAGCAACCGCCTCGGTGGGTGAGAGCAACCGCCTCGGTGGGTGAGAGCAACCGCCTCGGTGGGTGAGAGCAACCGCCAAGGTGGGTGAGAGCAACCGCCTTGGTGGGTGAGAGCAACCGCCTCGGTGGGTGAGAGCAACCGCCTCGGTGGGTGGGAGCAACCGCCTCGGTGGGTGAGAGCAACCGCCTCGGTGGGTGAGCAACCGCCTCGGTGGGTGAGAGCAACCGCCTCGGTGGGTGAGCAACCGCCTCGGTGGGTGAGAGCAACCGCCTCGGTGGGTGAGAGCAACCGCCTCGGGCCCAGGCCCAGGCCCAGGCCCGCCTCATCACTGGCGGCCCTTGCGCCAATCATCATATCACAATCAATCAACCAAAGGGCTGTGTGGGCGTCACACAACATACAGCGCCCGGTGCCGTACCGGGTAACGCGCACAGCCGTAAAGCCGCTTCCCCACGTGCAGCCACACACACACACACACACACACACACACACACACACACACACACACACACACACACACACACAACACACACACCACACACACACACACACACACACACACACACACACACACACACACACACACACACACCTCCTCTCCTTGTGCTTTTCTAACACACACACACACACACACACGCACGTACGTGCTGCAGGGGCTCTCGGAACCGCTCGGGGCGCTGCTGTCGCTGCTGCTGCTGCAGGTGCGTGCCGTGCGTGCGTGCCGTGCGTGCCGTGCCGTGCGTGCGTGCGTGCACGGCCCGGGGGGCGGGTGTGGGCGCCACACAGCTAGTTGGGCGCGGGTGGCGGGGAGGTAGCCATCCATACGATGGTGTGTATTAAATTTTATGAAGTGTGTGTGGGGGGGGATGCGGCCTGAAACCCTGAAAACAAACTAGGGGTGCAGGGGTGGAGGGCAGCAGCCCTGCTGTTGTGGTGCGCGTGGTGCCGCTGCGTCGCTGTGTCGCTGTGTTGTGAGTGCCTAGTGAGGGCGGCCGTCAACATGCCGAGCGCATGCACGAATGCAACCACCCGCACGCACCACCCGCCACCTTCCCCGCCAACTCTTTTTACTTCCAACTGCATGTGGACCTCTGTCTTCAATATACCTCAGCGTCTGGCGTGTCTTTGCTATCTCTCAGACCCGCAAGCCCAACCGTGGCCCCGCCCGTACATGCTCCCTCACGCCCTCCCTCACCCCCTCCACACACACCCTCCCCTCCCCCGCACCTCCCCCTCCACGTTCTCCGCCCGCAGCCGTTCTTCACGCAGGAGCGGCTGCATTACCTGCTGGCCTTCACGGGCGGAGTCATGGTGAGGCCGCCGGGGGGTGGAGTGGAGGGGTTAGCCATCCATGGGACGGTGTGTATCAAATTGGGGGCGGGGGTGGGGTGGGTAGTTCAGTCCAGAACCCAAAGCCAAAACGACCATGCAAACCCGCATCAGCCGACCCAGCCCAGAGCGAGGAGGTGGGATGGCCTTGACCTTTGTGTCTTGAACGACCTTGAGTCTTGAGCATTGAGTCTTGAGGGGGGGTGAAGGGGGGACACCCTTGGCATTTGACTTGAAGGGTGTAGCCCCCCCCCCCCGCCTTGCAGCCCCCCCCCCCCAGCCTTGCACCCCCCCCCCAGCCTTGCAACCCCCCCCCCCCACACACACACACACCCATACACATACACGCACGCGCGCATCCCATTCCAACCAGAAGACCCTTGCTGTGTGTTGTGTTATGTGACTCTGCTGCTGCTGGTGCTGCCGCTGCTGCTGCTGCTGCTGCTGCTGCCGCTGCTGCTGCTACTGCTGCTGCTGCTACTGCTGCTGCTACTGCTGCCGCTGCAGCTGGCGGTGTGCGGCATCGAGCTGTGGCCCGAGGGGCGCAACTGCCGCCACGACCGCGCCTTCGCGGCCGGCATCCTGAGCGGCGTGGCGGTCATGGGGTGGACGCTGTACGTGGAGGGGTAGGTGTGTGTGTTTGTACGGGTGGCTGTGTGTGTGTGTGTGTGTGTGTGTGTGTGTGTGTTGTAGTAAACGGAATTGTGTGTGTTTCGTTCGCGAGAAAGCCCTGGGGGCTGCCGGAGTGGTGTCGAGGCGGGCCATGCCATGGGGGAGAGGGACAGGGGTACGGAGCGGGGAGCGAGAGGAGGAGGAGGAGGAGCTGGAGCAGCAGGAGGAGGAGGAGGCGGAGGTTGAGGCGCAGGCGCGGCAGGTGGCTGCCGCTGGGTGGTTGCTGGGTGATGCGTGGGGTGAAGGGGCGAAGGGGCGTGCAGGTGCCGCCTGACTGTAGGCGCCCCCTAGGTGCCCCCGTGTGCGAGTGGATGGTGCTGCGTTGCTGGAGTGGCTAATGAGAGTAGAGGGGCGCTGGAGAGGGTGAGGCGGGGGTTCTGCCTACCACATATGAGAGGCTCGGGACGCTCTCCACGCAAACGTGCGGGTGCTAATAAGGGGTGTTCGGCTCCTACCTTTGCCGTGTTTCGATCGGGCGATGGTGCTGTTTCTTATCACCGTATGGTTGCGGAGTTACAGAGGGGACAACCCGAGTGTGCAAGCACACCGTATGCTGCGTGAGCGCCATGGGCTCACGGCCCTCAAATACATGCGTGGGGTGGACGCGGCTGCAGGTGATTGTTTTCTTACTGGCTAGCGACTCCATTTCCATTGGGATCGCCTGCCTGGCGGGATGGGTTGGAATAGGTAGCGTCATTGGCACGGCCGCCGTCACGCACCCGCTTAAATGCTGTGTTGCCCCCCGCCGCCGCTGCTGCCGCTGCTGCTGCTGCCGCTGCTGCTGCTGCTGACTACTTCCGCTACTGTTGCCGCTGCTGGCTACTGCCGCCGCTGCTGCCGCTGCTGGCTACTGCCGACAGCACCTTTGAGGCGGCAGCGGCGGCGGCGGCGGCAGCAGCAGCCGGCCCCCGCGATGGCGAGATCACACTCGAGCGCCGGCTGCTACTGCCAGGGGCGCCGGTAGGGCAGGCCGCTGCTGCCGCTGCTACTGCTACTGCTGCTGCTGCTACTGCTGCTGCATCGGAGGCAGGAGCGCCCCTGTCGCTGGGCCGCTCGGAGGCCGCCAGCACTGCGCCGGTGGTGGTGGTGGCGGTGGCGTCCACTCCGCCGACTTCCCTCATTGCAGCACAGCAGAGTTGCAGCAGTGAGGCCACAGAGGTGGTTGCGACGGCGGCGCCTGGCGCCAGCGGCGGCAGCAGTCGCAGCGGCGGCAGGGATGGAGGCGGCGGCGGCAGCGGCGGCAGCAGCGGCGGCGGCGGCAGCAGCAGCAGCGGCAGGGATGGCGGCGGCGGCGGCAGCAGCAGCAGCGGCAGGGATGGCGGCGGCGGCGGCGGCTATGTGCAACCGGCCGCAGCAGCAGCAGCAGCAACAGCAGCAGTAGCGGGCAACAGCGGCACGGGGCTGGCTAATGGAACAGGCATGGGGCAAAGACGCGAGGGCCCAGAAGCGTACGAAGCCCCCCACACATCCACAAACGCAAGCAAGCAGGTGATCGGGCGCGGCACGGTCCTGGCGGCTGGGGGGCGGGGCGTGTGCGGGCCGTCGTCCTGGGGGCGGCCCCTGCAGCCGCCGTCTGCGTGCAGCAGCAGCAGCAGCAGCAGCAGCTGCAGCGGCAGCAGCAGCAGCGGCAGTAGCAGCAGCAGTAGCCGCAGCAGTAGCAGCAGCAGCAGCAGCAGCTGCTGCCGCAGCAGTGTCATCGTTGGCGGCGGCGGCGGTGGCTGGTTGGGGGGCGGAGGGCGAAGTTCTGGTGGTGGTGGTGGTGGTGGTGGTGGCAGTGGTGGCGGCGCGCCGCGGATGGCGGCGCGTTCGCCTGCTCCTTGCAGCTTGCGGCCGCAGGCAGTAGCAGCAGCAGCAGCAGCGGCCTGCCCTACCGGCGCCCCTGGCAGTAGCAGCCGGCGCTCGAGTGTGATCTCGCCATTATTGCGGCCGCAGCGGCCTATGGTGGAGCTACGCCTGCGGGCAGCTTGCGGCCGCGCGGCCGTGCGGCGGCGGCGGTGGGGAGGCGCGCCGCCGCTGTCCGAGCGTTGTTATCAGCCACGCCGCCTCACCCACAGCCACGGCAGCTGGCGGCGGTCGTAGGAGTGCGGCGGCTGTAGGAGTGCGGCGGCGGTTGTAAGAGTGCGGCGGCGGTTGTAGGAGTGCGGCGGCGGCTGTAGGAGTGCGGCGGCGGTTGTAGGAGTGCGGCGGCGGTTGTAGCAGTGCGGCGGCGGTTGTAGGAGTGCGGCGGCGATTGTAGGAGTGCACGTGGACCGACGCACGGCGCGTGGTTTAATTAGTAGTGCTGGTGGAGGGTTAAGAGCCTGGAGCGGAGGATTCACATGTCGGTGTAACAGCAGTGCTGTAGAAGTGCAAGGAAGTGGTGCATTGGCACATTCTGTATGGCCCCTATCGCATCTATCCCTCAGCATTTGCGTTGGGAGGGCGCGCGCAGGCGCAGGCGCTCCCCTCCGCAAGAGTCTCCGGCCACACTCAAAACGTGCGTGTTGCGTTGCCAAAACTCAATCATTGCAAGTTTGCAACACCCTGAGCGACACACCGAGATCACGGACTGTTGCTGCGGCTGTCCGCAACAGCGCAACTCATTCATCAGCCAATCCACGCAATTGCCCGATGTTGCTCACCCCTCCTCGCCCTCCCTTCCTCCTGGGGGGCTTCGGACACTGCCGGGAACTTGCCTTCTTGCCCCTTGCCAACTCCATGACCCTTGCCAACTCCATGAGCCCTCCCTTCCTCCTCAGCAACCAACCGTCAGTTCATCGCTCGTCAGTCACATGCATGCCGCGCTGAGTGCCGCCCCGTGTCAAAACCCCTCGTTGAGAAAGATGCATGCGAGTTAGCGAAGTCCCTCATGGGTGAAAATCGACCCGCACCCACAACCAAAATGCCAGATGAGAGAATGTTGTATAGTGGTCACAGCCCCTCCTGCTCCCTGAGCGTCCCCCGTTTCCTCTCTCCCTTACATCTCCCAGACGTCTCCTTGATATCTCTCAAAACCTCAACACCTTTAACAAAACCCCAAAGCATAGCACAGTAGTAGCCTTCTTCACAAAGCCTCGGAGCTGCTCTTGCCGTTCTGCAACGACGGCACGCACCGAAACGCCACCGCAGCCCCACAACCCAGCGCCAGCACCCCGTACGCCACCAGCAGCGGCGGCGGCAGTAGCAGCCCCGCGGCCTGCGCCGCCTGCGCTCCTGCTACAGCCCCCGCGCCCGCGGCCCCTGCTACAGCCGCTGCAGCCCCCGCCGCAGCCTGCGCCGTGAGATGCACGGTCAGGATGGTGGCTGCGTAGTTTCGCGCCGCCAGCAGCGCCCCCTGCGCCATGACGCCGTGCCGCTCGCCCTCGCCGGCCTGTGTGTGTGGAGGGCGGCGTGCGTGTGTGCAGGGGGGCGGGGGCGGCGTGTGTGTGCGTGTGCGTGTAGGTGGGAGTGGGGTGCACGCGGTTGTTGACTTGTTTTGTCAAACACACAGACACACACACACACACACACACACACACACACACACACACGAACGCACGCACGAACGCAGCGGACAGGTGGTCCTCCCTCGGCTGGGCTCACTGATGCCCTCACTGGTCAGCGGCGCTGGCTTGCGGCTACACCTGCCCACGCGCCCGCCCGCCCGCCCGCCCGCCCATCCACCCACCCTAACAGCCCATCCCTCACACCCATGCTACCCTCACAACATTCCCTCCCCCTCCCCGCCCACCCAAGCCCACAATCACCCTCCCCGCCCGACCACACATGGGCCAGCCAAGGCCCCCCTACACAAGCCCCCCACCCGCCCAAGCACCCCTACACAAGCACCCCCACGCAGCCCCCCCTCCCCCGGCCCCCCGCCTCACACAGCCCCCTTCCTCCCCATGGTCGCTTTGGTTTCTGAAATAAACTACCTACCCACCACCTCCGCGCTCTGGGTTGGGCTGGCTGGTTTGGGTTCTCTTGGTCGTTTCGCTTCTGGTTTCTGGATTTAACTACCCACCCACCCCTACCCACCCACCCACCACCACCCACCCCCACCCACCTCCAGCTCGAACCGCTTGCGGCTGCGCAGCCTCCGCTTCCCCAGCGAGCCCGCCAGCAGCCCCACGCACACGTAGCCGGCGACGTACAACGGCAGCAGCGCCCCCTCGCCGTGCGGGGCGGGGTGCCGCGCTACCAGCAGCGCCGCCAGCCCCGCCTGCAGGCCCGCGGCCCAGGCGGCGCCGCGCAGCAGCTGCTCGCGGCGCGGTCGCAGGGACGCGGCCAGCCGCGACACCGCCGGCTGCGCCTGCGGGCGCCGAGGGACGGGCGGCGGTGGGGGTTGGTTGTGGTGGGGGTGGTGGTGGGGGGGGGGGGGCGGGGGTTCCATGCATTTAAATTAATGACGAGGTAGACGTAGAACAGACGTTCCGGGGGTGGGGGGTTACGGGGGGAAAGGGCGGGCGGCAGGGTTCGGGTGCAACGGGCAGGGCAAGGCAGGCGCTCGGGCAAAGGGCAGAGGGCACGGGAGGAGCTGCAGATGAAACCGGCGGAGCTGCTGATTAGTATGCGCCTATCGGCGGTTTGATGTGTGTGTGTTAGAGATCACAAGGGTGTGTGTGTGTGGTGGGGAGGGGGAAAGGGGTTTGCACGGCCGTCCGTCCGTCATTCATGCACGCCCGTGGCTGTTTCGCTACCTGCCACGGCCGTGGGGGGGGGAGGGGGGCTTCCACAGTCCCTGCAGCGTGGCACCACACCAAACCGCATCATACCAGACTCACCGCATCCGTCAGGGAGCTGGCAAAGTAGAGCAGGAACGCGAGGGCTGCGCCGAGCACCGCCACTGCGTTGGCTTGGGCCAGCGCGGCCTCGCCCAGCCCGCGCAGGGGCAGCGAGGCGAGCGCTGCGACGCCGGGCAAGACTGCCGCAGGCACCGTCCAGTCCCGCGCGGCCGCGGCGTAGCCATCATCGGAAGACAGCTCGCCTGCCGAGGCAGCTGATGCGGTCGCGATTGAGCCAGCGCGACCGCGGGAAGGCGCAGCGCTGCTGCGCCGCGAGCCTGAACGAAGATGCGGAGACCGCGCGGCCACAGAATTGCCGATGGCAGTGCAGCGCGGCGAGGGCCCGGCCGGCCCGGAGCACTGTCGCTCTATGCCTAGAGCTGACATGCTGTTATAATGAGCCCCGCCAAGGTCTGCAGAGGTCTGTCAACGTTGTAAATTGGAATTCACGCTCGCTCGCTTGATTAACGCCTGGGTCACGAAAAATATGCAGAGTCGCAATATAATGTTTGAACTTAGCCAAGCTTCTAGGGCTTCGACCCTTGGGCCCGCGAAACCCCCTTCATCAAAGCACGATCGTGGCCAGCCCGATCGCCCCAAGCTCGCCCCCTCTCAATACCCCACTCACGCAGACTCCGCATGATTGACATAGAAAGACTTATGCTCAAGCACATTGCACGCCTTTTGAACGCCATTGGTTGAAGCAGACCGCCCACAACTCGCGGTTCCGACACAGCAGAAGAGGGTCGTTGTTCCGACACACTCGGTGCGCCGCGCAAGACTTCGCCCAGCCCCCTGTTGCACGCCGCGCCGCCGGCCCGCGCCCCACCTAGTCCGAGTCCAGACAGCCATGCTCACTCACAGCCTGTCGCGCGCGGTTTCGCGCCCGCCGCACAGCCGCACCCGCTCGTCCCGCTGCGGCGGCTGTAGCAGCAGCGGCTGCTGCTGCGCCGCCGTGGCGCCGCCGCGGCGCTGCCGGCGGGCTGCAGCAGCGGCCGCCGTGCCGCGCGCGTTCCGCGAGGGTTCAGAGCAGCAGCAGCAGCAGCAGCAGCAGCAGCAGCAGCAGCAGGCGAAGCCGCAGGATGCTGGGTTCCGGGTCGGACAGGGCGCACGCCTGTCCCGGCGCGGTATGGCGGTCGCCGAGAAGAAGGTGCGTGCGTGGGGCCTAGCTAGCTACCTGCTACTGCTGCTGCGACACACAGCAGGGTAATTCATGACCCCTCCACTCCTGTGGACACGCGCACACGCGCACACGCGCACACACATGCACACACACACACACGCAGCCACTGTCTTGCCTGCACATGATGCACGACCCTTCCTATCCTTGTGCTTCTCTGACACACACACACGCAGGCCAAGCTGGCGCCCTGGCGCCACGACGTGGGCCCGCTGGGTCCACAGGAGGTGGACATCCGCGTCACGCACAACGGTGGGTGGGCGGCGGTGCGGCTAGCTAGCTAGCTAGGACTGCTACTTGTCGGGTACTTGTCGGGGCTCGGCGGGTGTTCAAGTAAGGCAGCGGGTGTTCAAGGAAAAAGGAAAAAGTAAAGGGGAGACCCTTTGATGGTACATACCAGCGCAAGGAAAAGATCGGTCATGAGGATGGGCGCCGTCTCATCAACGGACGATGACGAAGTTATTGTGTCGTCGGCGTGTGCGGTGCGTGTGTGCGTAGTTGAACCCCGCCCCGCCCCCCCCCCAACCCTGACCCACCACCACCACCACGCGCACACACGCACACACCTCCACGGCGCTGCAGGCTTGTGCCACACCGACATCCACATGCGTGACGACGACTGGGGTGAGTGGGTGGGTGGGGGAGGGGGGGAGGGTGGGTGGGTGGGTGGGTGGGTGGGTGAGTGGGTGGGTGGGGGAGGGGGGGGAGGGTGGGTGGGTGGGTGGGTGGGTGGGTGGGTGGGAGGGTGGGTGGGTGGGTGGGTGGGTGGGTGGGTGGGTGGGTGGGTGGGTGGGTGGGTGGGTGGGTGGGTGGGTGGGTGGGTGGGTGGGTGGGTGGGTGGGTGGGTGGGTGGGTGGGTGGGTGGGTGGGTGGGTGGGTGGGTGGGTGGGTGGGTGGGTGGGTGGGTGGGTGGGTGGGTGGGTGGGTGGGTGGGTGGGTGGGTGGGTGGGTGGGTGGGTGGGTGGGTGGGTGGGTGGGTGGGTGGGTGGGTGGGTGGGTGAGGGAGTGAGCGAGCGAGCGAGCGAGCGAGCAAGCTCCAATCCCCACCCACCCCCCATCCTGCTGCCCCTCCCCCTCACCCCTTATATACATTGATTGCAGGCGTGTCCAAGTTCCCCTTCATCCCCGGCCACGAGGTTCGTCGTCCGTCCGTGTTGTGAGGCTAGGGCTCGTGATTGACTCGCTTGCTTGGGTCGGTTGAAACTAACTATCGTAACGCCTCACACTGCCCATCCATCCATGGTCAATTCCGTACTTCGAACTGAACGGGTGCAGGCATATGCAAACCCGCCCCTCCTGCCCCTCACGCAACTGCTGCTGCTGCTGCTGCTGCTGCTGCTCCGTCTCCCGGCGCTCTCACCCAGCAATACTTCTTACCTACCTAGAAATACGGTACCGTACTTCCGTTCTTACCTAGTAATACGGTGCTTCCCTGCCAACATACATACACATGGTACACACTACGTACGTGCACACACACACACACACACACACACACACACACACACACACACACACACACACAACACGCACACGCACGCACGCACGCACGCACGCACGCACGCACGCACGCACGCACGCACGCACGCACGCACGCACGCACGCACGCACGCACACGCACGCACGCACGCACGCACGCGCGCACGCGCGCACGCGCGCACGCGCGCACGCGCGCACGCGCGCACGCGCGCACGCGCGCACGCGCGCACGCGCGCACGCGCGCACGCGCGCACGCGCGCACGCGCGCACGCGCACACGCGCACACGCGCACACGCGCACACGCGCACACGCGCACACGCGCACACGCGCACACGCGCACACGCGCACACGCGCACACGCGCACACGCGCACACGCGCACACGCGCACACGCGCACGCGCACGCGCACGCGCACGCGCACGCGCACGCGCACGCGCACGCGCACGCGCACGCACACGCGCGCACGCACGCACGCACGCACGCACGCACGCACGCACGCACGCACGCACGCACGCACGCACACACACCACACACACACACACACACACACACACACACACACACACACACACACAGGTGGTGGGCGTGGTGGTGGCAGTGGGCGAGGCCGTGCCCCAGGGCGGCCTGCAGCCCGGCGACCGCGCGGGGGTGGGCTGGATCGCCGGCTCCTGCCGCGCCTGCGCCGCGTGCCTGAGAGGCGAGGAGAACGTGTGCGAGAGCGGCTACACCGGGCTCATCGTGAACGGTGGGTACGTAAGTGATGGGGGATGGGGGGGATGGGGTGAGGGATGGGGGGTGAGGGATACATCATATTCATGTGTGTTTCGTGCGTGTGTGTGTGCGGTGTGTGTGCGCGCGCGTGGAAAGGGGGGTGGAGTGGTGTGGGGGGTAGCCATCCATAGGATCGTGTTTATCAAATGGTTGCGAAGTGCCGATGTCCAGCGGAACAGGGGGATGGGGATTGGAGCTAAACGCAGGTGCGTGGAAGGCTAAACACGACTAAACACATCAGGTAGAAGTTATTCGGGGCTTGGTGAGGTGTGTGTTTGGGAGTGCTGAGGGTGCGTGCGTGGTGAGGACACAGCGTGATGCTGGCTTGCCTTGATGACCGGCGGCTTTGACGTGCACCCCAGGCCCCAGCGTACATATGACCCCACGCACAACCACACACACTGACACACACACAGATCACCCATGCACCCATGCACCCCACCATTCAACATCATTCCCCGCCGCCCCCGCCCCCGCCCCCGCCTCCTCCATCCCCCCGCACCCTGCCCCCTGCCCCCCCTGCCACCCAATAACAAAGGCGCGCACGGGGGCTTCCAGGACGTGTGCCGCGTGAACGCCGACTTCGCCTACAAGATCCCGCCCGGCCTGGACTCCGCCTCCGCCGCGCCGCTGCTGTGCGCCGGCATCACCGTCTACTCGCCGCTGAGGTGGGTGGGTGCTGTGTGGGGGGTGGGGGTGTTAGAGATCACAAGGGAGAGTACTATGAAAGACTGGTGCGTGCGAAGGGACAGGAACACCAAGCAGGGAACGCGACGCAACGCATACGCTTGTAACTTGGAATTACCTTGCGTACCTGAAACGCCGCCAGCTTACCATCCGGAAATCGCGCAACCCCGGGGGGGGGAGGGGGGGTAGTTCATTCCAGAAACCCAAGCGACCGGGGCTCCCCGCCCACCGCCCCGCCCCGCCCCGCCCTGCCCCCCTACCGTGCCTTTGCCGGTAACCCACCCACCGACCCGCCATCGCCTCTTCCTCTCCCACACACACTCCAACCGACCCTCCCCCACCCCACCCCACCCCACACACAAAAACACACGCGCCGGACGCATTTGCCATCATGCGTTGCATGCTGCCTACTTATTGCCTAGCCTGCCTTCGTTTTACCTGCCTCGTGTGTTTTCTGAACACGCACACGCACACATACACACACGCACACGCAGGCGGCACCTGACCCGCCCCGGCATGCGTGTGGGGGTGCTGGGCGTGGGCGGCCTGGGCCACCTGGCGCTGCAGGTAGGGGTGTGTGTGGGGGGGGGGGGTGCTGGGCGTGTGTGTGTGTGTGTGCGTGTGTGCGTGTGTGTGTGCGTGTGCCTGTGCGTGTGCCTATGCGTGTGCGTGTTAGGAAACACGGGATGTGTGCGTATGTGTGTGGTGAGTGGGTGGGTGGGTGGCTGGGTTTGGATTTTTGTGCGGCGGGAGGGTAGTTCATTCCAGAAACCAAGGGAAATTAGACCCCCCCACACACACACACCTGGAAACCAGAACCGGTGAGGGAATCCATCCACAGGACCGGGGTGTGTGGGGGGGGGGGTTGTGGAACGATGGGAACAGGGGCGCCCAGGGAGAGGTTTTGTGTGTGTGGGGTGGGTGGGCTGGTGTTGTGCGATGAATGATAGGCCTCGATCGACCCCTTATTCCCACCTCACGCACGAGTCATGACGACGCACGGCGACGCACGCACGCACGCACGCACCACGACTGCATGCAGTACGCGGCCAAGATGGGCGCCGACGTCACCGCCCTAGACGTGGCTCCAGATAAGGTGGGCGGGAGGGAGGGGGGTGGGATGGATGGGCTAGATGGGCAAAGTGGAAACAAGACTTGCTTGCTTGGGAGATACAGAGCTCTAGAAGTAAGGGCTCCAGGTAGGTTTCACGTCGTGCCAGGCAGTCCCACAACCCCCCAATTCACATACCCTGCTGGCCGGCTCGCACGCACCCAGGCTTTTGGCTTTTTTGTGCCTGGCCTTCTTGCCTGCCTGCCTGCCCGCCCGCCCGCCCGCCCGCCCGCCCGCCCGCCCGCCCGCCCGCCTGCTTGCCCGCGCGCCTGACCTTCGTTCTCTGACCCGCCCGCCCGCCCGCCCGCCCGCCCGCCCGCCTGCTTGCCCGCGCGCCCGACCTTCGTTCTCTGAACCGCCCGCCCGCCCACCCACCCACCCGCCCACCCGCCCGCCCGCCCGCCTGACCTTCTCTGACCTGCCCGTCCTGACCCGCCCTGCCCCGCCCGCCCGCCGGGTCATCAGGAGCACGAGGCCCTGTCGATGGGCGCGCACCGCTTCGTGACCTGGGGCGCCGCCACCGGTGGCCAGCAGGGCGGCGGGCTGCAGGTGAGCGAGCGAGGGTGCGTGTAGGGCCGTGTGCGGGGGGGGGGGCGCGTGCGGGCGGGCGTGGTGCTGTGTTGTGGAGTTCAGAAGGGAGAGAGTAGCAGACAAAAGACAGTGGTGTGTATGTGCGTGTGCGTGTGCGTGTGTGTTAACACAACGAAACACACACACCGCAGGGCCACTTCGACCTGCTGCTCAACTGCGCCAGCGCCAAGATCGACGCCGGCCAGCTGATGGGGCTGCTCAAGAACAACGGCACCGTGGTGCAGGTGGGTGGGTGTGGGTGTGGGTGGGCGCGTGTGGGTGTGGGGTTGGGTGGCTGGGTGTGGATGGGTGTGGGTGTGGGTGTGGGTCTGGGTGTGTGGATGGGTGTGGGTGTGTGTGTGGGTGTGGGTGTGGATGGGTGTGGGTGTGGGTGTGCGGGCGTGTGTGTATGTGGGCGTGTGTGTGGTGGGACAACGGCACCGTGGTGCAGGTGTGTGGGTGTGGGTGTGGGTGTGTGGGTGGGTGTGGGTGTGGATGGGTGTGGGTGTGGGTGTGGGTTTGGGTGTGTGGATGGGTGTGGGTGTGTGGGTGGGTGTGGGTGGATGGGTGTGGGTGTGGGTGTGGGTGTGGGTGTGGGGCTGGGTGTGGGTGTGGGTGTGGGTGTGTGGATGGGTGTGGGTGTGGGTGTGGGTGTGGATGTGTGTGTGTGTGTGTGTGTGGATGGGTGTGGGTGTGGGGTAGTTGGGTGGCTGGGTGTTTGGGCGTGTGTATGTGGGCGTGTGTGTGGTGGGGCAGCGCTGGATGGGGACTGACGACAGGTGTGCGTGGCCGCATCTTGGTGGCGGGGATGACGGTAGGTGGGAATGTTGGTGGGTTGATAGGCGGGGGCAGCGGCGTGCCTGCCGAGTAAGGACGTGGTTGCCAGAGGAGCATGAATGGTAGTGGTGGTGGGTTGGTGGTGGGGGAGGTAGTTCATTCCAAACCCAAGCAAGAATCCATAGACCCTGAACCCGAAACCAGCCAGGGAGCGGAGGAGGTGTGGCCTTACTTAACCTGGGGAGCCTGGGGGCTGCGGGGTCGCGGCTGGGTCGGGCGGGGGGGTTGGGGGTTAGTTATGGGGCTGGGAGAAAACGCGGGCGGCCTGCCGCCACTTCCGTGCAACATACACGCAGGCGCCCGCCTGCACCTCGCGCCCTCTGCTCGTCTCTCCCCGAAGCGGCCCCTAATGCACCCCAGCAACCCCCGGGGCCGCTTATTCGTTCACCGCCGCACGACCTCGCTCCACGCCTCGCCTTACTTGCTTGCTTCCAGCACATCCGGCCGCACCCCGCCCGGCACGCCGCCGCCGCACCCCGCCCCGGCACTGGTTGTGTGCATGCAATCAAACACCCCCACACTACCATGGTCGAATTGGGACTTGAAATGGACCTTGCTTGCCCCTCCTCCCCACCACCACCACCACACTCCCCCACCAAACCCCACCACCACCACCACCACCACCCACCACACGCACACACGCACGCACGCACACATCCGCACAAACATCCCCTTCTAATAATTGCTTGCAGGTGGGCATCCCGGGCGGCCAGCCGCTGCTGCAGGTGCCGCTGCAGGACCTGGTGTTCGGGCAGAAGAAGGTCGCGGGCACCATCGTGGGCGGCCGGGCGGACATGCAGGTGGGTGCTGGGTGCTGGGTGCTGGGCTGGGGCGGGCGTGTGTGTGTTGGTGTGTGGCGTGTGTGTGGGGGGGGGGGGCGGGGCGTGTGTGTGGGGGGCGTGTGTGATCTCTGTGTGTGTGTGCGGGTGGGTGGGCGGGCGGGCGTGTGTGTGTGTGGGGGGGGGGGCGTGTGTGTGGGGGGGCCTCACTGGGGGGGCCTGCGTGATCTGTGTGTGTGTGGGGGGGGGCGTGTGTGTGGGCGGGCGTGTGTGTGTGGACATGTGCAGATGGGTGCGTGTGGGTGCGTATGGTTGCGGGAGCGAGGGGAGCGAGATGGGGGACGGGGGGAAAGGGCCGCGCATGCTGGATAGGGTGAGAGCCGGGCGGCAGACGGCAGGCTATCTAGCGAATGCCAAGTCCTCACAACTAACCACAACGTGCATTTCATTATGTAACCCACTCGGCAACGACAAACAGGAAATGCTGGAGTTCTCGGCCATCAACGGTGTGAAGCCAATGCTGGAGATAATGCCTCTGTCCAAGGTGCGAGGCGTTAATAGAAGCACGGGCGAGGTTAGCTGCGTTGTGTTCAGAGATCAGGCAAAATGTGGTATGTGTGTGTGTGTGGGGGGGGGCGGGAATCTGTCCACACGTGCGACGACGTGTGTATGTGGACGCGTGCGCTGCCCAGGGCCCCAGGCGGACCAGGGCCAGGGCCTCCCGTCCCATGACCCACATACACAAGTAACACAAGCTACTGATGAAACACGAAGAGTTTATTCGAGAGGCGAAGGACATGGGCAATACTGAGGTGGTGGCAACGGAAGACAGAAATTACATCTCGAGCACATACAAGCGGCTATGGAAAATTAAGTGGGAAGCCGACCAGAAAGAAGCGTATTGGAGACTAGCGGTCGGCGGCTTCTCGGGCTTCTCCATGCACCGAGGACAAGGCCATAATTGCCCGTGTGGAAGGGCAGATGCGTGCTCCGACCGCGTACACCACTTCAGTACGTGCACAATTGCGAAGGCGTTGAGGACACATATACAAGATTCTGCGGACATTGGTGATGAGGATAGCCTGTTTGAAATAATTGTGGAACGTAGAAACCTGTGGCTATTGGCACCGCCTCACCAAACAATTCAACAGGCAATTTGGGATGTCGTATGCTTGGCGGCGATTTCGGCCATGGACTACGGAAGGAGACTGCTTTTTGCGTCCAGGAATGAGCAAGGATACGTAGGGAACGGGGCGACACTGGCTAGAGTTAAAACACAAGTGATAGCAGACTTTTGGGCAAGATTGCAATCGTACGTGAGCCTGGGCATCAAGCCAAGGGGGTGGGATAAAACCCCACCAGGTCACCCTTGGATTGAAAGAAGGGAGGATGGCAGCATGAGACTGAACAAACCAGCGTATATTACATTTGAGGAGGATTTGGATGAGTGAAGTGGTGGAGCTCCCATGGGAGCAAGGCCTACTAGCCCAAGGCCCAGAGTAGGCTGTCGGCGTTGCAGGTGGCACGCCCCTGAGGTCTAGAGCAGGGTGTTCGTACTAGTTCCAGTACGCTTTCGCTGGCTCGCGAACTGCGTCAGCAGGTCCCTCCTGTAACCAATGCAATCTACTGATGCCCTCTCAACGACTCCTGTCTCCCCTACCGCCGATACTGCTTAACTGCCCCTCTCCCGTCCCTCCCTCAAAATACCACCACACCATCACCACCCCACACCACACACACACACACACACGCACACCACACACACCACACCATAATACCACACCCTACACCATCACGTATGTACACATACACGACAGGTGAACGAGGCCATGGACCACGTGGCCAGCGGCAAGGCGCGGTACCGCGTGGTGCTCACCAGCGACTGGCAGGAGCAGTCGGAGCAGCAGCAGCAGCAGCAGCAGCAGCAGTGAGCAGCTGTGAGCAGCTGTGGGTAGCTGTGGGTAGCTGCAGGAGGCGAGGAGCGAGGAGAGGCAGAAGCAGCAGCGGCAGCGGCCAGAAGCAGTAGCGCGGTTGCCCGTGTCCCGCTCTCGCACCCGCACACCCTCTAGGTGGAGCGACGTTGCCGAATCGTACACCTGCAGTAGTTGCAGCTCATATGTTGACCGGATTGTGGACATGAGGTATCTGGACGAGTTGAAGGAAGACGGGGGTATGAACTTGTTAGGTGACCATGCCAGTTTGAGTCGGCGTGAGTCGGGCGTGGCAAGAGGCGTGGGCGGAAGCGCCCTTGGACACACGCGTGCGGGTTTCGTTGCGTGGCGGGGTTCTGCCGAGATCGGTCAGCCGCAGAGAGTGGCTTAATTGTAATATTGTTTGGTAGAAGCTGCAACCGCACAGTCGGGCCAACACAGGCGAGCTCGCCCAAGTCGCGCCAAAATTGCACGCATAAGAGAAGAACAACGCTTACCTATATACTCGTCAAACGCTGCTTTATAAACACCAGCTACATCTTAAGCATACCGCTTCTAGTTCGGGACAGAATTGAACACAAGCTATTGGCCCGCAACATGCCCGACTCGGCGGGAGGACCCTGTGCTTTGGCATAATGATTGATCTCTTTATACAAGGAAATACACGCTAGAACTACGCATATGGCGCGCTGGCGACCATGCGCATCTGCGCTGCTGTGCGGCTTGTTGCTGGCGAGCCTGCAGGGAGCCGCGCTTGCCCAGAACCTGCCCCAGGGTCAGGACTCAGAGGCCCACAAGGGGGATGCGGCTGCAGCTGCTGCCGACAATGCGGCTACAACAGCAACTGACGACAAGGCAGCTACAACAGCAACTGACGACAAGGCAGCCGCTACCGAAGCCAAGCCACTGCCACAGGCGCAAGCAGGTGGCGGCGGCGCCGAGGGCTCGGGCGCGGCGGGCGCGGCTGCGGTAGACAGCGCGGGAAACACAGGAGGCGAAGCAGCTGGGGGTGCGGCCGAGGGTGCGGCCGCTGAGGGCGGAGCCGGCGCTGGTGCTGGCGGCGGCAGCTCGAGCGCCGCCGCCACGGCCGCAGACTCCGCCGGCACCGGCGCCGGCGCCACTGGCAGCACGGATGGCGCAGCCTCCGCCACCGCTGCTGCGGGCGCTGACGCCGGCGCCGCAGCGCAGCAGGAGGCACAGCGGGCGCAGCAGGAGCAGCAGCAGCAGCAGGACACGCCGGAAATAATCAACCCGGACCCGGCAAACGACGAGCCAAACTTCAAGTACCGCGGCCCCGAATGGCACCCGCGCTCCTTCGGCACCACCAACTGCAGCGCGCCCACGCCCGCGCTCGACGAGGCCGGCAACATCTTCGGCTGCCCGGTGCTTCGCGACGTCTGCGTTGACCAGGGCGTAATTATTTACCAGGACGCCCGCTACCACCCCTGGACCAGCGAGATTCGATTTCCGGGCCTGAACATTACCGACATCCTTTGGAACACGCCCAGCGTGCTCGGCATCGGCGATAAATGGAAGATCGGAAAAAATCGCTACCAGCCGATTATAGTTCGGCCCTGGCACCACATGGAGGAGAGCCCCGACGTGGCCAAGCCGGTGTTCTCGGCCTGCACCACGCCCCTGCTGTTCTACCACCACTTTCCCTTCAACGTGGCGGAGGTGTATCGCTTCGCGGTGAACAACATCTACTTTATGCAGCAGAAGCTCAAGTTCTTTGACCAGTTGAGTTTTGTGTCTGGTTTTTCTGTGGAGGGTGGGGGGAGGAAGGGGTTAGGGATTGGGGCCAAGGCGCGGCGGAGGGGTTTGGGGGCCGGGGGGGGGGGGGGGGGGTAGGTGGGGGCTTGCGGGGGATGCGTGGCGTTAGCGACAGTTGGCAGCGGGTGACGGCAATGACAGGATGGGTGCGCGGTCGGCATGTGTCTGTGGTATCGCATGGTCTGAAATGGGTTGCGGGCCTCCCCTGTGCACTCAGCAGCCCACCACTTCCTCCCTCCCCTGTCCCTACCCAGACTCCCTTTCTTCGTTCCCACCTGACCTCTCAAACCTTCCCCTCTCGCCGCCCGCCCTCCCTCGCTCCTTTCCCATCCCGCCCTCCCCCGCCCCTTTCCCCCATCCGCTCCACACACACATACACACATACACATTCCGTTTACTAACACACATACACACACACGCACGCAGGCACATCACGCTGGTCCCAGGCAACCCGCCCATGTCGCGCGTGCCGTCCTACACCTCCTTCTGGCTGCAGCCCTTCTCCACGCACGCCGTGACCAGTTTAGGCCACCTCTCGCAGCGACGCGAGCCTGATCAGGCCTCCACGCGCTCCGCCGCCACGGGCGAGGGCACGGCGGTGCGCTGCTTCAAGCGCTTCGTGATGTGCAAGATCACACTGAAGAAGCCCACGGGCGCCTACTTTGAGGCGGGGCAATTCGTGGCGGATCACTACATGCGGGTGGTGGCGCGGGATGGGCGGGAGGCGGACTACAGCGCGCGGCTGGCGGCGGCGCTACCGGGCGGCGCGGGGCAGCTGGCCGACCCCACCGTGCTCAAGGTGGGGAAGGGTGCGGGTTTTGGGGTTTTGGGGGTTTGGGGTTTGGGGGTTTGGGGTTTGGGGTTGGGTTTGGGGTTGGGGTGGATAGTTCATTCCAGACCCCCGGGGGGGGGGGGGAGAGGGGGGATTGTTTGGGGTGGGAGTGGGGGGTAGTTCATTCCAGAAACCAAAAGCGAAACGACCAAGAGAACCCAAACCAACCAGCCCAACCCAGAGCGCGGAGGTGTTATGGCCTTAACCTTTAGGTCTCGGGCGCCCTTGAGCCTTGAATCTTCAGTCTTGTCGTCGGTGTTGTCGGTAGTCATGGATGGCACCCAGGCTCGCGCGCGTACAGAACCACCCCGTTATCTAAATTTCGCGATGCAATCGCGATACTCACCTGCTTGATACCAGAGCAATGCCGGCGCCGTGATGTGAGCGCCGGCCACGGAGGCGTACATGTGGGAGGGGTGCAGGGCAGTGTTGCGTAAGTAAAGCACAAGAGCGGGAGGAGACTGAACCTAATCCTAAAGCCTAAAGCCTAAACTAGCGCGCGCGAGCCTGGGTGGAAAGAGGGCTGGCCGGAGCGCCAGCCGGGCCTATAAGGGGGCCGCATCGGCGTTACTTGGGGGCCGGCGGGCGGGGCAGTACTGTAGCGGGCGTTAGTTCGCGGTCGGGGGGGGGGGCGGCGAAGCATGACACACCCATGAGGCAGGGAGGGAGGTTGTAAACACCAGCCTAAGCTAAGCCAAACCAAAGTAAACAGGTCAAGCAAGCAGGTTAGTGACGGCGTGAGGGGTATAGTTAGTGAGTGGAGGGGTGAGGGTGGGGTGGTGCCAGGCGCGGGCCGCGGGCGGCTCCCACACGCGCTGGCGCCCCATTCGCGAGGTTGCACGTCGTGCGGGCCCTTGACAGCATGTTCGTCCAGTGTACCTGAAAGGAATAGCTCAGGAGAAGAGGCTAGGAATACAGGTTGATAGCTGTGGACATATTGAAGCAGCTCAACAAGGCGAAATCGCAAAGCGAGCTACGTCCCGGTACTGTGGAAGCGCGCGAGCCTGGGTGCAGTCGGGCGCCTTGAGTCTTGACCTCAAATCTTCAGTCTTGGCGACGTGGTTGGCCGGCGGTCTTGGCGTTGTGGTAGCCCACTTACCCGGAAAAATCCCAACCAGCCCGACCCACCCAGTACGCATGCTGTCCCCTGGCCCAGTTGCCCAAGCCTTCGATTCAAAGAAAGAGCTTCCGCATCCGCGGAAGTGGCCCTGTCATCCGCGGATGACTTGCCTCCTGGGGGAAGAACCATCCATAGAATGATTTCATGTGTGCTGGCATACCGTATGGGGGGAGCCGCTTATTCCATCGCAAATCTGGGACTGCGGGGGGCATTCTGTCCAAGTGAAACATGCGGTGGAATGACCCCCACTCAAGCCCAAAGCGCGCCCACGCATCCCCTTTCCCTTGAACCGCACCACTTCTCCTTTCCGCACCGCCCTGCAACCGCTGCCTTTGACCCCTTTCATGTCATCTTATCACACCGCCACCACCCAGAATTGCCTGGCCTCCCTGTCCTGCAACGCCCCATCTCGCTGTAAATCCCGCGTGCCGGTATCTTACCACACACACACACACACACACACACACACACACACACACACACACACACACACACACACACACACACACACACCCGGTGCCGCCGACCCGGTATCTTACCACACACACACACACACACACCCGGTGCCGCCGACCCACCCACCCACCCGCCCAACTGTGAATTCCGCATCTGGCAGGTGGTCTTCGCGGTGCGCAGCAAGAGCCACAAAGACGTGGGGCGCCTGCTGCTGAACGAGGACGAGCTCATAGAGCGCTGCAACGCGCAGCAGGTGGCGCTGCCCCCGCCCAACACCACGTACGGCGGCAGTACGGAGCTGTACAGCATCTACGGCTCCATGGCATGCGTACGGCACATCTTTGGCGTGGACAACCTGTACGACATGTGGCTGGTACGGCAGATGGACGTGCTGGTGGGCGTGCACGGCAGCGCGCTGACTAATGCCATGTTCATGCGGCCCTCCAGCAGCCTGATCGAGCTGCGGCCGTTCGGCTTCAGCGGCCGCGAGTCGTGGCCCAACATCTACATGAAGGTGGGGTGGGGGCGGTGGGGCTGTGGTGGAGGTGGGGGTAGGGGTGGGGGTGGTGAGGGGCTGTGGTGGGGGTGGGGCTGTGGTGGGGGTGGGGGGGGGCTGTGGTGGGGGTGGGGCTGTGGTGGGGGCGGTGGGGGGCCTGTGGTGGTGGTGGGGCTGTGGTGGGGGTGGTGGGGGGTTGTGGTGGTGGTGGGGCTGTGGTGGGGGTGGTGGGGCTGTGGTGGGGCTGTGGTGGGGGTGGTGGGGGGTTGTGGTGGTGGTGGGACGGGGCGGGGCTGCATGGTGAAGGGCGGGCTGCGTGCAATACCTGGCGTTGCTGTTGCTCGCGCCACGCAACCACACGCCACTCCCGCGCCCACGTGTAGGTGCTCCCCCCCCCGTCATAAATTAGACATGCATGGCACCCCACGATGGCACCCCCCTCCCCCGCTTCCAATCTCCGTCTACTGCCAGTGCCATCCACCTGTCCGTCCCTCAACCCCTCCCATCCATGTCGCACCTCTCGCACCTCCCTGCCGCCCGCCTCCCTCCCGCCCTCCCTCCCCCTTCTGTGTCGCATCGTCTGTCTACATCTCCTCCTTCATTAATTTAACATGCATGGAACCCCCCCCCCTCCATCCTCCTTGCGCGGCCCCCCACCCACCCACCCACCGTGCATGCACACCTCTTCCCGACACGGCACCCACCACCCTCCCACCACGCGCTGCTGACACGCCACCCCGCCACCCTCCCACCACGCCCACGCCCACGCCCGCAGTCCCAGACCCGCGGCATGAACGTGTTCTGGTTCGGTATCGACGTCATGAGCGCCAACCTCTCCAGCCCCGGCGAATTCGAGAAGGACTTCCAGGAGATCTACACGCGCGCCAGGGGCTGCATCGCGCGCGACCGCAACGTGGCCGTGCCCTGGGACGCCTTCGCGCACCAGCTGCGCAACATCGCGGTGGTCAGCCGCAGCGTGTGGCGCTACAAGGTGCTGCGCTACAGCCACTCCTACTACGTGACGCACGACCTGCAGGTGGGTGGACGTGGGTGGGTGTGGAGGGGAGGGGAGGGGGCGTGGAGGGGAGGGGGCGTGTGAAGGGGGTTGTGGTTACCAGCCCAAACTAAACCAAACCCAATGCATAAGAGCGAGGAGGTGAGCGTGGCCTAATATGGGAGAAGGAGGGGGTGTGGGGAGCGTGTGAAGGGGCGCGTGGGGAGGGTTGATGGGGAACCACAACCGTGAGGGAAAGAACTGCGCTGCGTGGAGGAGCAGCGCGTGCCCGCTTCCCTGGCCCGCTTCCCAGCCCCCTCCCTTTCTCCTTGCCCCTCCCCCTTCCCCCTGCCCCGCTCTCCCACCCGCTTTCACCTTCTCCCTTTCCACTCTCCCACGAACCCCCTCCCACACCGCTGCCGGTCCCCTCCTGTGTCCACAACTTCATGCCATGACAACCATATGTCATACCCGGAGCCCTCTCTGCCCTGCCCTCCCTCCACAACACCACCACCCCAACAAACACCACCACCCCTACCAACGAACACCACCACCACCACCACGTTCACCACCCACCACCAACAGGCGGTGGAGCTGCCCGGCAAGGAGAAGTGGGTGCCCAAGGAGCTGCTCACCTGGTTCACCGACCTGGACCAGGAGCGGACCCGCGCCGCCGCCATCGCGCTCACGCCCGAGGGCGAGGCGGCGGCGCGCGCCGCGGAGGAGGCGCTGCTGGCGGAGATCACGAAGAAGCGAGAGGCGGAGGCGGCGGCCGCGGCGGACGCGGAGGCGGTGGAGGCGGTGGGGCAGGGGAGAGGCGGTGGGGGTGGGGGAGGCGGTGGGGGAGGCGGGGATGCCGGGGCTGGGGTTGGGGCTGGAGCGGGAGCGGGCGGGGAAGCCGGGGCGGGCGACGCGGGCGCCGGGGCGGCGGGCGGGGCGGGCGGGGCGTTTGCGGACCCGGACGCGGGGGCGGCGGGGGAGGGGCAGGGGGCAGGGCGTAACAGCGGCGCTGTGGCGTTGCAGCGGGCGCGGAAGGCGCTGACGCGGCAGCGGCAGCACCAAGCGGCCTTGCATAAGCGGCCACTTTAGCAGCGGGCGGCCGCCGACGCCGCCACCGCCACCGCTGCATAGAGCTGTTGCAGGATTTGCTTGGTAGGAGCACACACGAGTATGGCGAGTGGGCCAGCGTGCGCGGGGAAAGGGAAGGAGGGTTGGGCAAGAGCAAGGGCGGCCACATACACGGCATGGCATGGCACGCATGACCCACACCGTGGGGTGACCCGGGTTTGCGCAAGCGGCCACCGCTGCGTAGAGCTGCTGCAGGAGCTGCCGCGGCAGCGGCAGCAGCCGGGTGCTGTTGGTGTAGGGTGTGTATACCGGTATGTCAGGAAGGCAGGATGCAGATAGCAGTGCGCAGCGTGGGGAGTGGAGTGGAGTGGAGGTGATGCAATGGATACGGTAGGTTCTGCGCCGTTCAGGTTGTCGTCGCTCTCGCCAGTCCAAAGAGTCCGGTAGGCTGCAGCGGCCGTGTTTCGGGCCAGGGGGCAGAAGTCTCCCCACAGCTGTAACACAGCCAAGGTGCGTTCCCTCGCCGCCACGTGCACCGTCACGTGCAATGGGTACTGGCATGTGTGTGGCACGTCGTCAGGGGCTCGCGTTGAACGTGCAAGGCCATGGCTCCACATCCAGTCGATTTCGCATTCACATTCTTATTTTCAGCGCATGTCCATGATATCACGCCCATTGCCATGTGCCACACTCACTCTCTCATTTTAGCGCATGTCCATAATGAATGGCTGTGGCTGACGAGGAGGAGGGGCCCGTGTGCCTACACCGTTGTGGCCATGGATTACAATGCATCAGAGTCCCGAAGGGAAAGTAAAACACTAAGTACCCGTGTGCCAACACCGTCGTGGCCAGGCGATGCCATGCATGGTCACTGATCAAAGAAATGGGGCACCGGGCAGTGCAGCCAGGCATAGGCTGCAGCGGCCGTGTTTCGGGCCAGGGGGCAGAAGTCTCCCCACAGCTGTAACACAGCCAAGGTGCGTTCCCTCGCCGCCACGTGCACCGTCACGTGCAATGGGTACTGGCATGTGTGTGGCACGTCGTCAGGGGCTCGCGTTGAACGTGCAAGGCCATGGCTCCACATCCAGTCGATTTCGCATTCACATTCTTATTTTCAGCGCATGTCCATGATATCACGCCCATTGCCATGTGCCACACTCACTCTCTCATTTTAGCGCATGTCCATAATGAATGGCTGTGGCTGACGAGGAGGAGGGGCCCGTGTGCCTACACCGTTGTGGCCATGGATTACAATGCATCAGAGTCCCGAAGGGAAAGTAAAACACTAAGTACCCGTGTGCCAACACCGTCGTGGCCAGGCGATGCCATGCATGGTCACTGATCAAAGAAATGGGGCACCGGGCAGTGCAGCCAGCCGTGTAAATGTGTGATGTACCGCCGCATGCAGCGACAAGGACTAATTATTCCGTTCTTGCTCCGTGGAGGCTGTCGGGCTGGGCCGCTGGGAAACTCGCTTTTATGACTTCAGGGTGATCTGTGCTGCTGGCCACTTACTTCCAGATGCAGCTGATTGTTGCGATGCGTCCTTCACCTCCGGCCATGCGTCCCTTTCTTTGTTTGTGTCTTCAACTGTTCATGAGCCCAACGGGCACCCCCGGGGGCTCCGGCGGCACTCAGACGGACGGACGGCTGGCGGGTCGTTCCGGCGTCCGCTGTCCGCCGCATTTCGCCGGGTCCTGGAAATACGCACAACCCTACACAAGCGCCTTCCGTTACAGCAAACAGATGAGGCCTCCATCGCCTCCCAGGCCGGCCCCGCCACCGTGCAGCGGCAATCCGGGCTCTGCTCGCGCCAACCTGGCAGTCCCGCCGCGCCAACATCGACACAGCAACATCATTTCCGACATGGGCCGGTTTGGCGCTGCTGTCGTTGGCACCGCCACTACTCCGCCGTCATCGTCACGCCCCCTCAAAAGCCGCATGCCGCTCCGGCTGTGCTGTTCGTTCTTGTCTACAATAGTCAAATACACGAGACGCGTGGAGGCGCGGCAGCAGCTGGCAGCGCTGCCGCCTCACACGCGCTCTCTGGAACCCAACACGCACACGCCGCCGCCGCCGTCCACTACGCTTACAAAACAGATACACCGTACAGCGAACTCCAGAGCTGCATACCGTTACGTTCACTCGTGCCGCCTTAGCCCGCCGCCGCGTCCGGGGCATTCAGACATACCGGCGCCACGGTCACCGCACGGTGGGCTGGCAGCAGCAGGCGGCGGAGTGGCGGATGTCCGTCGGTCAAGGAGGCGATGCGGCACGCACTCGGGTGCCGCGGCATGCCCCCAGCAGGCCGCTCAGGAAGCAGCTCTCACCCGCCGCGCAGTCACAGCAGTACCGACGCTGCACCTTGTTCGCCTCCTCCTGCCTTGGCACTCCATCCGCGCAAACCCCCTATTTTGCTTGGGTTGGAATCAACTAACCCCCACTCCCCAGGCTCCGCAACTACTCATGATGTATATAATACAATGCAACTAGCAACTCGTCATCAATTGGATCCACACGGCCACGCGCCCGCGTCGCTCCTCCTCCCTGCAAGCCACGAGCCCTGCAAGTCGGGGGAAAACCCCAGACTCCTCAAGCCTGTGACATTGCCTCGCGGTGTCCGGCAGCCGGGCCCTGGGAATCCTGGGGGACACAGCGCAGCCGCCACACACACACACAAACCGTGTGGACGTGAAGCCTCGGCGTGCCGGCCCCGTGCCGTCTTTTCCGTGCGACCCCAAAGAAGAAATTGTGCGCAACCCGCAACACAACGCACCTACTGGCGAACAAAAATTGTCACACACATAACGCAAACAACAACCTCATGGCTCGATGAACTAGGTAAGCGCGCCTTGTGCACCGCTAGCTTCGTGCTGTGCACCCAGGCGCAAGTAAGGCCGCGCCTACCGCACATTCATCGGGGCGGCCTCCGGACAGTTCACCCGCGGCAACCTTTACCCCCACCACACCCACCCAATTCCCCGTCCCCGGCTGAGGTTGGGGGCCTCAGTCACCAAGAATTATCACGACGTTTTTCCGGGCCATGCAGCTGCGCGTGACCCCCGTCTTCCGACTACTTTGAAGCACCCACTCCACCCTCTGCTCCCGCCCGCCCGCCCCTCCCCCGCCGCACCGGGGGCATGCCATACCCGTCGGCCTTCCTTCCGTGTCCCTGCCGTCTCCAGGCATCTGAACACGCCGTCCGCATTCGCTATGTACTCCGCGAGCCAAGCCGCGTCACATACCATCGTGACACACATGCACACCTACCCAGCCGTATGAGCAGTATGGGTTGCTCACACGCTTGCGCCCGTGCCTAGGTGCCGCCGCGCCGTCGCACGACGCGATGCAGCTGCCGCCCCCGTCTCCTTCGCCCGCGCTTTTTTTCTCTATTGGCCCCACTTCGCTCTCCTACCACGTCCGGCGACACCCATCTGTCCCCCCCGACTCACATGCTCCGTCCGCCACTGCATCTCCGTTGCATGCACCACTGCTATGGTAGTGTACACTTTGCGGCGGGGGCCTCGGCAAACAAACCCGCACGCGCTGGCTCGTCCATAGTGATACATCATAATTGTATGCCTAGATAGGATCGGGAAGCACGCGGCGCACCATGGCATTGCATGGCGGCGATTGCTCGGCCCCTGCCTGTGCTGTGACCCTAGAATGCACACCGCATGCGCGCCCAAAGACCACCTCCAGACTATCCAATTGTCCGTGTCATTTCCCGACTGTGAATGCGCTCTTCACACTGAATTTAGGATGATGCAGCCACACTTCCGATTGACGCTCGCCACCTCTCAGCCAGGGAGCAAAAACAACAGAATCCCGTGAGCCAAAACGTGAGGCAACACCACTACTGCGAAATGCCCTCATAAACAACCACCTAATGCGCTGCTGGTCTGCCGATCCTACCCACTCCACCAACTGCTACCCGATCGCGCCTTCGGTTGTCATCCGCCGCCACGCACATAATACAACTGTCGACCAACTGCGGGCCGCAATATGCACGGCAATAGCAAAACCGCGAGCCACTGCTGCTCCGTATTCTTTCTCACCGGTTGCTCCTTAGATGTCAAGACTCTCCTCCAGCCAAGGACACTCAAAGCTCGCACCACGCTAATGCTCGTTGACATGCACCGCGGCTTGCGAAAATCAGCAGACACTACATATAGTACAAAGCAACTTGCGGCTGCTAACTCCGTCCATGAAGCTTTTGCGTTCTGTCGACTGTTCTTCCACTTGCCTTCTCCGCCAGATGATGCTCGGTGCTCGCCCAGAGGCCTCCTCCACCTCCTCCTCCTCATACTGCGTGCGGCGCTCCCTCGGGTGCCCCCCGACCTCCTCCGCCTGCGGCGCCCGGGTTCACTCCTCTCTACTCCTCTGGCCCCAACATGTACGGTACGCGGCAGGGCCCGCATCCCTCCGGGCCGCCGCCCCACCCCAGGGGCCGCCTCCTGCTGCTGCTTCTGCTGCTGTTTCTGCTGACCCTTTCTCCTTCTCCGCTCACGGCCCGCCGCTCCGTCCTCCTCCTCGTCCTCGTCCTCCTCCTCCTCCTCCTCCCTCTCCGTCTTCTTCCTCCCCAGCCCGCCTCGCCTCGCCTCGCTTCACTCTCACTCACAGGCCCATGCTGGCGGCCAGGCCGGACGCGGCGGCGGCGCTGGTTAGCATCTTCCGTCGGCTCCACAGCCGGTTGTTGAGGCGCTTGTTGAGGTAGGCGGGCATGTATTCCACGTTGGACAGGTCGGTGGACTGCAGCAGCTCCAGCTCCTCGAAGACGTCCTCCTCGCCAATCTCCGCCAGCTGCGCCATGACCTGTGTTAGAGATCACAAGGAGATAACAAACAAATCATGACCTGTGGTAGTGCGGTTTTGGTTTTTTTGGCATGGATGGGCATGGATGTTCGTTGATGTGGGTTGCATCATTGCATGCGTGGACCGAGTTGTTCATGAGTGTTTGACGGCGCGGTGTGGGTTGCATGCGTCGACCGAGTTGTTCATGCGTGTTTGAAGGCGCTGTGTGTCAAGGAAGGAGTTGTCCTCGTCCAGCTGACACGGCGACATCCCCGCCGCGCCCGCCCTACCCAGTCCCCAGTCCCCGCGCGCACGCGCGCTCCTCTCAACCCAACTCCCGCCCCCTGCCCTCCCCCCGGCACCTCCCCCTGCACCTCCCCCTGCCTGCCCGCTCTCGCGCTGCGCGCACGCACCTTGACCACGCCCGCGTCAAAGTGCTTCCACTCCATGTAGCTGCACTTGGCGATCACCTCCTCCAGCCGTTTGTACACACGCAGCGGCAGCTTCTGCAGGATGGCCTTGCTGGACACGGGCGTGCTGTTGGCGCGCACCGTGGCTGCGACACATGGAGCGGGGTTTTGTTCGAGGGGGTTTCGAGCGGAGTTCCATGCATAATTAGTTATGAGGCGACAAGGCGAGCGAGCGGTTGGGCGGGGTTAGTTGCGGTTGCGAGGATGAGCCCGCAAAGTGCAGCAGGTGGTCGTTGGGTCGATGGGTCAGAGATCATTCCAGACACCGAATCGACAACCGCAACCCCAAAACCGAATCGACAACCGCAACCCCAAAGCCGAGTTGACAACCGCAACCCCAAAATGGGGAGTTGGGTTGACAAGGGAGAGGGTCGGGGAGCTCAGCGCGGGTGCGTGGAGCAGGCTGCACGTGCAATCAAGCAAAAGGCGCCCGGACAGACTCGCAGACGGCACAGCGCCGTCGCGGCATCGCGCCATCGCGCCCCCCCCCCCCCACATCCGCCCTCCCTCCCTCACAAACACACACACGCACGCACCTGACGGCAGCGACGCGCCGGCGCCCACCAGCCCCGCCGCGCCGCCGGCGCCGCCGGGCCCGCCGGGGCCGCCGGTGAGGTGGTAGTTCTTTATCACGTGGTTGATGTAGGCGGCCATGTGCTGAATGCCGCTGACGTTCTCCGCCGCCAGCATGCGCAGCGCGCCCACCGCCTCCTCCTCGCTCTTCTTCAGGGTCAGCTGGTGCAGCACGCCGTCGTCAAAGTCCTCGGGCCTCAGCCCGGGCACGGTGCGGACGAGGCTGAGTATCTCTTCGCGTACGCGCGGCGTCAGCTTGGGGTGCAGCACGCGCCCGCCGAAGATGTCGCGGCCGGCGGCGGCGGCGGCGGCGCCGCCGCCGCCACCGATGGAACCGGCGCCGGGGACGGAGCCGGGCAGCGCGCCCAGCGCGCCCAGGCTGCCGACGGTGGCGCCGCCGGCGGCGCCCTGGCGGGCGGCGGCGGCGGCGCCCATAGCGGCGACGGTGGCGGCCAGGCCCTGGGCCATGATGCTGCCGGCGGCGTGCGGCATGGGCGCGCTGCCGACGGCAAGGCGGCCGGCGGCGCCGCCGCCGCCGGGCGAGGCCATGGCCGCCGCCAGGCTCAGCTGCTGCTGGATGCTGGCGGAGCCGCCGGCGGCGTTGTGCGGCGACGGCGGCGCCAGCGAGGCGTTGCGCGCCGCCATGGCAGACCAGCTGGTCAGCATGGCGGCGGCGGCCGCGTTGGCGGCGCTGGCGCTGCCGCCGGCGGCCGCCAAGGTGGCGGCGGCGGCGGCGGTGGCGTCGCGCGCGTGCAGGGCATCCGCGCTGTCCAGGCTCGAGTTTCGGCTGCTGTCGCCGTTGCCGGGCACGACGCCGCCACCGCCGGCGGAGGCGACGGCAGCGGCGGCGGAGGCAAAGGCGCTGGCGTCGCCGCCGGCCGCCGCGGCGATTAGGCCCTTGTGGCCGGCGCCGCCGGCGCCGCCGCTCCGCGGGTTGGACGGGTCGTAGCCGATAATAGCCTGCGGTTGTGAACAGCGCGTCACAACTGCAATTACAGGCCTGTGTCCCTTGCAAGCAGTGCCTGGGCACACATGCTGTCGTTACTGCCCGCTACTGCCGCTACTGCTGCTACTGCCGCTACTGCCGCTACTGCCGCTACTGCCGCTACTGCCGCGCGCATGTCGGCATGCTTGGCCGCTGAGCGGTCACTTGCCAGCGAGCACCTAGCACTCCCACACCCACCCACCCGCCAGTTCGTTCCACTGTCCCTCGCTTGCCCCTCGCTTGTCCCTCACCTCCAGCGTCAGGGCCATCGAGTCGAGCTCCAGCGTCCCGCCGCCGCCCACGCTCGCCACCTCCTCGCTCTCCTCACTCACGCTGGCCGCTGGGTCGCCCTTGCCGCCGGCTCCCGCCGCCGCCGCCGCCGCCGCAATGAGGCGGCTGGCGGCGCCGCCTCCCTGCGCGGCAGCGGCGGCAGCGGCGGCGCCGCCATGCGCCATTATCCAAGCGTTGGCGGCGGCGGCGTCCTCTGCTGCGTTGGCGGGACGGCGGCCGAAGGAGCTGCCGAGGTCGGGCGAGGACGACTGCCAAGAGCTGTAGTCCACCAGGCCGCCCAGGGCGTTAAATCCGTTGCTGGTGAAGCCGTTGTTGTTGTTGCCGTTGTTGTTGAATCCGTTGGCCAGGCCGTTCGGCAGGAACTGCTGCTGCTGCTGCTGCTGTTGGTGGTGGAAGTGCTGCTGCATGGGCGCGGAGCCGACCATCAGACTGCCGGCGCCGCCGAAGCCGTTGGCGGCAGGGCTGGAGCTATAGCCGAGGCCCGACAGGCTGTAGCCGAGGCCGGCGTTGCCGCTGGCGGAGGCCAGGGAGTTGCTGCCAGGGCCGCCGCCCGCGCCCGCGGGCTGGCTGGCCGCCAGCTGCTGTTGCTGCTGGTGCTGCTGACGGGCCATGCGCTCCCACAGGTAGCTCTGTGCGGCAGTGGGTGGGGTTGTGGGTGGCGGTGCCATGCATGTTTAATTAATGACGAGGTAGACGTCGAACAGACGTTGCAACACACGTTGGCATACCGATGACCAGAAGGGGTACACGCATTGGGGGGTGGGGTGCACGCATCAAGGCTAGAGAAGGCGGCGGGGGCAAGGTTGCAACATGCACCACATCATCATGAAATCGCTGCGGCGGTGTCAAACAAGCGCCAAGCGCCGAAATGCCAGGAAGCCCGGGGCCACGGGCACACCTGCCCCTGACCCAGAATATTCGTCGGCGACGTCGGTCATGTGACGACCCTCACGCACCTCGTTGGTGGGCGACATGGCGAACACGCCGACGCCGGCGCCGTCCAGCCCCGCCGCCGTCAGCGACGGCCGCCGCCGCATCATGTCTCCGGCGGCGGCGCCGCCGCCGCCACCGGCAGCAGCCGCCATCGAGTGACCAGACCAGACGTCGGCAATCTCGGGCGGGACCATGAGGTCGCTGGCGGGGCCTCCGGGGGAGGCCGCCACGCCGTCGCGCGCCGCCGCCGCCGCCGCCAGGGAAGAAGCCATGACGGCGGCGGCGGCGGCGTTGCCGCCGGCGGCCGCCACCGCCAGAGCCTGGTGGAAGAGCGCGTCGTTGCTGGCGTTGGCATTGGCGGTGCCGTTGTTGTTGTTGGCGGCGGAGTGGTAGCCGCTGCTGCTGCGGCCGAAGAGCTGCGGGAACCTGCGCGTGCGGCGTAGGCAGGCACGGGGCAAAGCTCACAGGCCGCGAAAACTGTGAGATGCAGACAAAACGCTTGCAGAGCCACGTGAAGGCGGGTATTGGGTATTGGCAATCCTTACTTAATAAAACAAGCGACATACCTGGGGCCGCCGCCGTTAAAGCTGCTGCTCGGCGAGAGACCCTCGGCTCCGCCGCCGCCACCGACACCCATGCCGCCGCCCGACCAACTGGAGCCGAAGCCCAGCCCGCCGCCGCTGCCAACGGTCACGGAGGACATGCCCTCGCTGTTAGGCTCCATGTTGTTGCGGCGAGCCAGCGCCGCCGCGGCCGCCTGCGCAATGGTGGCGCCGCCGCCGCCGCCGCTGTTGACGCCGCCACTGGCGTTGGGCAGCGGCACAGGCATCGAGGCGGCCGGGTGCAGGTTGGCGGCGGCGCCGCCACTGCCGCCACTGCCGCCACCGCCGCCGCCGCCGCCGCCGCGGCCGTTGTCAGACCAGGAGTGCTGCAGCTGCATGGACTGCTGCGGCGTCGGCAGGCTGGGCGCGCCGCCGCTGGAGGGGCTGCGGCTGCTGGGCACGGGTCCGCCGGCGTTGTCAGCCAGGCGGCTGTCACCGCCGCCGGCGCCGCCGCCACCCGATTCGTACTCGAACAGGAACGACGGAAGGCCGTCGCCGTTACCGGTGCCCTGGGCGCCGGGGCCTGACGCGGCGGCGGCGGCGGCCGCCGCCGCGCCCAGTGTCGCGCTGCGCTGCCACGCGTCCACCGGCAGCTTGGCGCCGCCGCCGCCGCCGCCGGACTGCAGCGACGGCGCAGCCCGCAGCAGCTGGTCCAACGCCAGGGTGACCACTCTCTCGCCCTTGCGTGACAGCGACTCGCTCTGGCGGAAGATCATGCGCGCACGCGGCGCCGCCAGCAGCTCGCCGAGGCGCGCGGACAGGCCCACGGCCGCGGCGCCGCCGATACCAGCCGCGGCGTTGGGCGCCGCGGCGGCGGCGGCGGCGGCGAAGCGCTGCAGCAGCGCCGCCAGGCGGCCGTCGGCGACGGCGCAGCCGCGCAGGTGCGCCGCCAGGTCCGTCAGGTGCAGGCTGTGCGGCGGCAGTAGCGCGCGCGGGTCGCGGCGCGTGGCCAGGCAGTAGCAGGCGGCCACGGTGAGGTACTCGTCGTCGTCGGAGGGGTGCGCGGGGAAGGCGGACTCAACGGCGGCCATCACGGCGGCCACCTCGGCGCCGCTCAGGCCGCCCTCGGCGCCCGGCAGCGGCCCGCCGCCGGGCGAGGCGGCGGCGGCGGCACCGCCGCCGGGGAGCTGGGGCGCGCGCGAGTGCGGCGTGGCGGGCGGCGCGGCGGCGCCGCCGCCGGCGGGCGGCGCGGCGGGTGGCGGCTGAAGACCCAGTTCGCGCAGGAGCGCGGCCATGTTGAGCCACACGACCTTGGAAAGAAAGGAAGGGAATCGCGCGTTTCACAGATTTTATGGGGACATCAATTTTGGTGGCAAAAGGCGCGTTGCGTTCCTTAGTCAGAAGGTTGACTGTGACTAAGGAGGATACCGTAACCGCGGCAAGATGTCTCCCAGACCGTTGCCGGCGCGAATTAGGCTTCATGGTAGTTGATAAGCTCTGGCGGAGCAGGGCTGCCATACTCCCTGACGGCTGTCCCCACACCCGATGCTCACCTGCATGCCCCAATCCGGCTCGCTGACACACGCATCCAACTCAAAGAACGCTGCGAAGCCCGGCTCTGCCAGCGCACTCTGCAGCTGCACCGGTGGCGGCAGCTCCTTGCCGCAGCTGACGCACGCCACGGCGGCGGCGCCATTTCCGTTCTGCCCGTTGGCCTGCGTCGGCGCGCACGTGGGGAGTTGTCGGCGGAAGGACGAAGGCGCCAACAACTGGAGCGCAATGTCGTAACTCTTTTTACTAAAGCCGGCTACCATTGTCCTTTATAGTTGCATTACAGGCTCGCGCGGGGGGGCTCTGCGTCCGCAGCGGTTGAGTCGAGTCCAATCTACGCGATTCCTCTCCCCGGCTTGCTGCTGCAAGTTACCTGGCCTTGCAGGTGGCGGGATTGCTGTCGAGTCCTCAGAATGTCTTCTAGATGACAGATGCGCAGCCGCAGGTCCGGGTCAGCGAGAAGCGTCAGGGCGACATCCCGCCTGGTCAGGAGTGGGTTCGGCGGAGACAGACTGCAACTCAGCAAACGCGTGAGGGCTGGTGCGCAAATGCAGCTTTATGGGCGGGGCTACGGTAACGCGTGCGCACTCGAAACCAGTGCGTAGCAGCTTAGGAGGTTGCGCCAAATCGATTGAACCCTAAACAGCACTTTATAGGCCCAACGCGCTCCTTTCCCAGCAATAGCGGTCTAACATGCATCATTAGGCTCGGAAACGGCGGTTCACGGCCCACGAACGCCAGGCCAGCCCTGCTCCCGCTTGCACCATGGAAATGCACGCAGCCAGAAACGACGCAACTCAGCACGCGTGCGCCCTGAATGCGTCCCGGTGGCACAATCGGGCATAACCGCAAGCCTGGACGGACTGCGCAACCAGCGCGGAGCCTCCGCGGGACTAAAGCGCGACACAACCGGCCACACCCCTCGCCGAGGGCGCCCTAAAAGCCCCCAAAACCCAGACCTGCGCCACGAACCTAACTTACTTGATTACATTTCGGCCTGTAGACCAGGTCTTGGACACCGCAGCGCATACTTGCTGGAGGAACTCGCGCGGGTACGCGGCAGAGTTCCCAAGCGGAGGGCGCAGGCGAGCGCCCTCGTCGTTACCTAGCATACGCGTCATGAGCTCGCGCTCATTTTCAGGAGCAAAGAAGGGTTTGGCGCAACTTTTGGTCGACTAGGGTCAGAATTTCGCAGGAGAACCTTCCTTCTTAGCTCAGAGCGTCAGGGCTATGTACTAGACTAGAGAGTATGCAAAGCCTCTGCGGGCGGGCTCACGGCCTGTAATTCGGCTGGAGGCCTGGCGAAGTGCCAACTGACAAGGTGATCGGCAGGGCCGGTGCAGTTTTCTTAGCTGAAAGTATAATAATATTAGTCTGTGCCAACAGCATACCGGGTGCATTACGGTAACCCGCTGCGTTATAAGACGATTCCTTTGGCGCCATCCGCAGTCGAAGGCTTGGTCGAAGCCCCAAACCCAGACGCGCTGCTTGTGGGCGCAGTATAAAACTCCAGCGTTCATAGCAATCATAACAACACCACCGCACATACTTCGTGACCCGAATACCCGCGCTGGCGCAGGGGCGGAATTCACAGGCTCCATGAGCATGAGCAAATACATGGCTTGAGGTCGCCCCAATTTCCATGCAGGCTCCAGTCTGGTAGGGTGTCGGCAGCGGTCACGAGACGCAGTGCTGGACAGGGCGCTGCGCCGCTCGGGCGTGTGGCCGGCCCTGCTTGCGCACGCGCCCGTGCCGCAGGTCTCGGGCGCCCTCGGCCAGCAGGCACCGGTACACAACGGCAGGTCCGTTCAATGCAGGCCCAGTGTCCAAGTCCATTGCCCCTAAGCGATTTATGCACTTAACCACATCTTTCTTAGCCGTGTCCCTCGGTGTCTCTGTCAAGACCGGCCAGCCCCTACCATCCCCTACCCCCCTCCGTATGACCATGATACGGTAATGTCTGGCACGTTGGCCCAGCCAAAAAACACTGACAGCTGATAAAACCATGAGTTCAGCATGCACCTGATGCAACCCAGTTAGATGGCGCCTACTAGGCGCGAAAACGTGTGTCATCCAAAAGCTCTTTCTGGACGGTTGCCGCGCCCTTCCCGAACATCGCTTAACCTGTACCGGTATTCATACGATGCCGAGCGGCACATTCCCGACTGTCAATCCCCTGTCGCAACGAGAGCGCCCCCATGTGCGGTGCGCCTTCGCAACGTGTGCATCCTCAACAGGGCTGTCACCCATGCCAGCCACATGTTCTGGCACAATACGAGACCAAAGCCGACGCGCGCAGGCCAGTACCGCAAATGATTTCACCGCCCGTGCTTCTTTCCTTAGCAGAGGGCCGGCGCAAGCCAAGGCGCCCATCCAATACGATGCCCCAAGACAACCGGCTCTCGAGGTGCCGTTGTCAGCCGCCACATAAGCGGTGGATGGCGTGTCAACCAGTTGTGATGCCCACCGCCTGCAGCCCACGCCGCGCCTCCTCAACCTCCTGCACGCCACAATGCAAAAACTCTCCTTATGATCTCTGACACAATGCATTTTGCAGGAAGTAACCCAAATAATGCAGCAGCGGGAAACACAGGAACAGCCATGACGCACGGCCCTCACACAGGCACATCCTTGCCCAGCGGGAATCTGCGTCCGCCCATCTCGCCTGTTGAAGTTCAGAAATTGCAGCAGGGTAGCTCTTGAATGTCAGGACGCCGTGGACCAGCTGTGCTAGAAGATACAGCGCCAGCAAGCTCGCAGTCCACACGGGCGCCTGTGGGGTTCAGGGCCACCATTGGTACCTCCGCGGAGCCACTATGCCACAACGCGTGCCCTGAAGCCATTGGGTCCATTAATATGGCGGCCGTGGAGCACAGCCCATGACACAGCCCACAGAACTGGTGGAGAGATGAGAAGACACGCCGGGACACGTTACCGGCAGCACACGGCCAGAAGGGCCCCCCATCCAACCCCCCGCCCACGCACCGTGAGTGCTGATATTCTAGCCAGCCCTGTCGGAGCGGTGATACATGCTACTAGCCAGGCAACCGCCGCTAGAGCTGCAGCTGCGGCAATTTGGTGGAAGCGCTTCATATCTCAGGACAGCCTACATTTCGTTGACTACTATATTATTCATATATTAGAGCTAGATCATTAGGATTTATTAACATCTGCTTCGCGAAGGCATCCGCTGAGTTTGCCGTTGGAGGCAACTTTGGCCGATGTCTTTGCTTTATGAAACAAACATATTTACAAGGAACTGCTTATGGAAGCTGGCAAGGCGCATAGGGTTCAGTTCCGGACCAGTGTCATTCCGCGACCGAAGACTTTCGCCTGGTGACCTCCAAGCTATCCACAATATCATTTGACATTTAGAGATATCTGACATACGACTATTTACGCAGGCTCAACGAAAGAAAGCTGCACGAAATGCTTAGAAGACTTGGTTCCGGCCGTTCTTAATTGGTCTTAGCAGCGAGCCATGCCCGGCGTAGCAGTGCTAGGGACGAAGGGCGTTGTCCCTAAGCCCAAGGGTGCGTCGACCACGCGCGCGGCATGTTGTTCTGGGACGCTGCTGGTCACCTACACGAAAATAAACTGAAATTTTCACTAACTTGTAACGCCTTGTGTGTCTGATGACGTGCAGCTCGCTTTGGAGCACGGCCCCAGCCAGCCGCTCAGGATGCAACCGGCACTACCGAGGCACCAGCCCCAGCTGCGGGAGCTGAGGACCCCACCGGGGAGGGCTCGCAGGCGAGCGTGGTAGGTGAAGGGCATGACGGGGTCGGAGGGGGCCAGGGACACGGATGGGGGAAGCCCTGCGACGTCAACGTTTGTTCCTGCTCCCACGCCCCGCGCAGTATGACGAGGTGGAGGGCGACGAGGTGATGTATTCGCACCTGTTGCCCAAGGTTATGGCCCCTTTCGAAACACGGTCTGGGCAGACGCCCCGAAAAGTGCTCATACAACGGTAGGTGCAGGCTCCGGGGGGCACTAATGGGAAGCTTGGTGGGCGTGTCAGCTGCCGGGCGTCAGCATGCGTGCTGCCCGCTGCATGGCGTTCTGTGGCGTATGCACGCAAGCAGACAGACACGGACAGGAGAAGCACTTACCATCACATGGTTGTGCATGTTGGCGGAGGGCCTGCCGAGACAGCGGAGAAGCGTACATACGCGGGGCTGCCGATGGGGGGGGGGCCGCGCCGCTGCGAGACAAGCACCCGAGGTGTAACAGTGCAGGATGCGCTTGTACTAGCACGCAGGGAACTGCGCATGATACGCTCTCCATGTGCACCGCAGGCGGCGGCGGCAGTTTGCGGCACAGGACGTCGCGGAGCTGGTGCATGGCGAGGGCGTGGCGCAGGCGACGCAGGAGCTCTTTCCTCTGGAGGTATTTGATAATACCAACTTCGAGTCGCGGACGCATCCGGAATGGGTGCCGCGCAGGCCAGGTGCGGTTTTGTCCGTAACGGAGTCGGGGTCACAGCCGCGGCTGCCTAAGCTGCCTTGAAGCGGCGGCTTGCAACACACGCAGAGACCCAATCCTAGGGACCACACACAAACACACCTCGCGCACTCGTGCAGGCGTGCCGCCGACCTCGGGCCGGGCGCTGCTGGCGCACGACGACGGAACGGGCCAATCGGTGGTGGACTGGGTGCCGTGCACGGTGGTGGACTTTGACGAGGCCACCAACTCGTACGGCGTGACGCTGCAGCAGCCCTCACACACCGGCAACGGCTCCTTGGATGCGGACGCCGAGGACATGCACGTCATGTGGCTGCCGCGCGTCAAGGTGGGGCCGACGGGCCACGGGCCACGGGCGCTGGTTCTGTAGGTTGGGCCCGGGGCTTTTGGGGCGCTCTTGCTGGATCTGCTGCGTTTTTCTGTGCGGCGTGTTGAGCTGGGAATGTGGCCTCCGGAGCAAAGGCATGGGCACGGGGGGGAAGCCATCCATAGGATGGTGTTTATCAAATGGCTGTGAAGTGCCGATGTCCATGGGGGGGGGCGGGGAGTAATCGCTATCCATTGCTAGCTGAGCTGCTAGAGCGCGGGGGTGGGGGGCACGGGATGCCCAGAATGAGCGGCATTCCTCTGCGCTTGCTGGTGCTCTGCTGCCTGCCTGCCTGCCTGCCTGGATGGATGGTGGTGCGATCCTGCTTGGCCCTGTGCTTTGGCCTGGCGCGTCGGCAGGTGTGCTTCAGTGCGGAGGACCCGGCGCTGTTCGCGCGGCGGCACGCGGAGGCGCACCGCAGCCGCGCCCGCGCCGAGTCGCTGCTGCGGTACAACCTATACGTCGACTCCATGCCCACGGACGACATCCCGCCGCTCACCAACGAGCAGGTGCGGCATGCGGCGTGCGGTCTTGCAATCAGGGGGCTTCGGGTTGTGGTTACCAGCCCAAACTGTGGGGGTGCGGGTTGAGCTAGCTAGTTCGCTAGCTAGCTAGCTAGCGGGGTGCTAGCGGGGTCGTGTCGGCGACGATGTGGCGTGCAGCCAGAGCTGGGAGAGGGCGTTACACGGTGGAGCGGAACTCAATCCTGAGCTTGCGCTGGTACGTGTGCTGGACGCCGGGCGCATCTCACGCAGGTGAACCGCATGCTGAGCTTCGCCCTGAACAGCAAGAGGCTCAAGGACAAGCTGATGGACACCAGCGCGCTGATTGCCGAGGTGAGCCTCCGGCAGAGGGGGCTGCGGAGCTGGAGCGGTCGCAGGGGATCGGGGCAGCGGGGGAGGTGGTGGTGGTGGTGGGGGGGGGTTGTGGTTACCAGCCCAAACTAAACCAAACCCAATGCATAGGAGCGAGGAGGTGAGCGTATGGGGGTAGCCATCCATAGGATGGTGTTTATCAAATGCGCGGGGGGGGGGGGCAGCGCCACGATAGAAGGGGGCGGGCACGTGCTTTGGCTCGGCGAAAAGCGGAAGCAAAGCTGGAACCCACCCGTGCTCGCGTGTGTACGCCTCGTTACATGCGCGCTTGTTGCTGTCTTGCAGGTGAACATCGAGTACGCTCGCACCATGAACAAGGTGGTCTTCGACGCGGCGCTGGCGGCGGCGCGGGCAGAGCGCGAGGCGGAGGCGGAGGCGGAGGAGAGCGGAGGCAGCGTGCGCCCCAGCACCAACGGGGGCGTGGCGGCGGCGGTCATGCACGTGGGCAAGCCGCCGGCGGCGCCCGGCGCGCCGCTGATCCCCATCTCGGAGGACTTCCCCCGGGACCCGCCGCGGCCGGTGCCGGAGCGCGGCACGGTGCCCGTGCAGGGCGGCGCCGACTTCCCGCAGCAGTTCAGCGAGTTCAGCTTCAAGACGCTGCTGACCAAAGCGGAGGTGATCACGGCCATCACCAAGATCAAGGTGGAGTGCGCCAAGGTGACCAAGATGTGCCTGTTCAACACGCACTACACCAAGTCCGCGCGCCTGGAGGAGATGGAACAGACGCAGGTGCGGGGGTGCGGGCCAAAAGGCATGGTGGCAACCATGCCGATGGGCGCCGACGGTTGCGGCAGCGGCGCCTCCCTCCTCCTTTCATCTCCGCGCGCTCGCGCGCCCTTGTCACGGGCTGCGACTCCCCTCCCTCGCTCCCTCGCTCACGCACGTACATTGCGACTGTCTATCGTTACATCTGCCTCCAATCCGTGACCGCTCTTACCGCATTCCTACTCCCGTTGACAACTGCTCCTCGGGGCGCCCGCCCCGCCCGCCCGCCGTTCCCCCTCCCCCCATGCCAACGTGTGTTGGAACGTCTGTTCTACGTCTACCTCGTCATTAAATTAACATGCATGGCACCCGCGCCCCCACCGCCCCCTCCGCCGACAGATCGCGGCTCTGGACAGCGCGGGCAACTACCTGAAGGACACGTGGTGCGTGGCGCTGCGCAACGCCATCCGCAACAGCTTCAAGGACGTGGGCAAGGGCTGGTTCAACCTAGGCGAGGCCAGCATGGAGACATACGAGTTCTCCAAGCTGCGCAAGTTCCTCACGCTCACGCGCTTCATGATGGAGGACACCATGCGCGGTCTGGTGGAGGAGAGCCTGGCCAAGTTCGCGGGCTTCATCCAGGGCTGCTGCCCGGGGCGCGTGGCGGTGCACTCCACCTGCGCCGTGGAGATCCTGGACGCCGCCGCGTCGCCCGCCACCGGCCCCGGCCGCAAGCCGCCGCTGCTCGTGATGGACCTGACCACCAACAAGGAGGCCACGCGCTTCGTGTACAGCACGCAGATCGAGTCCATCGTGACCAAGGTCATGGCGCTGTTCGACGCCGCCATCGGTGAGGAGGAGCGGCGGCGGTCATGCTAGTGCTGGAGCTGGGAGGGACGGCGAACGCAGGCGGGGCTGGTAGCAGCAGCCTGTCGACGGCCGTGTCGAAGCCACTTGATTTTGATGTATCACGTCCAGTGTTTATGTGCTTGGCCTCCCCTTGGCCCCGCGTCACGCCTTCTCCCTCTCCTACCCCGCCCCTCCTCTCATCTCTCCCGCCTGCCCCGCTCCTTCCTTGCCTGGCGGCCTCCTGCCTCCTGCCTCCTCCCAGGCCGCACGCAGGGCCTACACACGCTGGAGCCGGCCATCATGGAGAACCTGTTCTGGGCCACCGCGCCGGTGCTGTCCACGGTGCACCAGCAGGAGGAGATCGTGGTTCGCCACCGCGAGCTGCTGCGCGCCGCGCTGTCGGCGGCCCTGGTGCCGCTGGAGGAATACATGGCCAAGTTCGAGAAGTGAGCGGGGTGGTGGTCGGGGGGCGGGGGATGGGGGTAGCCATCCATGGATGGTGTTTATCAAATGTTTGTGGGGGGTGGGGGTGGGGGGGTTTAGCCATCCGTGCAGACAGGGGGATGGGTGCGGGTGGGGGTGGGGGTAGCCATCCATGGGATGGTATGGGGGAGGGCGGGATAACAGGGGATGCGTGCGCTGCTCGCCACACGCGACTGCGCGAGGGCTAGCCACGCATCACAGCTGTATACCGTTGTGTTTGCTGCACCCATGTGTGCGTGCTGCTGGCGGGGGGCGGGGGCCGCGCAGGTACGTGCCGCTGCTGCAGCTGAACGTGGAGGGCTACGTGGCGGCGCTGGAGGCCAAGGGCGAGGAGCTGAGCCTGGCCGAGGTGCGCGCCGAGATCAAGCGCGCCGCAGCCGACCTGGAGTCGCTGGTCGAGTCGGTGCCCACCGGCATCTCGCTGGGCCTGGTGCAGGTCAACCTGGTCAAGGTGGGTTGGGCGGGTTGGGTGGGCGGGTGAGTGAAGAGGGCGTGGGTGAGAGGGCGTGGCCAAGAGGGCGTGGCAAAGGGGGCGTGGCAAAGGGGGCGTGGCAAAGAGGGCGTGGCAAAGAGGGCGTGGCAGGGAGAGTACATGTTTGGGGGCAGGAGCAGGGGAAGAGGGGGATGTATGGGTGGGACTTGCAGGCAGGGTAGGGTAGGACTAGGGTAGGGTGGGATGGGTTACTGGTACACAGTCCCGGTGAGAAACAAATTGTGCAGAGCAAGGGTGGGGTGGGGTGGGGTGGGGTGGGGTGGGGTGGGGTGGGGTGGGGTGGGGTGGGTAGTTCATTCCAGAACCACAGCGACCATTGCAACCCAAAAACCCAGAAGCCAGAACCATAGAGCGCGAAGGAGAGGGATATACTCGTGTTCTTGCCGATAATTTTAAGTCTTGTTCATCTGGTCGTCGTTGGCATCGTGGGTCATCGGTCCCGAAGGAGTAACTCCGTTCGGCGTTATGGGGTGGGGTGGGGTGGGTAGTGTATTCCAGCAACCAGAAGTGAAACGACCAAGAGTGGGGTGGGGTGAAGAGGGCCAAGGCGCAGCGGTGCGGAAGCGCATGTACAGGGAAGGCAGCGGCGGTGGCAGTGGCTGCTGATGATCATGGCGTTGCGTTCATGCGCAAACACACCATCAAACGCTCTTCCTGTATCACCCCTTTGCTGGAACCCCACGCGCCCGGCCTCATGCTGCGCCCTCGTGTTATTTGTCGCCCTTCCTGTTTGCTGCCCGCTGCACCGCACCCACCGCAGACGCGCGAGCTGCTGGTGAAGAAGCAGGAGAAGCTGGTGGCGCTGCTCAAGTCGCTGGCGGCGCGCGTGCCACGCCGCGCCATGAACGCCGTGTCCATCAAGTTTGCGGAGATCGACCGCGCGCTCAAGGTGCGCGGCATTCCGTGCGTGCCAAAGGCGTCCGGCTTGCTTGTGTGTGTAAACGGAAACGGAGAGAATTCCCCGCAATCGCTTGCTTGTGCGTAGGCGTCCCAATGCGTTCTTGTGTGCGTGGCGGTTGGGTGATGAGGTTGATGAGGATGACGACCAGGGGTGCGATAGGGGTAGTCCAGCCCGGGTCTCAAACAGCGACCTGGGCCCCTCCGCACTTTCCTCATCCCATGCCCCTTCCCGCTTCCCAACCTACTTACCTACCGTAGGATATGGTACACACACACCTCCCTGTTTGTTTTGTTTTCGTTAACACACACCCACACCCACGCCCCACACACCCACGCCCACACCCACCCGCACCCACGCCCACACACCCACCCGCCCCCACGCCCACACCCACCCGCAGGCCAAGGCCACCAACCTTGAGGACGTGGACGAGCAGCGCCGCTACATCGAGTCGCTGCCCAACAAGGTGTCGGAGCTCATGGCGGACGTGGAGGCGCAGCGCGGCTGGTACGAGCTGCTGGAGGGGCTGCGCTACCTGCTGCCGGAGGACGACGTCAAGGAGAAGTTCGCGGGCGAGAGCTGGGGCATGCGGCTGACGCGGCAGGCGGAGAGGCAGCTGGAGGTACTGGCGAGCGACGAGGCGCGCTTCAAGGGCGAGATGGTGACGGAGCAGGACATGTTCCGCGATACCATCGGCGACCTGCAGGTGGTGAGTATGGGTGTTGCCGGGGTAACAGGCAAATGGCAAGATGGGCGCAGGGCCGTCGACGATTGCGGCTTTGGGGGCTTTGTGTGTGTGTGTGTGGGGGGGGGGTGCGGTTGTGGTTGTGGTTGTACCAGCCCAAACTATACTGTGCATAAGAGCGAGGAGGTGGGCGTGCCCTATTATGGAAGAAGGAGGCGGAGAAACTCGCAACCAGGGGGAGGGGTGCCCGGCCTGCGTGGCGCCGCCCACCACCCACACAGCATGCGACTGCAACCCCAACCCCTCTTCCCTTGGCCCGGCTTGCGCGTATCCATACATATATGCTCACCCGCCCTCGCCTTCGCACATTCTTCAATGCTGCGCACGCGCGCACGCGCCCACCCGCCCACCCGCCCGGCGCGCAGCTGGTGAGCAACTTCGGCCTGTACACGGACCTCGCCAAGATGGAGGCGGTGACGACGGAGGTGCGCTCCGTAGACGAGCGGCTCAAGAAGGCGGACCGCGACGCCGGCGTGTTCAACAGCCGCGAGGCGCTGCTAGGGCTGCCGCCCACCGACTACACGCCGCTCAAGAAGGTCATCGACACCTTCGACCCCTTCCTGCAGGTGGGAATGGGGGGTGGGGTTGGGAGAATGGGGAGAGTGGGGAATGGGGTTGGGGCCGGGCGCGTGGCTTGCGTGCACTGAGGGGGCCGCTTCATGCTGCTGCACAGCCCATTCCGCACCCGGTCATACCCTGCGCCTCTTCACGCGCACGCGCGCGGCAACGCTTTCACCGCGCAAATCACACCGCAAACCGTCTCATGACTCTCACCTCACACGCACTCCGTGACCAACCACCGCAGTTCTGGACCACGTCGAGCAACTGGCGCGCGCTGCACAAGAGCTGGATGCACGACTCGTGGGAGAAGCTGCACGGCGAGACGGTGGAGCGCGAGGTGACCAACGCCTACAAGGTGCTGCACAAGACGGCCCGTGTGTTCGGCCAGCGCGGCGGCCTGGACAAGTGCGCCGAGAACTGCGAGCTCATCCGCGAGGAGGTGGAGGGCTTCAAGAAGTTCGTGCCGCTGGTGCAGGTGCGGGCGTGCGGGCTTGTGTGGGATACTCGCGCTGTGCTGTGCGTGCGTGTGTGCGCGGGCATGTGCTTGTGAAACGAAACGAAACGAATCTCCCGGTAGCCGACCCAGTGTGTGTGTGTGTGTGTGTGTGTGTGTGTGTGTGTGTGTGTGTGTGTGTGTGTATGTGTGTGTGTGTGTGTGTGTGTGTGTGTGTGTGTGTGTGTGTGTGTGTTTCTGTATATGAGTGCGTGATCTGCTTGCGTGTGGCTGACTGCATGCTTGTCCTCACCGCGGCACCTGCCGCGTGCTGTGCGTGCGTCCACCACGCGCATGGCATCGGAGGCGGAGTTGGCTCAGCAAGGGGTTTGAGGCTTACCCGCCTACTCACCGGCTGTGGGTGCCTGCGCGCGCACTTGGTTTTTTCTCCCGGCAGGCGTTGCGCAACCCCGGCATGCGGGATCGGCACTGGGACCAGCTGTCGGCCATGCTGGGCTTCAAGCTGCACCCTGACAAGACCTTCACGCTGGCGGCGGCGGAGCGGATGGGGCTGTTGCAACACCTGCAGGCCATCGCCAAGGTGGCGGACGTGGCGGGCAAGGAGTACTCCATCGAGCAGGTGCGTGGATGGGCAGCAGCACCAGCAGCAGCAGCAGGAGGAGGAGGCAGGGGCATTTTGCAACAAGAGAGGAGTAGAACCCCACGAAGGTGATCGTAGGTGGCAGCAGTGGCCGGGTGCTCTGGAGCTGATCGGCTACAAGCGAGTGCTTAAAGCATACATGTTTGCTGTTGCACGCACGCACGCACGCACGCGCGCGCGCAGGCGCTGGACAAGATGCAGCACGAGTGGGAGTCGGCGGAGATGGCGGTGCTGGACTACCGTGAGACCAAGACGTACGTGATCAAGGTGGAGGAGCAGATCAGCCAGATGCTGGACGACCACATCGCCATGACGCAGTCCATGGCCTTCAGGTGCGCACGTGTTCTGGATAGCTGGCTGGCTAGCTAGCCAGCTAGCGTTCCTTCAAATAAACGGCAACCTGGCCGGCCCAGTGCACCTCTCCTTTCCAATCACGTGCGCGCCGGCGCCCCGCACCCGCACCACGCACCCACACCGCCAACCTTGCGTCGGCCCAACCCCTCTCCACACACACACACACACACACACACACCCTGCTGTCCGCACACTGCGCCCGCACAGCCCCTACAAGAAGCCGTTCGAGGAGCGCATCGCCAAGTGGGAGCAGCAGCTGAGCCTGGTGAGCGAGATCCTGGACCAGTGGATCCAGCTGCAGCGGCAGTGGATGTACCTGGAGCCCATCTTTGGATCCGAGGACATCATGCAGCAGCTGCCGCTGGAGGGCAAGCGCTTCGCTACCGTGGACCGCATGTGGCGAAAGACCACGGACGCCGCCAAGCGCAACCCGCTGCTGCTCAAGGTGCGCGCCACTACTGGCGTTGGCAGTGGGAGCTATGGAAAATGCGGAACACACAGGCTTGCTTGAGCGTGTCCCCTGTGTGGCCTGGCATGTGGCCTCCCCGCGCCCACCCCGCTTCCTCGCTGCCCGCTTGCGCCGCCGCTCTGCACTCTCATCACACGAACGCAGTGCATTTCCCATCCTCCTTCCCTAAACTAACACGCGTCACACAAACACATGCACCACATCGCAACACGCAACCCCAAAACCCCCAACCCCCACCCCGCCTCTGGTCATCGGTACGCCTTCTGTGTCGCAACGTCTGTCTACATCTCCCCCGTCTTTACTTTAACATGCATGGAACCCCGCCCAACCCCGCCTTGCAGGTGTGCTCGTCCCAGAAGCTGCTGGACTCGTTCATCGAGGCCAACAAGCTGCTGGAGAGCGTGCAGAAGGGCCTGGCCGACTACCTGGAGACCAAGCGCCTGGCCTTTGCGCGCTTCTTCTTCCTGTCCAACGACGAGCTGCTGCAGATCCTGTCGCAGACCAAGAACCCGCTGGCGGTGCAGCCGCACCTGCGCAAGTGCTTCGAGGCCATTGAGAGCCTGGACTTCGCGCCCAACGGCGAGATCGGCGCCATGAACAGCCGCGAGAAGGAGAAGGTGCCGTTCGACAAGCCTATGATGCCGCAGGGCAACGTGGAGATCTGGCTGGGTGAGTTCGTGAGTTCGCTGCGCTTGGTGCTGCGAAGGCTCCGGTCCTTATAACCGCCGTTGCGGCAGCAGCCATGTGCGGCCGCTTGCTGGCTTCGCACAAACATCTGCTGTGTAACACACAAACACCTCTGGACCCCGCCCTCCGGGCCTTGTCCATCCGCGCCCGCAGGCGAGGTGGAGCGGCGCATGCGCTTCAGCGTGCGGCAGCAGGTGGTGCTGGCCATGGCCGCCTACGCCGCCACGCCGCGCAAGCAGTGGGTGCGCGACTGGCCGGCCATGGTGGTGCTGGCCGTGTCCGCCATCTACTGGAGCAGCGAGGTGGAGGCGGCCATCAGCGAGGGCTCCGTGCCCGCCTACCTGGACAAGTGCAGCTCCGACCTGCTGGACCTTACAGACCTGGTGCGCGGCCGCCTCAGCAGCCAGGAACGGCTCACGCTGGGCGCGCTCATCACCATCGACGTGCACGCGCGCGACGTGGTGGCGGAGCTGGCGGAGGCCAAGATCAAGAACGTGAGTGGAGGGTGGAGGGCGTGGGGCCTGTCCGTGTGGCGATGAGGGACGGAGAGGATGCCGGCGGTTGGGTTGTTGGTTGGGTTGTTGGTTGGGGTGGCGGCTTGGACTCTCGTTAGCTGGGGATGGGGATTGGTGGCGAAGGCTGGCAGGTTCTTGGGCGGTGCTGCACCCTGACGCGCCGTGTGTGTGTGTGTGGGGGGGGGGGGTGCATTCTTGAACGCTCCCTGTCCCCGTGTACCCAACCCAACCCCCCCCCCCGGGGTCGCATCGTCTGTCTACATCTCCTTCTTCATTAATTTAACATGCATGGAACCCCCCCCGGCGGCCCCTGCAGCCCACCGACTTCGAGTGGGTGTCGCGCCTGCGCTACTACTGGCGCCACGACGACGTGTGCGTGGACATGGTGCAGGCCAGCATCGCCTACGGGTGAGGAGGCGCGGGGAGGTGGGGTTCCATGCATGTTGTATTAATGACGGGGGAAATGTAGACAGACGTTGCGATGTGGGGCCAAGATGGGGGAAATGAGGGTGGGTCCGGGGAGGGGAGCGGACGGCACGAGGCGCACGTGCGCTGCCGTACAGGGTCAACCAACAACAACAATGATTCAGACGGTTGCACGAGCCCAAACTGCGTCCCCAAGTGTCTTCAGCGTTCGCGCACAAACACACCCTGCCCCCGCCCTTTCGTCTCCCTCCCTCACTCCCTCACTCCCTCACTCACTCATTCGCATCTTGTCCCGCTCGCTCACAATCGCGCCGCCGCCGCCGCCGCCGCACGCAGCTACGAGTACCTGGGCAACACGCCGCGCCTGGTGATCACGCCGCTCACGGACCGCTGCTACATGACGCTGATGAGCGCCATGCACATGAACCTGGGCGGCGCGCCCGCCGGCCCCGCCGGCACCGGCAAGACCGAGACCACCAAGGACCTGGCCAAGGCGCTGGCCAAGCAGTGCGTGGTGTTCAACTGCTCCGACGGCCTGGACTACCAGGTGGGGTGCGGTGCGGTGTGGTGGGGCGGGGTGGGGTGTTGTGCTTTTTTTCCGGGGGCCCAGGGCTGCGCTGACCAACCTCACGATGTGTCTTCAGTCCGCTCCCTCATTCTCACCTGCACTCACACGCACTCTCCAACCACCCGCAAACGCCCTCCTCACTCCACTCCCCCCTCGACGGCCCCCTCCACGCTCCCACCAGGCCATGGCCAAGTTCTTCAAGGGCCTGGCCAGCAGCGGCGCCTGGGCCTGCTTCGACGAGTTCAACCGCATCGATCTGGAGGTGCTGTCCGTGGTGGCGCAGCAGATCCTCACCATCCAGCTGGCCATCCAGGCCAAGGTGAAGCGCTTCATTTTCGAGGACACGGAGATTGACCTCAACCCCGCCTGCAGCGTCTACATCACCATGAACCCCGGCTACGCCGGCCGCTCCGAGCTGCCCGACAACCTGAAGGTGGGGGCGGTGGGCGATGGGCGGTGGGCGGGCTGGTGGGGCCACGTGCCGTACTCGGTGTGTAAATGCTGCGCCGTGCTACGCTGTGCTGGGCTGGGCTAGCGGCGTGGAGCGCCGCCTTCTTGCCCTCTTGACCTGGGAGCCTGCGCCTTTTGGACGTGCAGCACCTTCCCTTACCGCTAACCCTAACTAAGCAGCACGCCACACACCTGCCCCTCGCTCACGCGCGCGCACACACACACAAACACGCAGGCGCTGTTCCGGCCCTGCGCCATGATGGTGCCCGACTACGCGCTGATCGCCGAGATCTGCCTGTACAGCTACGGCTACAAGAACGGCAAGGACCTGGCTCGCAAGATGGTGGCCACCTTCAAGCTGTGCTCGGAGCAGCTGTCCAGCCAGGACCACTACGACTACGGCATGCGCGCCGTCAAGTCCGTCATCACCGCCGCCGGCAACCTCAAGCGCGAGTTCCCGGACGACGACGAGGAGGTGCTGCTGCTGCGCGCGCTGCGCGACGTCAACGTGCCCAAGTTCCTGTCGCACGACCTGCCGCTCTTCGACGGCATCATCACCGACCTGTTCCCCGGCGTCAAGATGCCAGAGGTGGACTACAAGAGCCTGCTGCGGGCGCTGCGCGAGGCGTGCGGCGAGATGGGCATCCAGGCGGTGGAGTCGTTCGTGGGCAAGGTCATCCAGCTGTACGAGACCACCATCGTGCGCCACGGCCTGATGCTGGTGGGGCCCACTATGGGCGGCAAGACCTGCTGCTACCGGTCGCTGCAGAAGGCCATGACCAAGCTGGCGGCGGCCGGCGACAGCAAGTGAGTGTGGCGCGTGGCGTGGCGCGGTGTTGCGTTGCGTGGCGGGCGGGCGGGCGGGCTTGGGTGCGTCCGTGTGTGGCTGTGGCGTTTGGGCGGGTGCATGGGCGATTGAGCAGGCGGATGGGTGGCGCGGCTGGTCGTGCGGATGAGCAGGTGGATGGGCGGGCGGGTGGGTGGAGACGGCTGGATGGGCATAGGGAATGTAGGGCGGCCAGGGGCGCCCACGAAGACAGCATGCAGGATGCGTGCGGTGGGGGCTGTGAACGGCATGCCGCGTTCGCTTTCCCCCCTCTCCGCTGACGCGCCCAACCCCTCTATCTCCTTCCATCCGGCCCCCCCCCTTCCCCTCCGCTCCCCAGGTACGAGCGGGTGCGCGTGGTGGCGCTGAACCCCAAGTCCATCACCATGGGCCAGCTGTACGGCGAGTTTGATGAGAACACGCACGAGTGGACGGACGGCGTGCTCGCCTGCTACATGCGTGAGTGCTCCGAGGACACCAAGCCCGACAAGAAGTGGATCATGTTTGACGGCCCCGTGGACGCGGTGTGGATTGAGAACATGAACACGGTGCTGGACGACAACAAGAAGCTGTGCCTGGTGTCGGGCGAGATCATCCAGCTGAGCGCCAGCATGACCATGATGTTCGAGGTGGGTGGGTGGGTGGGTGGGTGGTTGTGCGTGCGTGTATTTGTTAGCGTGGGGTAGTACGCGCAAGGTGGGTGGGCGGGGGGTTGCTTGCTCGCGTGTGGGGCCTCGCGCTGGCGGCTGCATTTATACGGAGTTGCTGTGTGACGCGGGTGCGACCCACCGTATCTCCACCTAACCGCTGGCTATCACCTCACACCGGCGACTCCGCTGCCACCCTTGCCACCGCTTCATCATCACCATCAACAACGGCAACACCAACAACAGGTGGAGGACCTGGCGGTGGCCTCGCCCGCCACCGTGTCGCGCTGCGGCATGGTCTACATGGAGCCGTCCGCGCTGGGGCTGGAGCCGCTGCTCACCTCCTGGCTCGGACGCCTGCCGCCGGGCGGCGTGGCGGAGAACCGCGGCAAGCTGGGCGCCATCTTCAAGGCGCTGGTGCCCGACGCGCTGCGCTTCCTGCGGAGGAACCTCAAGGAGACGGTGGCCACCGTGAACAACAACCTGGTGGCCTCCTGTTTCGGCCTGATGGACTCTCTGACCAAGCCGTTCGTGCGCGGCGAGGGCGAGGACCCGCTCACGGCCGACGAGAAGGTCAAGCTGGGCGGCTTCCTGCCCAGCCTGATGCTGTTCAGCATCGTGTGGAGCCTGGGCGCCTCCTGCGACAAGGCCGGCCGCGGCCTGTTCGACGAGTGGTTCCGCAAGCACGTGGCGGAGTCGGGACTGCCGCTGGAGGGCGTGATGTTCCCGGCGGAGAACACCGTGTACGACTGGGTGTACGACACGGAGGGCGCCTTCACCGAGGGCGGCGCGCCGGGCTGGGTGGGCTGGATGGCCACCGTGCCCGAGTTCAAGTGCGACCCGGACCGCCCCTTCGCGGAGATCATCGTGCCCACCGCCGACACCGTGCGCTACACGTACGTGGTGGACAAGCTGGTGGCCAACCAGCGCCACGTGCTGTGCGTGGGCGAGACCGGCACGGGCAAGACGCTCAACGTGTCCAACAAGCTGCTCAACGACATGCCGCCCGAGGTGCAGCCGGTGTTCATGACCTTCTCGGCGCGCACGTCCGCCAACCAGACGCAGGACATCATCGACGCCAAGATGGACAAGCGGCGCAAGGGCGTGTTCGGCCCGCCTGCCGGCAAGCGGGTGAGCGGGCCACGTGCGCCTGCATGTGTTGGAGCGGCGCAACCGCTCTCTCTTTCCCTTTCTTTCTCTCTGACACACATACACACACTTAAACCCTTGTGCTATCTAACACACACACGATCTCTCTCTCTCTCTCATATACTGCACGCTCACACCGCCCTGTGCCGGCGCCTTGCTTGGCCCTCGTGAATCCTCCCCCCCCAACACACACACGCAGATGGTCATCTTCATTGACGACCTGAACATGCCGCAGCGCGAGAAGTACTTCGCGCAGCCGCCCATCGAGCTGCTGCGCCAGTGGATGGACCACGGCGGCTGGTACGAGCGCAAGCCGCCCTGCCCCTTCCGCACCATCGTGGACACGCAGTTCGTGGCGGCCATGGGCCCGCCCGGCGGCGGCCGCAACCCCGTCACCAACCGCCTGCTGCGCCACTTCAACTTCATCTCCTTCAACGAGATGTCGGACAACAGCGTCAGCCGCATCTTCACCACCATCCTGGGCGCCTTCTTCCGCAAGTACTTTGGCGACGCCGTCCAGGCCCTCACCGACCCCGTGGTCACCGCCACCGTGCAACTGTACAACTCGATCCGCGCAGAGCTGCTGCCCACGCCCACGCGCTCGCACTACACCTTCAACCTGCGCGACCTGTCCAAGGTGGTGCAGGGAGTGATGCGCGCCGACCCGCGGGCCACCGGCGACCCCAAGCAGGTGCTGGCGCTGTGGCTGCACGAGTGCAGCCGCGTGTTCGAGGACCGCCTGATCAACGACGAGGACCACGGCTGGTTCCGGGCGCGGCAGGAGGCGCTGCTGACCGAGAACTTCGGCGTGGGCTACGGCGCTGTGGTCACCTCGGAGCGCCTCATCTTTGGCGACTTCATGGTGCCGGGTGGGTGCGTTCGTAGCATTTGCTTACGTGGCACAGCTGCGGGGCTTGGCGTTACATGTGTTGGCACAACGAAGCCGGGAGAACCCGACGCCACGGAGTTACATGCGTGTGTGGGTAGGGGCTAAGGCGCGCACACATGCATGCAGTGAAGATAGACAGGGCAAGCCTGGCCACCGAGCATAGGCTAGGGTTTTGGGGTTAGGCCACCCACCTGCCGCTCATCACCTCCCATCCGCCCGCCCGCTCGTCGCCCCCACTGACCCCAAACCCCGCCCCTGCTCACACCACACGGCCCATGCCGTCCCACCGCCACCCGGGTACTCCCGCCGCCGGCCAGGCGCCGACCCGCGCGTGTACGCCCAGATCACGGACATGCCCAAGCTGGTTAAGGTGGTGGAGGAGTACCTGGAGGACTACAACTCCGTGTCCTCGGCGCCCATGAAGCTGGTCATGTTCCTGGACGCCATCGAGCACGTCAGCCGCATCACGCGGTGGGGAGCGGCGGCCGGGGCATGGGGCATGGGTGGGGGCATGGGGGTAGCGGTCAGGGTGTAGGCTGCGGGAGGCGTACGCAGTGGTTGCGGGTCGGGGTAGGGTTGGGTGGGGTGCAGGGGGCGTGGGATGTGGGATGGTGCACGTGCTGCGGAGTGGGATCAAGGGCGAGGATACTGTGGAGGGCAAAGGATATGAAAGGCCTGGCACTGCTCCACGGTAAGGTAAAGCTTGGCTTCTAAGCTGCACTTTTCTCGCCCGCTCCTTTCCTGCAGTGTGATCCGTCTTCCGCTGGGTAACGCGCTGCTGCTGGGTGTGGGTGGCAGTGGCCGTCAGAGCCTGACACGGCTTGCGGCCTACATGGAGGAGTATGACGTGGTGCAAATTGAGATCGCCAAGGGGTGAGTGCGGCCGGTGCGGGTGTGTGCCTGCGCCAGTGTGCAGGAGGGGCATGTTTGGAACAGTACTAACCTCATGTGCATGTGTGGGTGTTGCATTGCTTATCAACATGCCCTGCGCTGCGTGCGCGCATGCTCTCTCTCTCTCACATACCAACGCCGCCTCCACTTATCTTTTCTTTCCTCTTCCCGCTCCCCGCCGCACAACGACCACCACACAGCTACGGCGCCAACGAGTGGCGTGAGGACCTGCGCAAGGTGCTGCGCAAAAGCGGCCTGGACGGCAAGGACACGGTGTTCCTGTTCACGGACACGCAGATCGTGCAGGAGAACTTCCTGGAGGACATCAACAACATCCTCAACAGCGGCGAGGTGCCCAACCTGTGGGGCAACGACGACCAGGAGGCCATCGCCAACGCCATGCGGCCGCTCATGGCCGCCGCCGGCCTGCCCATCACCAAGATGGGCATCTCCACCTTCTTCGTGAACCGCGTGCGCTCCTACCTGCACCTGGTGCTGTGCTTCAGTCCCATCGGCGACGCCTTCCGCCAGCGCCTGCGCATGTTCCCCAGCCTGGTCAACTGCTGCACCATCGACTGGTTCCGGGAGTGGCCGGAGGAGGCGCTGCGCAGCGTGGCCAACTCCTTCTACGGCGACGTGGACTTTGGCGACGAGAGCGGCGCCATCATCGCGGGCGTGGTGGACTGCTGCGTGGGCGTGCACCAGAGCGTGGAGCGCAAGAGCAAGAAGTTCTACGACGAGCTGCGGCGCTACAACTACGTCACGCCCACCTCGTACCTGGAGCTGCTCACCACCTTCATCAAGCTGCTGGGCGAGAAGCGCACCGAGATCACAGAGAGGCGGCGGCGGCTGGAGGTGGGCCTGCAGAAGCTGCTCAGCACCGCGGCTCAGGTGGAGATCATGCAGAAGGAGCTGCAGGAGCTGCAGCCGGTGCTGGCGGCAACCGCCAAGGAGGTGGAGGACATGATGGTGGTCATCACCAACGACAAGAAGGAGGCGGACGAGACCAAGAAGCAGGTGGAGCAGCAGGAGAAGGACGCCAACGAGCAGGCCGCGCGCGCCAAGCAGATCGCCGAGGATGCGCAGCGCGACCTGGACGAGGCGCTGCCGGCGCTGGAGCGCGCGCTGGAGTCCCTCAAGAACCTGAGCCGCAACGATATTGTGGAGGTCAAGTCGCTTCAGAACCCGCCGGCGGGCGTTCGCACGGTGATGGACGCCACCTGTATCATGTTTGACGAGAAGGCCAAGATGAAGGACGACCCCGCCAACGTGGGCAAGAAGGTGCCGGACTACTGGGAGCCCGCCAAGAAGTTGTTGAACGACCCCACCAAGTTCCTGGAGAGCCTGTTCTCCTACGACAAGGACAACATCCCCGACCACGTGATCAAGAAGATCGAGCCGTACATCCAGGTGCGTGGTAGAGGCATGGGAGATGGTGGTGGGAGTGTGCGGGTGTGGTGGTGTGGGTTGGGTTGTTGAGAGGGGCAGTGGTAAGACAGGGAAAGCAAGTTTGTGCCGACACAGATAGGAGCAAGCAAAGATCAGGGAAGCAACAAAGGCAAGCGCACTGCGTGCTGTACACTTCATGCACCCGTTCTCACTATCTGCCCTGCCCCGCCCTTCTCTGACCTTAATGCATGGTACCCCCCCCCCCCTCCGTCATTAATTTAACATGCATGGAACCCATGCCTTCCTCCTCCTCTCCCTCCTCTCTCCTGTGTCCGCCTGCAGCGCGAGGACTTCACGCCCGAGGCCATCAGCAAGGTGTCCAAGGCCTGCACCTCCATCTGCATGTGGGTGCGTGCCATGTACGTCTACCACAACGTGGCGCTGTCCGTGGCGCCCAAGCGCGCCGCGCTGGCGGCCGCACAGGAGCAGCTGAATGAGACCATGGAGCAGCTGCGCACGGCCCAGGCCAAGCTCAAGTCGGTGGAGGAGAAAATCGCCACGCTGGAGACGCAGTACGAGGAGGCTGTGGCGAAGAAGGCGCAACTGGCGCAGCAGGTGCTGCGCTGCACGGTGCAGCTGCAGCGCGCGGACAAGCTCATTGGTGGGCTGGGCGGCGAGCGCGTGCGCTGGCAGGCCACGGTTGACCAGCTGGCGGACGACCTGGTCAACGTGGTGGGCGATGTGGTGATCAGCGCGGCCACCATTGCGTACAGCGGCCCCTTCACGCCGCTGTACCGCGCCGCCCTGGTGCAAGAGTGGAGCGGCTTCCTGGAGGCGGCCAAGGTGCCCGCCACCAGCGGCGCCAACCTGCTCAGCACGCTGCAGGCACGTGGCTGTGTGTGCGTGTGAAGGGGGGGTTGTGGTTACCAGCCCAAACTAAACCAATCGAAAGGAAGCGGAGTTAAGCAGGGGGTGGGAGTTGGCGAGTGCAGCAGAGGGTTTTGTAGGATGGGGGCCGGGAAGCGGGCCAATGAGTGGACATGACGGCACAGAACACACGCTGGGTGCATTCACATCTGCACTGGCCCATTGTTGCATGTCGTCGTGTACCACCAAGCCGCTTCCTTTCATCCCTCCCTTGATAACCCCGCCTTGCCCTCCGCCGCCACCGCCGCCACCGCCTACGCCCCACCCCAGGACCCGGTCAAGGTCCGCGCCTGGACCATCGCCGGCCTGCCCACCGACACGCTGAGTGTGGAGAACGGCATCATCGTGTCCAAGGCGCGCCGCTGGCCGCTCATGATCGACCCTCAGGGCCAGGCCAACAAGTGGATCAAGAACATGGAGCGCGAGAGCGGCCTGGACGTGATCAAGCTCAGCGACAAGGACTTCCTGCGCACGCTGGAGAACGGCGTGCGCTTCGGCCGCGCGGTGCTGCTGGAGAACATCGGCGAGGCGCTGGACGCGGCGCTGGAGCCGCTGCTGCTCAAGCAGACGTTCAAGCAGGGCGGCAGCGAGGTGATCAAGATCGGCGACAACATCATCCCCTACCACCCCGACTTCCGCTTCTACATGACCACCAAGCTGCGCAACCCGCACTACGCGCCCGAGGTCAGCGTCAAGGTGTCGCTGCTCAACTTCTTCGTGACGCCCGAGGGCCTGGAGGACCAGCTGCTGGGAACGGTGGTGACGCAGGAGCGCCCAGACCTGGCCAACCTAAAGGTGGGTGGCTGGGGGTTTTGGCCAAGGGGATGGTGGGGTTGTGTGGGGTGTCATGTACGGCGGGGCGGCGGGGAAGCGGGTGGTGGTGGGGATGGGGGATACAGGTTATGTGTGTGTGTTTGTGTTTGTGCTTGTGTGCGCCTGGGGACGCAGAGCGGCAGCATTAGTACGGAAGTGCAGGGTCCAGGGGCAGTGTACGTGTTGGGAGCGTGTGCGCACGCTACCACGACCACCGCTATTGGTGGTACACACGCACCACACAGCCCTCTGCCCCGGCTGCCCCTGCTGCCCCTGCTGCCGCAACACCCACCACCAATCGCACATCCCTTCCTCCCCGGCTCTCATCATCACCAACCCGTTCCCGCTCCCTTCTCCCACTCTGCCATCCTCCAACCAACCAACCAACCAACCCGCGCCACCAACCAACCACAGAGCCAGCTGGTGGTGTCCAACGCCAAGATGAAGAAGGAGCTGTCCGACATCGAGGGCCGCATCCTGCAGCTGCTGTCCGCCTCCTCCGGCAACATCCTGGATGACGAGGAGCTCATTAACACGCTGGCGCAGTCCAAGGTCACCTCCAACGAAATCGCGGCTAAGGTTGCGGAGGCCGAGGCCACCGAGCGCGAGATCGACGAGACACGCGAGCTGTACCGCCCGGTGGCGCTGCGCTCCTCGCTGCTTTTCTTCGCCATCTCCGACCTAGCGCTGGTGGACCCCATGTACCAGTACTCGCTGGCGTGGTTCATCTCGCTGTTCATCCGGTGAGGGGGGGACGAGGGAGGGGGAGAGAGTACCAGCAGCAGAGGCGGCGGTGGCGCTGCTGGATGCGGGGGAGATGCGGGGGGGGGGGGGGGGGGGGCTGTGGGAGCGCATGTGTGGGAAAAGAGAAGTCAGGGCTGAGGAGCTACGCTGGAGAGGGCGTGGCAGTGTTGATGGGCAGTGTGCAAAGCCGCGAAGCCGCGTAACAGGTCCATCCGCAACTCCGGGCAGCCCTGTCTCCCACCTCCCGCCGACTCTAACCCTGCCTACCTGCGCCTGCCCAACCTGACCCCCCACCCCCCACCCCCTAGCGGCATCGAGGAGGCGCCCAAGGCCGCCAGCGTGGAGGAGCGCGGCCACAACCTTAACGAGTACTTCACCTACTCGCTCTACGTCAACATCTGCCGCTCGCTGTTCGAGGCGCACAAGCTAATGTTCTCGCTGCTGCTGACCATCAAGATCCTGCAGAACCGCAACATGATTGACGGTCGCGAGTGGCGCTTCCTCCTGGCCGGGCCCACCACCAGCGAGCTCAGCCAGCCCAACCCCGCGCCCGACTGGCTAACCGACAAGGCCTGGAACGAGCTGCTCAACCTCAGCCACCTGCCCCACTTCCAGGGCTTTGCGGGTGAGGAGCAAGGCAGGAAGCAGGGGCGTGTTGTGCGTGTTTGGGGCAGGCATCGTTGGGGGGGGGGAGGCGCGCCTTGCAGGCATTGCAAGGTTCCGTTACAGGTCGTGAATGTGCGCAGGTTGGTGGTTACACATGGTCTCTTCCCCCCACACACACACACACACCACCACCACGGACCACCCAACCGCACACCGCCACTGCCACCACCGCCCGCCCCCGCGCCCACGGTGCCTGCCTGTGCTCTCTCCCCCCACCTGCCATCCGAATCACCACACACGACGCGCCATCCCCTCCCCCTCCCCCTCCCACTCCCCCCCAGACCACGTGGCCGCGAACCTGCCGCACTACCGCGCCATCTTCGACTCCAATGACGCGCACGAGATGCCGCTGGCGCCGCCCTGGCAGGACAAGCTCGACACCTTCCAGAAGCTGTGCTTCCTTCGCTGCCTGCGCCCCGACAAGGTCACGGGCGCGGTGCAGGCGTTCGTGAGCCAGCACCTGGGCCAGCGCTTCATTGAGCCGCCGCCCTTCGACCTGGCCGTCTGCTACAAGGAGTCCAGCCCATCGGTGCCGCTCATCTTTGTGCTCAGCCCCGGCGCCGACCCCATGGCCGGTGAGGCGTGACTGCGGTCGGTTGGAATGGCGGTTGCGCCGTAGTTGGACATGGACGCCGTACGGCTACTGGCGGTTTCCGGGCTGCCGCAGCGCTCTGTGCGCGCCAAACCTTTTGTTTGTGAAACTTGTGTGCTTGCTTTCCTGTTGACAGCCCTCCTGCGCGTGTGTATACCACCCAGCTGCACCGCTCACGCGCTGCCGCCCGCCATAAACCCTTGCTTCACGGCTTGCTCGCTCGCTCGCCGCACCACACATACTCACGCACCACACATACCCACGCACCACACAGACCTGCTGAAGCTGGCGGAGGAGATGAAGTTCAGCCGCAAGTTCGAGAAGGTGTCGCTGGGCCAGGGCCAGGGCCCCAAGGCCGAGAAGCTGCTGGAGGCGGGCATGGAGCGCGGCATCTGGGTGTGCCTGCAGAACTGCCACCTGGCGGTCAGCTGGATGCCCACGCTGGAGCGCATCGTGGAGGGCATCCAGCCCGACCGCGTGCACAAGGACTTCCGGCTGTGGCTCACCTCCATGCCCAGCCCCGACTTCCCGGTCGCCATCCTGCAGAACGGCGTCAAGATGACGCTGGAGCCGCCCAAGGGCCTCAAGTCCAACCTGGTGCGCCAGTACAACCGCCTAACCGACGTCTACCTGGCCTCCTCCTCCAAGCCCGACGCGTGGCGGCGGCTGGTGTTCGGGCTGTGCCTGTTCCACGCCGTCATCCAGGACCGGCGCAAGTTCGGGCCGCTGGGCTGGAACATCCGCTACGACTTCACGGACGGCGACCTCAACGTGTCGCTCGCGCAGCTGCAGGAGTACCTCGACAAGTACGAGGTGATCCCCTTCAAGGTGCTGCGCTTCCTGTTCACCGAGATCAACTACGGCGGCCGCGTGACGGACGACAAGGACCGCCGCCTGATCAACAACCTCATCTACACCTTCTGCGGGCCCAGCGTGCTGGAGGTGCGGCGGGGAGGGAGGGAGGGAGGGAGGGAGGGAGGGAGGGAGGGAGGGAGGGAGGGAGGGAGGGAGGGTAGCCATCCATGGATGGTGTTTGATCAGTAATGAAGTGCCGATGCCGATGGGGGGAGGGAGGGAGGGAAAGAGGGAGGGAGAAAGAGGGACGGCTGCATGGCATGCTCACGTGGGGCGGGGGTGGGCTACAGTTGTGGCGTGACGCCTGCTGTGTGCGCATCCCAGCACCCAAGGCCAGTGGCCTTGCCCCTGGCCTCGCCCGCCCAAAACCGCCGCTGCTGCCCACTCACACACTCCCCCCCCACCCCACCTCCCCCCCACCCCCCATACACACACACGCACACATACAGCCCGGCTGCGCCTTCAGCCCCAGCGGCACCTACGCCACGCCGCCCGAGGCGGTGGTGTCGGTGCGCGACCACATGGAGCTGCTGCGTGCCTTCCCCATCGTGCCCAAGCCCGAGATCTTCGGCCTGCACGAGAACGCCGACATCACCTGCGACCAGAACGAGACGTACGACATGTTCGCCACCGTGCTCAGCCTGCAGCCGCGCGTCGCCAGCGGCGGCGGCCAGAGCCAGGAGGCCGTCATCGGCGCCCTGGCCGCCGACATCCTGGGCCGGCTGCCGGAGCAGTTCGACGTGGACGCGGTGATCGAGCGCTACCCCACCACCTACAAGGAGTCCATGAACACGGTGCTGACGCAGGAGTGCATCCGCTACAACGCGCTGCTGGGCGTCATGAAGCGCAGCCTTGGCGAGACCATCAAGGCGCTCAAGGGCCTGGTGGTGATGAGCCCCGAGCTGGAGGGCGTGGCGTACTCCATGTACGACAACCAGGTGCCGGAGCTGTGGGCCTCGCGCGCCTACCCCTCGCTCAAGCCGCTGTCGGCGTGGGTGGTGGACCTTTTGGAGCGCTGCGCCTTCATCGCCGGCTGGGTGGACAGGGGCGTGCCGCCCGTGTACTGGATCAGCGGCTTCTTCTTCCCGCAGGCCTTCCTGACGGGCACGCTGCAGAACTTCGCGCGCAAGTACACCTACCCCATCGACACAGTGTCCTTCGGCTTCAAGGTCATGGACTCGCTGGACGAGGGCGCCGTGGTGGCGGGCCCCGAGGACGGCTGCTTCATCCGCGGCCTCTTCATGGAGGGCGCGCGCTGGGACAACCAGGTGCGTTGCGTGTGTGTGTGTGCATGTGTGCGTGTGTGGGGGTGGGGGAGAAGTTCATTCCAGAAACCAAATGTGGGGGGGGCAGCGGCGGGAGGCGGCGGGGGGCGGGAGGCGTGGGCGCGAGGGAAGGCAGGGCGAGTGCGGGAGGCGTGGGCGGGCAGCCGCTTGGGTGGGCATTCAGGAGGACACAGCCACGCATAGGCACCGGAAACAGGTGATGAACTTGGCTGCCACAACAAACGCTGCGGCGTGTGCTTCGTGCTCAACCAACGAAGTCATAGGGCGCCCGTCCTCCCACGTCCCAGAAGAGCCACTTCCTTGAGCCGCCTTTCTGACTGCCGCCCTCCCAACCCCCGCCACCCCCATCCCCCCCCCCCAACCCCTGCTGCTCCAGACGCACGTGATCGCCGAGTCGCGGCCCAAGGAGCTGTTCACGGAGATGCCCATCGTGTGGCTCAAACCCGAGCAGCACCGCAAGAAGCCGGTGCAGCCCGCGGAGGGCGAGGCCGCGGCGGGCGGCATCGGCGTGTATGACTGCCCGGTCTACAAGACGCTCACGCGCGCCGGCACGCTGTCGACCACCGGCCACTCCACCAACTTCGTCATGTACCTGGAGCTGCCCTCCGACAAGCCGCAGGGCCACTGGATCAACCGCGGCGTGGCGCTCTTCACGGGGCTGGCCTTCTGAGCACGTTGGTGACGGGCACGGGCAAGGGCAGCAGTCAGGCTGCTCTTGCTTGGTGTGTGGAGTAGCTGGCGGCCGGTGGGCGGCGCACCCGCCGGCAGTCGGGGCTGGTGGGTGCTGGCTGAGGTGGGGTCAGGGACTCAGGGCGCGTGTGGGTGTTGGTTGCGTCATGCATGCGGCGGCCAGCTCGGCTTGTAGTTGTGTGGGTGGGGCGTGGGATGGGCGCGGGCAGAATGTGGTTAAAGGCAGGTGGTGCCGCCGGGTAGGCGGGGCGCTGGCGGGACTACTGACAGCGATGGGCTGGGGAGCCCGCGTGTTATGCGTGCGGTCCGCGGAGTCGTGGTTTGACGTACGCATGGGTTGACATGTTATCACGTATGCTGCTGACGCGTATGGACGCGACACGACGGATACAGATATGAACTGGTGACATGCATGACCGATCAAGGGAAGAACTTGGAGGTGGAAGAAAGGCCTTTGTTTATTGTGGGCTGTGGGTTCTGGCGGGCAGCCCCTGGCCCCTGGCTGGGCAGCACTGTACCGTATGTGTGGGTTCCGTTCACATGTGGGCTGGCGATGACGTAGGGGCACTGTATGTGCTGCACTGTTTAGGATTTACACCGACCGTCTCGCTATACACACGTGTACGCGTGTGCTGCTAGTGCCGCCGGCAACGTAAGCTGGCGGAGGAGAACTTATGAGGAGTGGATTCATGGCATGTAACGCTGCAAGTAAAATGTTAACTGCACGTGTCAATCCACGGACACGGAATTCACTGCTCTGACAGCCTTACTGACAGCTGCTGCTCCGCTCAAGGCCAGATACACACGGTATTGAAGGTACCGCTTCCACTCGCGCTTACCAGCGCGCCCAAGCCCAAGTTGAATGGGCTCCGGAATCAGTTGGCACACGCAAACACATTGTAGCATCGATTGTGGGGGTGATGTCCCAAAGGGCGATCCGGAGCCACCATCCAAACGCCATCTGCCTAGCGCTAGCTCTCGGCTGATGCACGCACCCATCTTTGTGAACAGGTCGTCTTTTACGTTGCTTGAGTTGGGAAGGAAAGACCAAATTACCAGCGGTGGTGCATTCGCTGGCCCGCGGCGCCTGCAGTGCGGCTGCGGCCAGCCTTGGTCGCCCCCGCCGAGGGTGATGGCACTGCTGGTGGCTGGCGGGCGCGCGCTTTGCGCGCTGCTGGCGCCTGCGGGCGGGGGTTGGCGAGGGCTGGCGGCGGCTGGCGAGGGCTGGCGGGGGCAAGGGCGGGGGCAAGGGCGGGGGCAAGGGCGGGGGCAAGGGCGGGGGCAAGGGCGGGGGCAAGGGCGGGGGCAAGGGCGGGGGCAAGGGCGGGGGCAAGGGCGGGGGCAAGGGCGGGGGCTGCTGATGGCCGCGGCGCCAGCAACCGGCGAGGAGGCGAGGAGGCGCCAATAGGAGCCTGCAGCTGTAGATCCACGCCCAGGCGGGCGGGCATCTGCGGCAGCTGCGCCTTGCTGCTGTTTACGGTGCCGTTGTTGACGACCAGCCGCACGCCAATCACCACCCACTCACCCAGCCCTCAGGCGCCCTGCTGGTTTTGGCCCCTGTGACCACTGTGCCAGTTGGCCGTGCGGCACATGCTGCCGCTTTGGGCTCCACAGCAATCCAGTTGAGCGCTGGGCATTTCAGGCCCCTGCAGGCCCGGCCCCGGTGGCAAGCCCGGCGGCCCAGCCCCGCCATCAAAAGCCGCCGATCCGAGGTAAACCGGCACCGTCACCAGCAGGGGTGCAGCACCCCTGGTCACCGGCAACAGCGGCGGCTCCTATTCGCCAATACTCCTGCATCCATCAAGTACCCCTTGGACAGGGTACCGGATGGGGCGGGGCGGGGCGGTCTGTTCTGCCAGAATTCAAAGCGTGCCGCACGCGTTCTCCGACTGAAGGCGCGTAACCACTGTAGCCTGGGCTGTAACCAACGGCTCTTTAGGTGCGCAAGCGGACCTAACCGTGGTGTCAATCCATCCGCATAGTATCGGCGGACACGGCGGATTTGCGAAGCTTTGTAAGGTGCCTGGAGCCAGGAGGTAACAGGCTAGCAGGACCGCCAGAGACCGTCAACTGCTTGCCTGCCAGTGCGAGCCTTCAGTCGCGCCTGAGGCCCCCTTCGTCCGTGAGCACCGTGGGTGAGCATTTGCCAAGGCCTAAAACACGACAGATAGTACGTTTGCACGTATCAATCCACTGCAGGCTGGCACACAAGTCAAGGTGCTCAAGCTGCATCAACTGGTTCAAGCTGCGTCGATGCGCCGGACCAGGAGGGGCCTGCGCCCACCCCCGCCCACTGGCACGAACACACTGAGAGAGTCAGACCTGTCATTATGTATTCTCACTCCTGACATTGCACGTTTGACCCCTTAATTTACATGTAATCGGATATTGAAGGGCGCCCCTGCTCTCCGGGGTTCCATTCGCCATGGTAAACTCAATTCCCTGGCAACGTTAACGTTTCGCGCCCTGCAAATCCGCTTAATCAAGACTTGCCGACTACTCACCCAATAAGTAGTAGGCAGCCCTAACAAAATGGCAAAAAAGCAGCAGTACCATTTAGAGGACTCTGGCCCTTCCGTCAGCGTGCACAATGAGGTAGGATATGAGCATTAAAATGCTAGCTGAGCAGTAATGGACACTACGGAGCGCCGGGTGAAGCCCAGCGCGCCACTGAGGTCCCAACTCGTGTGCGGAAACGTACCTGCTTGGCTGCCCAGAGGAGCGCTATATATGCTTGCTGTGTAAATGGGGCTACATGAGCGGAGCTTGAAGCTACGCGGCGCTGTTGACGACATGTTCTCCGCAATTTCCCCCTGCGCAGGGCTTCGACGATTTCGTGGAGAATGAGTCAACCGGGCACGACCAGGGTCGCTGGCGCCCACCGTATGGTCTCATGGCCCTCGCTCTCTTCCTAGCGGTCTGCGTGGGCTTTGGCGGAGGCTTTGGCGCGGGTTGGGCAGCTCACCCTGATACACAAACGACTGTGCCAGCAGTCCCGGTGTTAGTAAACGTGAGTAGAGAGGCTCGGTTAGGGGGGAGGGATGCGACCTGTTCGAGTTCCCATGCGGGTTTGCTTCGGTCGTCTCAGGCCGACTTGGCTCCGAGCAAACAGAGGATTGTACAATGGTTTGGCCCTGACCTAAGTCATGCAGGAAGAAGATGCCTAACTCAGCGTTCCGAACTTGTCACACGGGGCCACCGTTCGCAGAACGCCTCGGCCACGACCGGGAACGTTGACATCATCCGTGCTTTCATGCCCATTGACTACGAGGTGAGACGATAGGGGCGGGGTTGCCGCATGTCAGGGTCTTGCGTGGGCCCTGCCGTGCGGTGCTTGGGGGGGGGAGAGGCGGGCGGAGGTGAGGTAGCCACCACTGCGGTGTATCCTGCGCTCCGTTGTGTACACGCGCGAGCAACCTGTACATGCCTCCGACATCTCGGGCACCGATGCTGCGGCGGCCCCGAGGTCATTTCTTACAAACTTTAGGGGGGCGAGGTTCTCTAGGGCAGAGCTTGATGAGACGCTTCGCCTGACCTCACCCTACCTTGCTCGCTCCTGACCAACCCAAAATGCTCGCAGCGGAACGCCAACAACAAGGCGATCCAGACACACTACGACCAGACCAGCATTTTGAACCCCGCCTTCCACGCTCTGTCGGTGGTCATCAGCACGCTGGGCGGCACCAATGCCACGTAAGGCTGCCGTGGCTTAGGCGGAGCAGGAGGGGGAGATGGAGTGGGGAATGGGGCGGACCCAGCATAGGGGCCAGGCGGGAGCCGGTGGCAAGCAGTAGGTGCGAGGGGCTTCAGCGCACAGCCATTGCGGCCGATGAGCCGGGCCCACGCCAGCAGGGGCCCCATCAAGCACCGCTGCTGGTGACACCACTGCCAGGCATGCACACACCCAGGCTCTGCCTGGGCCGTGTCTGACGTACACCCTGACACGGTGCCGCTGCTGCTGCTGCTGCTGCTGCTGCTGCTGCTGCTGCTGCTGCTGCTGCTGCTGCTGCTGCCGCTGTGCTGGCGCCGTACTGCGCAGGTACGACCCCAACGTGCTGCGCATCTACGTGCTGTCCAAGTACAAGGGCAGCCAGGACATCCTGGCGCGCCTGTTCAACGTGGCGCAGCGCCTGCAGGTGCGGGGCCGGGGGGCGGGGCGGGGAGGGTGAATGCACGGGTGGAGGCGAGAGGCCTGGCGTGGGATTTGGATTGGGAGGCCTGGTGTGCCGGCGGGCAGGGAAGTGCACGAGAGGCATCAGGTTGGGGCGGCCGCTGACTGCATATATGGACAGGGGAGGGGAGGGGAGGGAGGGCGGCAGGAGAGCCGGGACCATGCAGCGCGCACCGGCGTGTGTTAGAGAGCGCAAGGAAATTCATATGTAACAAAGACCGGCGTTGTGTATTGGTGGTTGATGTGGGATGGGTGGGACAAATGCGCTGGGTACCTTGCCAGACGGCCTGACGGCCTGCACGCCCCCACCGGATGGCTACTACCTCCACTGGCCCCACCAGGCTGCCTGCCTGGCTGCCTAACCTTGCCTGAACTTGCCGTGCGCCTGCCGCTCACGTCCTGCACAGGTGTCGCCCGACTTCAACGCGCAGCTGTACCAGCTGACCACCAGCCTGGTGGACGTGTTCGCCTACATCCGCGATAACCAGGGCAAGATGGGCACCGTGTCGGGTGCCAGCGGCCGCCGCCTGCTCGCCGCCAACAGCGCCGAGCCGCTGGCGGTGCAGCTGGTCAAGGCCTTCATCAAGAGCGGGCTGCAGGCGCCGGCGCTGCAGGGCGCACTGGGCGACCTCACGCCCATCTTCGGCGACGTGGACGCGATCGTTGACCTCGTCGTGGACCTGTGGAACTCCATTCGCGGCATCGCGGCCGAGGCCAACTCCATCGCGGCCAGCCAGCAGGACTACCACCCCAGCTTTGCGGCGCCGCCGCCGCCCACGCCCGTGCGCGTGGGCAACGTGAACGTCAGCGTGCTGACGTGGAACCCGGTCATCGCGGCCGAGGTGGGCGATGACGTCGTGGCGGACGCGCCCCGTGGGTCCAGCCGCCGCCGGCTGCTGCAGGACAACCAGATCCTGATCCCGCTGCCCGCCGGCTTCACGGCCGCCACGCCCGCCGACCTGCCCACCGTGCTCATCCCCACCGTGTGGCACATCATGATGTACAAGTGAGTGTGCTGTCCGGCAATGGCAACAGGCATGCGTGGCGACGAGTGGAACACGTGTGGCCGCTGTTTGGGCTGAGCCAACACGGGCATGCGTAAGCTTGGCTTGGCGTTGACTCTAGCCCTAGCACTAACACGTACTGCGTGCTTCTGCCTACCTGTGTCTTACACCGCCGCCGCCGTCGCCGCCCCGCAGGAACGCTGACGGCACCTACGGCCCTCCCGGCTACGACAAGGCGTGCGACATGGTGCAGCGAATGATCACTATTACCAACTTCCGCCTCATGCCCGCACGCTTCCAGCTGTTCATGCAGGAGTGCCGCAACGTTGCCTCGTGAGTGCGCGCGTGCTTCCGCCGTAGCACTGGTTGGCGCGCGCAGCGTGCCGGGCTCACCGCGTGCAGTCCTGTGCAGCGGCCTGCGCTGTCCTCCCTTACTCATGCTATTGGTCCCGGAACACGTGCACCAGTCAGACCTGCTGCCGCCCCCATCTTCCTTGTCTCCTGCCCACCCACCTGCCCACCCACCCACCCACCCACCCACCCACCCGCAGGTACCAGTACCTCATCAAGCCCAGCCGCGAGGACTGGATCAACTGCGCCTCGCCCGGCTTCTTCTACGACCTGTGCGGCGACGTCATCCAGCCCTCGGCCGTGGACTTCCCTCGCGCCATCAACATCTACGTGGTGGGCGAGCAGCCGCCCACCGACTGGGTGGGCTACGCCTTCGCGCCCGGCGCCACCGACGACCCCGTCTACGGTCACATGGGCCTGACCTGGACCACGCTGTCCACCGACGGCGTCAACAACCGCGCCAACTTCGAGTCGGGCGCCTCGGCGCTGGTGCACGAGGTGATGCACCACCTGGGAATGCAGCACACCTTTGCGGACGGCGAGTGCGTCGACGACGACGCCGCCACCGGCGTGACGGACACGCCCGAGAGCAGCGGCCCGGTCTGGAGCCAGCCGTGGGCGCAGAAGGCCTACATCGCCTGCATGAACGCCTGGAACAAGGTGCTGACCTCCAACTGGGACACCGCCAACCGCCTGGCCTCGACGCGCGTGGGCATCCCCACCACGGACATCAACCCCGCCTTCGACTCGTGCCCCAGCGGCAAGGGCAGCGACGAGACCGCCAACTACATCACCTACACCTACGACATCTGCCTACTGGCCATGGGCCACCTGACCTCGGGCCAGGTCGCCGCCATGCACCAGATCACCGCCGACAACAACCCCACGCTGTACGCCTGGGGCCAGTACTACGCCAAGAACCCGCCCCCCAGCTACGTGGTGCCGGTCGCCCCCGGCGGCACGCCCTCGCCTTCCAAGTCGCCCTCGCCCAGCCCCAGCCCCAGCCCCTCGCCCAAGCCCAGCCCCTCACCCAGCCCCTCACCCAGCCCCTCGCCCAGCCCCAGCGGCGGCGGCAGCACCGGCTGCCAGTCCGCCACCCAGAAGGGGTGCAAGTGCGTCAACAGCTGGAGCTACCAGAACCTGCAGTTCAGCGACTGCGTGACCGTGCCCGGCGAGGAGGACAAGGGCAATTGGTGCCAGGTCGACCGCAGCAACGGTGACTGTGCCAATGCGCGCAACGGCTGGTGGGACTACTGCACGCCTAGCTGCGGCTCCAACCCCGCCCCCACACCCTCGCCGTCGCCGTCCCCCAAGCCCAGCCCCAGCCCCACCAACAGCGGCACGCCCAGCTGCGGCGCCGGCGCCACGACCAAGCAGGTAAAACATCTATAAGCCAAATGTGCAGTGGCTTGCCACCAGCATGCGCCAGCTCTGCAGGGCCCCTCCCTGCAAGTCATATGGCATGCTGCTTAACCTGTTGTACGGTTCTCGGTCTCCGCCATGCCCACCAACCATCTGCCCCCACCAAGACCGCTGCACCAACCAACCCCCCCCCAGCTAACCACCGTGCTGCCACGCCTCATCCATGCAACCCCCTCTTCCCCCCTCTCTCTTATGCATTGGGTTTGGTTTAGTTTGGGCTGGTAACCGCAACCCTTCCCCCCCCAATCAAGCATTTGAATGCATGGAACCCCAATCAAGCATGCATTGCACCCCCCTCCCCCTCCCCCCCTTTGACCAGGGCCTCACTTGCACCATGGCGAACTGGAAGCTCAAGGACTCGACCACCGTCTACAGCGGCTGCGCCAACCCCAACAACGACCCCAAGGGCGCCTGGTGCGTGCTGACCAAGGGCCAGTCCACCGCCGCCGGCGCCGCCTGGGACTACTGCCCCGACGCCTGCAGCTCGGCCGCTACCCCGCCGCCCGCCTCTGCCTACCCCAAGGCCCTCAACTGCAAGAACGGCTTCAGCGGCCTGCCCGGCAGCTCCTGCACCTGCGCCGACTCGTACGCCATCAGCTTCCAGGTGAGTGCGTGGACCCAGGGGGGGTAGCCATCCATGGATGGTGTTTAATCAATAATGAAGTGCCGATGTCCAGAGGGGGGGGGGTCGTGAAGACAGCCCGGTATGGCACCGGCGGACACCCCCTGCAGGTGCATGCAGCGCCCATCTAGAGCAAAGCACGTTTGGGTGCGTGTGCTATATACCGGTTTTTTTTGTATACCGGGCTCTGTTTTGACTCATGCGGTTCCGCGCTGTGCCCTGTCCCGCTCGTTGCCCTACCTACGGCAGGGCTATGGCACCAGCTACACCGGCCAGCGCGGCTGCACGGAGTTCGAGGAGACCGGCTCCGGCATGTGCGTCACGACCTGCTCCAAGAGTGAGTATGTCGGCCGGAGCGTGGGAGCGGGGGCGGGGTGGCTTTCTGTCTCCATAACTACCCCCAACATTATGGGCCTGGGGAGAGGCCTGGGGAGCTGAAGGCTAGCAGCGTTGCTGCGTTTGCGCCCGCGGTGGGTGCGGTGCGGTGCGGTGCGTCACTGGGCTTACGACGCACTGACGGCGCCCACCGCCAATCCTTCCCCCCCTCCCAACCCCGATTGCAGATGCCGACAAGTCGTTCAACAACAAGCCCTACACCTGCGCCTGCAAGTAAAGCCCGTGCTTGCTCCAGCTGGACAGCACCGCGACTCGCCTGCTGCGCACAATGGCTTCTTCACTTGCTCGGCACGCGCCTGACTGGCGAAACGTTTCTGGAGGTTCACTGCCTCTGGACGGCCCATGGACTGCAGCCCTGCCCCCAGTGCAGGGACGTGCAGCCGCGCGGTCGTGGTTGCATGGAATGGATCGAGTGGGCCTTGCAGGCGTCACCAGTCGCCACCGCAGATACGCGGCGGCTGGAGGACTGACGCTGCTTGGCCCAAGTAGCTTTTTAGTTACTCTTGGTGAGGAGCTTGACACAGCCAAAGCTTTGTGTTTGTTGAGGGAGGTTGCGCTAAGCGCTCTAGGCCGCAAGCCGCTGGCGGCTATGGCTGCTTTTGGTTTTGGCGGCCAAGGTCGCAAAGACACTTGAGAAATAGAAACGCAACTAACTAATTGCATCAACGTGCAGCAGTTGGTGTGCTCCCAAGGAGCGCCACGAGCGCCGGAGCCTAGTACACATCGTCGGGTGTGGCAGGAGGATGGTTTGGTTGCGTTATGGTGTGCGTGCGTGTGGGTATGTGTGCCGCGTGGCAGTGGTACGCAGAGGTACGTAATGCACTTGGGAGGTCGTTTGGGTATATGTTTGTATGTTGTTGCAGATTCTAGCGTTGCGTGTTGCGACTCCCTGCGACTGTTTCCAAATCCGCTTCTCCATCTCGTCATGCCAACACGCCTAGTAGTGGGAGTGGGTGGCGCGTGCAGCTTTTGCATATGCGCCTGTGCGCACAAAAATGGCTTGTATATGTGATTGGTCCAGGTGGCGAGTCTGGTGCTATTAAATGCAGGCGGCTGTGTGTGTACCGCACCTGGCGAGACGTCTGGGTTTGCATTGCTTTATTCATCCCCTAGAGAGGACGTGCATACTCGCAGCGCGGCACGGCTGGCGTAGGCACTGCCGCACCAATGTTGCCCTGCCGTACCAACGTTTCAATAATTTTGTGGCCCCATCAGCGAGTGCTGGGCATGCGCGGAGAGGGAACGTGCACGCACGAAGACGCACGCGGCGCTGGCACTGGAACCTAAGATCGCCGCATTACACTGCACATTTTGCAGTTGGCACAGGGACAGCACATTGTAATACACAATGATGGTTTGTTCCAAGAGCCAGCCTCCGCTGCAGTAACGCGAGCCCCGCCTGCATGGTGGCTGCGTGCCTCATGCAGCACCACCACTCCAGCTGCGAACGACGGGACGGTGCAACCAGCATCCGCTTCATGGAACCACATTGGTACGCCAGACCTTGCCTGGCCGGCTGCTGCCTTTGGCGCCCGCCCGCCCCGGCCACGCCGTAATCAGGGGTTATCACGCCTCGCTCAGCTTCCTCTCCAGCTCCGCCACCCGGCCTCGCATCACCGCCTCCGCCACGCGCGCGTCCATCACCCGCTCTCGCTCCTCGCGCGCCTCCTGCTCCCAGCGCCGCCGCTGCTCCTCCAGGGACTCCGCCCGCACCTCGGCCCGGATGCGGCAGGTGCGCTCCTCCGCAAGCGCCCGCTCCGCCTCCGCCAGGCGCCGCTGCGTGTCCGCCAGCTGCGCCCGCAGCGCCGCCGCCTCGGCCGCCGCCGCCGCCGCCGCTGCTTCGGCTGCTGCGCCGCCTCCGCCCCCCGCTGGCACCCCAGCCCCCGCACCTAACTGCCTAGCCAATGGAACGAACCCGGCGCGAGCAGCGGCGGTGGCGCCGCCGCCGCCGGCCCGCGATGCGCCGGCGGCGTTGGTAGCACGACTGCCGTTGCCAAGCGACACCACATGCGCCCGCGGGCTGCCGTACCCAGCGTCGCTGGCTGGCCCGCCGACCGCCAGGCCGCCCCGCGGCTGGGGGTGCACAGGCGAGTCCGCAGGCGTCCCCTCGGGCGCGACACCCGCTCCGATGTAGCCTGAGGCCGCTGCCGCTGCTACTGCCGCTGCTCCTGCCGCTGCTGCTGCTGGCAGGCGCACCATGTGCTGCCGGTGTGCCGCCGACGGCAGCGGCGCCTGCTGCCGCGAGTGTGGTGGCGCGGGCGCAGGCGGCGGCGATGCGGACAGCGACCGCCCCCGCTGCTGCTGCGGTGGCTGCAGCGGCTGCTGAAGCTGTGGCGGCGGCGGCGGCGGCGGCTGCTGCCGTGCAGGCGCAGGGCCGCCGCTGCCGGCCGGGCTGGGCCGCGCGGGCAGGACGTCATCGGGGTCAGGCCGCTGCGACTCCGGCGTCATGTCTGTCCGCACGCCCGCCTGGATGCCTGCGACCGCGGCCGCGGCAGCCCGGCGGCGAGGCCGCTTCGCCGGTGACGCCCCTGCCTCCCCTGCCGCCCCTGCCGCCCCTGACGCCCCTGACGCCACGCGGTCACCGCTGCCGGCACCGGCATCGCCTGCTTGCAAGCGCTTCGCTGGCGACAGCGCCGCCGCCGCTGCCGGTCCGTGGAGCCTCCGGCCACTGCCAGCACCACCAGCGGCTGCCGCCGCAGTGTCTACCACCGCTGCCGCCGCCGCCGCTGCCGGCACAGGCCTGTCGGCTTCGGGCAGCATGCCCTCAAACACGTACTGGTACACGTACTGCCGCCGGCCGCCGCCGCCGCCGCCGCCGCCGCCGCTCGCGATGTCCGCCGAGCACAAACCGGGCGGCGCCGGCACCAGCCCCCGCGCCAGCCGTGCGACGCGGCGACCGGGCTGGAAGAACTCCCCGTCAATAGCCACATCGCCGTGCGCCTGCGGCCACACACAATCCGCATTTTGCATATACGGTCTTTGTTCTACTTATTCCTTGTGCTCTCTCTCTCTCTCTCTCTCTCTCTCTCTCTCTCTCTCTCTCTCTCTCTCTCTCTCTCTCTCTCTCTCTCTCTCTCTCTCTCTCTCTCTCTCTCTCTCTCTCTCTCTCACACACACACACACACACACACACACACACTCAACCAACATGACGAGGGCATGGCTTTGCGACGCGCGTCTCGCGCCGAAAAGGATACCAAAGCACCAGGACACACAGAGGCAAAGGCTGGGCTTGCATGTCTTTGCCAGTGAGCGTCAGGAGAAGCCGCATGCATGACGCACTGCCACCCTGAATGTAGTGCCGTGTTGCGGAAATGGTGGTCTGTCATCTGCTAGCTAGTCCTTTTACTGTATGTATAACGCAGCACAGCCCTGAACACCCGGGGGATCGACGCTACGACCCTCCCCCCTTCCCAGGCGCCTGATGCAGGAGCCTCAGCGGCGAGCCACGGGCGCCTCCACAAGGGGTAGGTAGCCTGCCCTTTCCCCCTCCCCCTCCCCCTACCCCGACAAGACTGAAGATTCGAGGTCAAGGGCGCCCGAGACCCATAGGTTAAGACCACACCACCTCCGCGCTCTGGGTTGGGCTGGCTGGTTTGGGTTCTCTTGGTCGTTTCGCTTTTGGTTTCTGGAATGAACTACCCCCTCCCCCTCCCCCTCCCCCCTCCCCCCCTCCCCCTCCCCCTCCCCCTCCCCCCCTCCCCCCTCCCCTCCCCTCCCCTCCCCTCCCCCTCCCCCCTCCCCCTCCCCCTCCCCCTCCCCCTCCCCTCCCCTCCCCCTCCCCCTCCCCCTTCCATCCCATTCCACCCCATATCACACCCCGCATTTGTGCCCCACTCCGCCGCGCCTGCAGCCATGCAGCACCGCCCGCCCCCACCTGCAGCGCCGCCCGGCCCGCAAGGTAGGCGCGCAGCTGTCGGGCGGTGTCGGAGGGGCCGTGTACCGCGTCCAGGTAGCGGGCGGCGGTGTGCGGCGGGTGGCCCTTGCGGCCTTTGCCGCAGAACCACAGCCCCAGAGCCTGCGGGGGCAGGGGCAGGCGTAGGAAGAGCATGGCATAACTATTTGATGCGTCGGGGATCCGTACTCTGGTGTGCAAGGGGTGCGCCGGGCAGCAAGCGGAAGGTTTTTTGTCCACAGGAAGGCATTGGCCGGCACCGCTACCTCCAAGGCTGCCTGGCTTCAAGACAGACACGCAGCGGCTGCCTGGCTTCAAGACAGACACGCAGCCACGCACACACACACACACACACACAACTCACACACACACAACTCGCACACACACAACTCCAACTGGGGATGGAGAAGCTGTTGCGTGGCCTGTGGGCAGGCTCGCACATCCACATCGAGTCTTTGGACATGGATGTGTGTGACCTGCAGCGGCGGGTACGCGGCCTGCGCCACGAACACAACGCCCGCGTCCGCGCGGCGCAAACACACAGCGCACTGCTGGACCGGCTGTGAGGCACCGTCCGTCAGCTCCAGCAGCAGCTCAACTCATTCGCGGCCGCAACAGTGGCCGTGCTGGAGGCGGAGGCTGGCGGCGGCACGACGGCGCTGCGGGAGCAGTGCCCCAGGGTGGCCCCCAGCGGCCCCTCATCTGCGGCGGCAGCGCCTTCGGGCCCCTCGGCGGCGACGCCGGGCGCGCCCAGCGCTGCCGCCGCCCCTCACGCGGCGCCTGCGGCGGGAGCGGCTGCACACTCGCACCCGCTCCCGTCGCAGCCGCCCGCGTGCATACAATGGCCGCCGCCGGCGGTGGCGGCCAACAAGATCCTGCTGCGCGGCGTAAGCTGCGCGCAGGCGGAGGCTATGGCGCGCGGCGACTTCTCTGCTCTGGGCCTGGGAGAGGGCCCGCTGGGCATGTATGAACGTCGTTGGCGGGCCAACAGCACAGGCCGTATTTGGAATGTGGAGGTGGTGGTGACGAGGGATCAGCGGGCAGCCTTCATCCGGGCTGCGGCGCAGATAAAACACACCGCAGGCGTAACGGTGGCCCCCTACCTGACGCCGGAGGGGCGGGCTGCCAGGCGCGCGAGACAAGCCCAGTTCAACAGCCTAGTTGATCGGGGGCTGCAGCCGTACTGGCGGGGCACGGATATCGTGACGGAGAAGGGGGACCGGCGCTGCGTACACACCATGCAGTAATGCATGCGGCGGACAACTGCTAGGGGCGCGCGCTGTGTGGGTTTGCTTGTTTGGTTGAGGCTTGGGCCGGTTGTGGTTGCAGGGCAAGGACTTTGACGGCTAGGATGTTCAGACCTTTTATCACTTCGTGGCTGCCCATCGGCGTACTCTGCCCTGTGTGAGAAGTGAAGGCATCCTGTCCTTCGGCGTACTTGTTTTGACGCTGCTATGGCCACGTGCCTGACTAGTAGGTTAGTGCATGTCCTTTGCCAGGCGAACAAACAATGCACAGTGACCACGTGCCGGCTAGTAGTAGGGTTGTTCAAGACGGGGTGCGGCTCCTAGGGCCAATCCAGTGGTTTTTTCCGTCTACTTTGCACGTTGCGGCTTGGGAGACACAGACTACCAAACCAATGCGTGATTCTTTGGGATGCTAGTGCTCTGCCGCTAGCATCGGACAGCGTCTCAGATACACGATTACGTGATCCACCCAGGTAGCTGTAAACCCGTTGTTACACACACACACACACACACACACTCCACCGTCCAAGAAGTATTCGGTGCGTATCCGTCAGTAACTGCGAGCGATTGCGGGGATTCCTCTCCGTTTCCGTTTACCAACACACACTCCACACACACACACACACACACACACACACACACACACGCACACACACACACACACACACACACACACACACACACACACAGCAACCCAGCCCAGCCCAGCCCAGCCCAGCCCAGCCCAGCCCAGCCCGGCCCGGCCCCTGGCCCGGCCCACCTCAAAGCCCGGCATCAGCAGCCCGGGCAGCCTGGCGGCGCAGGACAGGTGCGCCCGCTTGTTGCAGCAGGGGCTGAAGGTGAGCGCGTTGCAGGCGCCGCAGCCCGTCAGCTCCGACAGCGAGCCCTCCAGCCCGCAGTAGAAGCAATGGTGCACCAGCTGCCGCCGCTCGGCAACGGTGCCGCGGCGCTGCCGCCGGCGCTGCGCGCTGGCAGAGGCGCCATCGCCGTCGCCATCGCCGTCGCCGTCGCCATCTCCGCCAGCAGCCCCGCTGTAGCCGCCGCCCTCGCCCTCGCTGCCGTCGTCGGCCGACCTGCCCGCCCTTGCCTCGCCCTCCTGCCCCGCGTCCACCTCCTGCTGCTGCTGCTGCTGCTGTTGGTGCTGCTGCTGGTGCTGCTGCTGCTGGTGCTGCTGCTCCTCCAGGGCGAACTCTTCCTCGTCCTCAACGATCATTTCATCCAGGTCTTCATCCTCGCCGCCATCATCGCCATCGCCAGCCACCTCGGCATCCTCTTCCCCTGCTCCCGCGTATCCGGTCGCACCGGCGTCCCCCTGCGCCCAGTCGACCTCCTCCTCTGGATCCTCCTCGTATGGTTCGCCCTGGCCAACCTGTTTCTCAGAGCCACCCGCTTCCCCACAGCCGCCCTCTTCCTCATATCCCTCGTCCTCCTCATAGCCCTCGTCCCCCACATAGCCACCACCCCCGCCTTCTTCTTCAGCCACGGGTGGGCCAGCTTCACCAGCACGCGCCACGCCACGCACAACAACCTCCAGCGGCGCCTCCTCCGCCTTCGGCTCCAGCTTCACGTCGGGCATGCAGGGCTGTGCGAGCAGAGGTGGGTGCGGATATGGGGCGTGCCGCGGTGGAGGGTGGGCGAAGAAGGGTTGCTCTTGGTGCGCAGGACTTGCGAGGACTAGCGAGCTCTGCCCCGTCACAATTTTTCATAGCTTCTAGTCTCAATATCCCGGTGTAATACAAGCAAATGAAAACAACTAGCCTTGCAGCCTGAACAGTCGCGACCGCACCTATCTCTGTTCCATACCCCAGTGCCCATACATCTATTGTTTGTAGCTTTACCTGAGGTCTCTAAACAGCACGCTTGGGTGGCATCTGCGGGGCCCTCGCTACCCCAAACACTTGGTCCAGCCAACGTTTCCCCTTCACTACCGCTGTATCCTTTGATAATGCCTCAGTAATAATGAATTCAGCAATAAAATTGTTTTGTGGCTTGTGTGGCTCGATGGGGACCAGCTTCGTGAGTTCCCAGTAAGTTGCAGTTGTTCCTGGGCGGGCAGCTGGGCGGGCGTTCTATTTTGCGGTATTGCTCAAGGACTGAGTCCCAAGGGTACACAGCACCAGACGGGGAAGTGCAAGACGTCGAATGCGGCCCGCACTGCCATGGCATGCATAGCACGGCACAGGTCTCGCAAGTTCTCGCGGCCACTGGATTTGCCCGCGCCTTTCCCCTCCCCAACGCATTTTTTAGCAGTGAGCTAGCCATGGGCGGTTAGTATCGTGGCCAAAGTGTCTCTGGTCCTGTCTGGCACTGCAACAATCTGTGCTGTGCGGCGACGGGGCGTCCAGGGGCGTCCTGGGTGCGCAGGGGCCCAGCCTCCCGCAACCGGCCCATAGCCGCACGCTACATACATCACACACACACTGGTACTACGTCCAACAGAGGTTGGTTGACGATTGCAGGTCTAGCGGGAACGACCTGTACTGCGCATCTACGCTGATAGGAAGGTCATGCTGCAATCCACTCTGACAAAGTCAACACACAACAAACATATGCGCCCTGGAACGCATGCACATGCCCTGCTCACGCCCTTGCCTCGCCCAGCTTCCTCTCCAGCTCTGCCACCCGGCCGCGCATCACCGCCTCCGCCACGCGCGCGTCCATCACCCGCTCTCGCTCCTCGCGCGCCTCCTGCTCCCAGCGCCGCCGCTGCTCCTCCAGGGACTCCGCCCGCACCTCGGCCCGGATGCGGCAGGTGCGCTCCTCCGCCAGCGCCCGCTCCGCCTCCGCCAGGCGCCGCTGCGTGTCCGCCAGCTGCGCCCGCAGCGCCGCCGCCTCGGCCGCCGCCGCCGCCGCCGCCGCTGCCCCTGCCACCGCCGCTTCAGCTGCCTCGGCACCCCGCCCACCCGCACAGGCCCCTAGACCGAAGCCCGCAGGAAAAGCAGCCGGCCCGAGTCCGGCGGATGTGGGTGATCCGCCGGCTGCGTGAGGGCGGCTTGCGCTGTCGTGGCTGCCACAACCTACATGTCCGTCTGCGCGACCAGCGGCCGGCGCCTTGAGGCCTCTGCCTGACGCGCCTCCATGCCGGCCTGAGGGGCTGGGGCTGGGGCTGGGGCTGGGGCTGTCCAGGGCGGCGGGCGCAAGCCGGGAAAACGCGGCAGCTGCAGCCGCAGCTGCCGCCGCCGCCGCCGCCGCCGCCGGCGACATGGGCCCCGCGCTGCCCGACCCGCCCGTGCCAGAGCCTGAGCGGTGTGGCAGTGGCACCAGCGGAAATGGCGGCACAGGCCGCCAGTGCTGTGCCTGGGCCGCCAGGGGCCGTCGCCGCAGCCCGCTGCCCAGACGAGGTGGCACATCGCTGCCAGGCCGCGGCGATTGCGGCTGCTGCTGCTGCTGCTGCTGCTGCTGCTGCTGCTGCTGCTGGTGCTGCTGCTGGTGCTGCTGCAGGTGCTGCTGGTGCTGCTGCTGCTGCTGCTGCCGCTGCTGCTGCTGCTGCTGCTGCTGCGGGCTGTCGGGGTCCGGCTTGGTTCCAAAGCCGTGTGATGGGCCTGCGTGTGCTGCTGCGGCCTCGCCATCCTCCCCTGCCTCGCCTGCCTCTGCAGGCACACCCCAAGCAGCGGGGCCTGCTCCCGCGCCCGTGCTGCTGCTGCTGCGGCCGCGCTTCGCTGACCGCGGCGACCCCAGGCCGTCCTCGCCGCTGTGGTGCGATCGCTCCCCCCGTGCCTGCCCCACGCCACGGAGGTGGTCTCCCGCAGGGGGGGACGCCGCGGCGCCCACAGCCCCGCCGCGTTTGCTGCGCCGCCTGGTGCCACTGGCGGGCGACGCCGCTGGGCCGGTGGCTGCTGCAGCTCCTGCTGCGGCTTCGGCTGCAGCTGCGGCTGCCGCCACGCCCCCGGCGGCTACTGCCGGCACTGCCGCACCCACGCCCGGCAGTAGCATGGCGGCGTACGTGACTCGGCCGGGCCTGTCCGGGTCGGGTACCAGGCCCCGGCCTCGCGCGCGCACGCGCTCCGGCGCAAACCACGCCCGGTCAAGCCCCTGCACCGGCCCCGACCCCGCAGCCCCCTGCGCCCCGCCACCTGCTGATGCCGCCGCCACCGCAGCCGCCGCCACCGCGCCGGCGCCACTGCCGCCGCCGCCGCCGGCGGCGGCGCCACCCAGAAGCGCGCGGGCGTGCACGTAGGCACGAATCGTGTTCGCCTCCTCGTTTGACGCGTTGACCACCTGCGGCACAAAGGGCGTCGGGCCCAGGGGTGTGGGCCGGGGCCGGGGCCGGGGCCAGCGCGGTAGTTTGATCAGTCAGAAGAATGGGGGCGTGGCACACGGATGACGTCAGCGTTGGTCGACGAGGCGGCGCCGGCAGCTCCAGTAGTCCTGCCGCATCCCCACGCCGACCCTAGCCCCAGGTGCCGCCACCACACCGGCATCCCACCGGGGGCCCAATGTGACACCCCTGTGCCCTGCCGCATGGTCGCCAACGGCGGGCCCGCACACCTCTGAGCACGTGCGCAACTGCACATCATCTGAGGCGCGACGCCCAACGCGCAACGCGCAACGCACAACTCGCAACGGGCAACGTGCGCCCATGGCCACTTCGCCTTTCTCTCTCTTCTCGTGTTCACCGCTACCGCAACGTCTACGCACCTTGAGGTAGTTGGCGGGTGTGTGTAGCGGGTGCTTGGGCCTGCCGCGGCCGCAGAACCAGACACGCAGCTCCTGCGTGCGAGCGTGCACAGCGAAGCGGCCATGTAAGCGTCCGCATGAGCAAGCACACGCCACAGCCCACACAGGACGCACTGGGCATCTCCAAACAGGCTGGCGCCGTGCGTTTTAGGCCCCTGCCCTGTGATGTGTCATGCACGCGCACATCACACCGCACGCATGTTTGTGTCCTCCCGTCTATCGCTGAGGTACCCATTGCATGCTAATCTCAAATTCACGCCCTCGCGGTTTCCCTTCGTTCGCATCCACCACGCAGCACACACACGTTACTCCATTTCAAGTTTCCGCTGACGTGCGGGATCTGCTCCTCCAACACACACACACACACACACACACACACACATACACATACACACACGCGCATCCCTTGTGATCTCTAACACACACGCATCCTTGAAGCGTGTGGACACGAATATCCCCCCCCTAAGGCTAGGTAGTGGGGGGTTGCGCGATTTCCGAATGGTAAGCCGGCGGCGATTCAGGCATGCAAGGTAATTCCATGCAACAACCGTACGCGTTGCATCGCGTTCCCTGCTTGGCGTTTCTGTCCCTTCGCAGGCACAAGTCTTTCATTTATCCTCTCCCTTGTAAATTCTATACACACACTCGCATTCTAGCGCATGTCGGTAACACGAGCCACGCCGCTCACCCGAAACTCGGGCAGCAGCTGGCCCGGCAGCCGCGCCGCGCACTCCAGGTGGCACCGCTTGGCGCAGTTCCACTCCAGCGACACGGCCGTGCAGCTGCAGCAGCGCGTCAGCTCGCCCGCCGGCGCCGGCTGGTCGCAGTAGAAGCAGCGGTGCACGAAGGGGCCGTCGGCAGCGGTGCGGATGGAGGCGGCGGCGGCGGCGGTGCCGCTGCCGGGCCCGCGCCTGCTGCCGCGCTTGGCAGCGGGGCGCCGCTGCGCCGCCGGCCGCGGCGCGCCGCCGGCGCTGCCATGCGCTAGGGCATCACCCGACACGCCGGCACCTGCCCCTGACCGGCTGGCGCCGTTCTCGTGCGCCCCACCATCGGTGCTGTCACTGTCAACGGTCTGCTCGTGTTGTTGCTGTTGCGGAGCCAACGGAACCCCTGCAGCCGCCGCCTCCTGGTCGCCGTCTGCATCCCCACCCGGCGAATCGCCATCCTGATCTTCTTCCCCCACCTCCTCCTCCGCCTCCTCGTCATCGTCTTCATCCACCACCTCCTCATCGCTCCAATCCGCCGCGGCTACGGTAGCTACGGCGGCCGGCGGGACCGTGCCCTGCGGCGGCGGCGCTGGCGGCGGTGCCTGTTTGCCGCCCTGACTGCTGCTGCTGCTGCTGCTGGGCTCCTGGGGACACGGCCCGGGGCGCCCGCCCGCGTCATGCGGCTCATGCTTCACCATCAGAGCCTGGGGGCGAGGGGGGTTCGCACTGCGCTGGGTGGCACTGCTGCTGGCCTGGCCTGGCAGGGCCTGCGCGAGTCCGGGCGCCAGCAAGAGCGCTCCTACCGAACTGGCCTGTACCAGCAATAAGTTTGCAGTCGGATTGGTCTATAAGCAGCCCAACATACTGCTGCTCCAGCTACAGCGTGAAGGCCGCGCGTCTCGGCGCTCGGCAGCGATGTTAACTTGCAACAGTGTCGCCGATTCCGCACCAGAGCTCCCATGCCCGGGCCCAAGGATTTTGTAGTTACTTACCAATAAGAAGACTGCACTTGGTCAGCGCCGTTTCAGCAGAGGCGTCCCACAAAAGAACGCACTGGCTTGACCCTCGCTTAACGCGCAAACTGTGTTCGCAGCTCTCGCGTCAAATGTTTGTTTAAATTCCCAGTATGCAAAGTCGCAAAGATGGGTATCCGTGCGCGAGCTAAAAAAGCAAACATCGGCTACGCGCACCGCTTTGGTCAAGCATCTTGATGATACTTGCGTGAGCTTGATACTTATGGCATATGAACACCTGTTTCAGCTGACGGACGACCGCTGGATCCAGGCAACTGCTAACGGTGACTGGCCGCGCCGTCACGGCGAGACGTCTGGGCTGATGTCTTCGCCCAGCATAGTCAAGTCCATGGGTTCGACTCATGACCGTTCATGGCCGCGACCTTGGCTTCAAATCCTTGCGGACTGCGGAGCAACAAGCACGCAGGACGCGGATGGGGCAGCCCATCCCTGCATCTGCCCTCCGGTCACGGCCTCTCTTCATACACCGGCGCCCCTCAACAATTACCGGCATATGCAAAACAATACCGGTGTCAACAGTCCAGCAAGAATGAGTTTTTGGATCATCTCTTCTTGGCGCTCTTTGTGCCTCTGTTTGGCACCTACATTGTCCAGCATCTGATTGCTCCGTGTTCTACAAAGCGCATAACTTGAAGAAGCGGTACAATGCGGAGTGGGCTCTGGTCACAGGCGCAAGCTCGGGTGCGGACACTTGCTGGAGCAGGCAGGGGTTCCCCTGGGAGCAGGCGTCTCGGGGTCGTCGGTTTTACACTTTCCTTTCCTGTATGCATAGGCTCTCGTATGTGTAATAAGTAGGGCGGCAAGTTCGCATGATTTGTTGCAAGGGGGCGGTTACGGGAGGTTCTGGGGGTGCGAGAGCTCAGCTGGGGACACGGGGGGGGGGGGGGGGGGGGGGAATTCTGCGAGCGACTTCGCGGAAACGATGCTCTTGACGCGAAAGTGACTTACCTGTAAGTAATTTAATGCGTGGCAATTTAATAATGTTCCGGGGACCTCAAAGGAAGAAGTTTAGAGGATCCCAATGCCTGCGAGTGCGAGCGCCAATGCCTGGACGGGCCGTCAGGATGCCTGGACGGGCCGTCAGGCTGTGAAAGCGAGAGCGCGCGGGTGATTGCTAGGCTGCTACAAGGATTTAAAAATGCAAAGGAGTAATACCTAGCAAGTTTGATGAGCTCGCTGCTTGCTTGCTGGTCAACGCGAAGGGGCGGGCCGTACAAGATGGAAGCCGGGGGCCGGGCGGGCTTGCAGCAAGGTGCAAACTACTGGCCATGTCATCCAGACCGAATATGAGTTCTCCGCGCAAATGGCGACCCACGGCTCACAAAGTTTCACGATATGGGCGCCCAGTCAGCTGCACTCGGCGACTCCGCACTTCTGCGCTGCCCGCGATCAACGAGAGCACACCGACCATAATGCCTACCGATGTATCAGACCAGAGCCACCTGCGGGGGGGGCAGCTCCCGGCGCCAAGGGCCGATGGTCTGAGCACTCGCGGCTACTTTGTGCACTACGAGGTCACAAACCTGCGCCAGCGTAACGAGGAGGTGCCTGCTGAGCCGGCAGACAACGAGCCGCCGGCCGTTTGGCTGGCGTGGGCGCGTGACGTCCGGGCTCGGTGTCATGCGTGCGAAGACCAGGACACGCGGGACCGGCGGCAGCGAGAGGATGAGGACACGCGGGACCGGCGGCAGCGAGAGGATGAGGACACGCGGGACCGGCGGCAGCGAGAGGATGAGGACACGCGGGACCGGCGCCAGCGAGAGGATGGTGTGCTCCAGCATCTCGCTGGGCAACCCGTGGAGGCTGCAAAACCTCAGCAGCCGGTCTCGAACAGCGGCTCTAGCGTGAGCCAAGCAGCGCTCCACCTGGCGATGACTGGCACGCCGCTGTCAGCCTCCGAGAACGCACTCGGCTTGGCCGCGGCGGCGGGGTCGGCATCTGGGCCCAGCGTGGGGCCCTCGGGGTCTAGCGCGGGGGCCTCCAGCGCCACACGGCCGCAGGGAGCGGCAGAAGATGACAGCGCAGCGGCGGGCGCAGAAGCGGTTGGCACGGCGGCGGGTGCAGCAGCGGCTGGCACGGCGGCGGGTGCATCAGCGGCTGGCACGGCGGCGGGTGCAGCAGCGGCCGGCACGGCGGCGGGTGCAGCAGCGGCTGGCACGGCGGCGGGTGCAGCAGCGGCTGGCACGGCGGCGGGTGCAGCAGCGGCTGGCATGCTTCGGCGTGTGCGCGAACCTCAGACGCAGGGCATGGGCAGCCTGGTGGCCGGTGCGGGCCCGGAGAGCGCGCGGTGCGGCCGCACGCCAGCGGCTGGCTTGGGCGCCGGCGGCAGCCCGCTCTGTGGCTGCAGGTGCATGTGAAGGCTCGCTGGGCACAGGTGCGGAGTGCCAGGTGGGTCAGGCGGGGCGCAGGGGCGCATAGAGGGCCGGGGTGGAAGTGCACTTGCATGGGGAGGGGGGAGGGGAGCAGTGTGCAGCCCAGCACGTGCCGCCTGACTGCCGTGAATCCCCTCCCCGTCTCTCGCGCTCCCTTGCCCTCGCAGCCCGCAGACATACGCGCCTTCCCCTGGGCACGCATTTGCAAGGTGCGCCCTGCTGCCCGCCCCTGCCTTGCGCCACACCGCCCTGCTTGTGGGCGCGCTCGTGGGCTCAGCCCTGCACGCTGTAGTCAGCGCGGTCCGCTGAGCCGCGCTCTGTTTGCGCTGCTCTAATTCCGCCTCCTGCGTCCCCACCGGAGCCCCCTCCTCTGCCCTTTACCTCGCTGCGCCCCTGCCCGTGTCGGGGCCCTCCATCGTGGGACCACCGCTCTCGCCGCTGGGTGACCCGTGGCGCATGGGCTAGGGTTCGCTACTGCATGGGCCCTGGAACTCCACCACACAGGTGTCCCTGGCGAAGGTCTTTTGGACCACCTCTTGCTCCCCATGCAGGCGCTGGGTGATCATGCACGGTGATCATGGTGGCTGCCTGCGCGGCTCTGTCCGCGGGGAGCTCGAGGGGCTCACATTAGACCCTAATGCGGAACGTGCGCCAGGACAGCGGGAGGCTCGCAAGGCGTGTCCAAGCTTGGCCCTCTGTTCGCGGCCAGTCTGCTTCAGCGCGGCAAGGGTGACGGACGGGGCCTCTGCTGGTGAGTGCGGATCTGCAATGCGCGGGTGGGCGCCTATTGCCTCCACTCCTAGAGCTGTGGCTGTGGGCGTCGGGGCATTGAGGGCGGGCTCTGGCTCTGGGCCGGGCTGATCGATTGCAGCGGCAATTGGGTCACCAGCTTCTGTGTCCAATGAGACGGCCTGGCCTTGTTCCGGAGGGCCCTGCGGCGTGTCCTCACCCTGCTGTGCTGGCGCCGGTGGTAGGGCTTGCGTGGGGTGGCTACAGCAGCTGATGTGCCCGACGGCCTTCCTGAGGGCCCGGAAGCTGTGTCGCCAGAAAACTCGAATGTGCCCTCTGCGCAGGTCCGGCCGCCGGGCCCGCCAGTGCTTGGCTTCTGCCGCGCCGCCCCCCTCCAGCCTCGTCGTCGTCCGGACGACCACCCTTTGCCCCGGCTTCCTGGCTGGTGCGTCTGTCCCGAGGGGGCTCCAACACGGCGGCGCGGGTGCTTTGTCGATTCAGTCCTACCTTTGCCTTTTGTGGGTCGTAGGGCCCTGCCCCGCACGGCCCTGTCGCGCCGTTGGTTCACTTTAGGCGGCGTTGAACTTCTTGCCCGTTCGCGGCCGCTGCAGGCGTGTCGGTCATTTCCACTAGCCTGGCGCTTTTCCAAGGCGCGGGGTCCTGCTGCGGCGGCGCTTGCGGTGCAGCCGCGGGTCCTTGGCGCCCATCGGCAGCCTGGGCGGCACCCTCTCGGAATGGCGCGGCGTTGTGGCCCTGGGGCCCATCTCGGCTACCATATCAGGCCCGCGGCTTTGGCCGCCTGGGCAGCATCGGAAGGCGGGGGAGAGCGAGCGTCGGCCGCTGCATTGACCGCTGTGGCCGGCGCCGCCGCCGCGGAGGGCCGAGGCGGACGATGTATGTCGTGATCAGTACTACGCTGCACTAGAGGGCTTGGTCGTGCCGTGTACGGCGTTGCAAGGCACGGGGCGGGGCAGAGAGAGGCAGCCTTCCTTGTGAGTGTTGCGGCACAAGCTTTGCTCGGTTGACGATAGCTCAGAGCAGCCACGCCTCCCCGCATGTGGTTTTCATGATTGGCGGCGGAGGCCCAGGGCCTGGTGGTGGTCATGGGCTCAGCAGCTGCGGCGCGCATGTGTGGAGCGGAGGGGGTGGGCAAGGCCACTTGGAGGAGAGCGTGGCGTCGCCTAACAAGTTTAACAAGTTGGGTGATGACTATTTGCCTGTGTGGGTTCAGGTAGATGGATTGAGAGGAGCCCTAGGAACAAGGGGTGTTCAGCTTTGGAACTGCTGTGAAAATGGGCTGAGCCCCTATAGAGCAAGGGACGTGACGTTTAGCATGGGTGCTATTATTAGGCTCCGTGCCAGCCGCTAAACAGAATGTACCGCGACCTTGCACACCTGCATTCACACTTGCTACATTCACGCACTGCAACCGGTTCAACGCAAGGCACGGGAACCGCAGACGCAAAGCCCAGGGAACAAAACTGTCGGGCGGCAAACTTTGTGACTGCGACGTGCACTGGTGTTGGCCGGTTCACCGGTTGCCATTAGGGCCGCGGTCAGGCAGGGCAGGTGGTAGGCATACCGGGTTGCTCGGCCACGCCACGCCCTGGCAGTGGCACGCTCCACACCACTCACCGGCATGTCACCAAATCACTACCTCCATGAAGTTCACCCAGATCAATCGTGAGCATCCAACTATGCAAGGCACCCGGCACCGAAGCAAGCACTGCAGCCGGCTGGCCGGGCTCAAAGTTAAGGACCCGGGGCCGCGGCACGTTCAGGCGGGATCAGCATGTGTGGTTCGGCTGTTGCACAAACGTCAACAATTTTGCTCCACGATGCTTGCCGTCAACATAGTTTCGCTTATAGATGCGATAATGTTAGGGCCCAGATGCTATGCGCGAGGACCGACGAAAGTCAGTTGTTGCGTGTCAGGGACAAGGGAGGTGGTCCCCGTGAAGCACGGGAAAAGCGGGCTGATTCCCGCACCACATCCACCGTCTGAGGCCGAAGGTGTTCATTAGTACCTCATCTCCCGGACATAGCCGGGGTCGGTTTGTGCAGGCACTGCCAGCCGGGCGCGCAGTCGCTAATCCAGACAGTCAAGCCACAGCACGATTAAGCAGCCACACTACTCATGCTGCCTACATCACGTGCTCTCACTCGCCCGTGGACCGCCACCTCAGACACCGGCCAGCAATATTAGCCCGCGTGCCGGCGCCGCTTTTTGGGCGGCTCCGCGCTCTCCTCCTCCATGTGGCCTTGCCCGCCCCCTCCGCTCCGCACATGCACACACTCGCCGCCAGGCCCCAGGCCACCGCCGCCACCAGGCCCTGGGTGTCAGGGAAAAGGTTGCGGTGCAGGGTCCCGACACTGCGCGGCAGTGGCTCAGCAAGTCACACAGCGTGCCGCACAGCCAGTCTGAGCGGCTCAGGCTTCACCATCAGAGCCTGGGGGCGAGGGGGGTTCGCACTGCGCTGGGTGGCACTGCTGCTGGCCGGGCCTGACAGGGCCATGCGCAACAGCAAAACGCTCCAGCAACATCGGCCAGCTACCTCAGTCGGTACAGTCACAGCGCGCAATTTTGCCTCTGTCCCGACTGCTCATGTATTGGCGGTATTTGAGGGGGTGGGATCTTCTGACACTCCAGGGACGCCGCACACCTGTTCCCGCCGGCGCTGCCATGCGCTAGGGCATCACCCGACACGCCGGCACCTGCCCCTGACCGGCTGGCGCCGTTCTCGTGCGCCCCACCATCGGTGCTGTCACTGTCAACGGTCTGCTCGTGTTGTTGCTGTTGCGGAGCCAACGGAACCCCTGCAGCCGCCGCCTCCTGGTCGCCGTCTGCATCCCCACCCGGCGAATCGCCATCCTGATCTTCTTCCCCCACCTCCTCCTCCGCCTCCTCGTCATCGTCTTCATCCACCACCTCCTCATCGCTCCAATCCGCCGCGGCTACGGTAGCTACGGCGGCCGGCGGGACCGTGCCCTGCGGCGGCGGCGCTGGCGGCGGTGCCTGTTTGCCGCCCTGACTGCTGCTGCTGCTGCTGCTGGGCTCCTGGGGACACGGCCCGGGGCGCCCGCCCGCGTCATGCGGCTCATGCTTCACCATCAGAGCCTGGGGGCGAGGGGGGTTCGCACTGCGCTGGGTGGCACTGCTGCTGGCCTGGCCTGGCAGGGCCTGCGCGAGTCCGGGCGCCAGCAAGAGCGCTCCTACCGAACTGGCCTGTACCAGCAATAAGTTTGCAGTCGGATTGGTCTATAAGCAGCCCAACATACTGCTGCTCCAGCTACAGCGTGAAGGCCGCGCGTCTCGGCGCTCGGCAGCGATGTTAACTTGCAACAGTGTCGCCGATTCCGCACCAGAGCTCCCATGCCCGGGCCCAAGGATTTTGTAGTTACTTACCAATAAGAAGACTGCACTTGGTCAGCGCCGTTTCAGCAGAGGCGTCCCACAAAAGAACGCACTGGCTTGACCCTCGCTTAACGCGCAAACTGTGTTCGCAGCTCTCGCGTCAAATGTTTGTTTAAATTCCCAGTATGCAAAGTCGCAAAGATGGGTATCCGTGCGCGAGCTAAAAAAGCAAACATCGGCTACGCGCACCGCTTTGGTCAAGCATCTTGATGATACTTGCGTGAGCTTGATACTTATGGCATATGAACACCTGTTTCAGCTGACGGACGACCGCTGGATCCAGGCAACTGCTAACGGTGACTGGCCGCGCCGTCACGGCGAGACGTCTGGGCTGATGTCTTCGCCCAGCATAGTCAAGTCCATGGGTTCGACTCATGACCGTTCATGGCCGCGACCTTGGCTTCAAATCCTTGCGGACTGCGGAGCAACAAGCACGCAGGACGCGGATGGGGCAGCCCATCCCTGCATCTGCCCTCCGGTCACGGCCTCTCTTCATACACCGGCGCCCCTCAACAATCACCGGCATATGCAAAACAATACCGGTGTCAACAGTCCAGCAAGAATGAGTTTTTGGTACTATCTCTTCTTGGCGCTCTTTGTGCCTCTGTTTGGCACCTACATTGTCCAGCATCTAATTTGCTCCGTGTTCTACAAAACGCAAAACTTGAAGAAGCGGTACAATGCGGAGTGGGCTCTGGTCACAGGCGCAAGCTCGGGTGCGGACACTTGCTGGAGCAGGCGTCTCGGGGTCTTCGATTTTACACTTTGATGTATGCATAGGCTCTCGTATGTGTAATAAGTATTGCCAGTCACCTGCGAGCCAAAATGCCGATCAGTCGGCACCCGCCCGGCGACACCGGCTGCCTGGCTCGATTATTATTTCTGTATCATCGTACAAGAAAAGAAGCTGTATGTCGCTCGCCGGGATGCCGCAGGCATCGGCAAGTCCATCGCCACCCGGCTTGCGCGCCAAGGGCTCAATGTCGTGCTGGTGGCTCTGGGCGACAACCTGCTGGACACCACCTTTGAGGAGATGAAGGCGGCCTATCCCAAGTGCCAGTTCCGGAAGGTGCGGGGCCAAGGGTGCGCAGATAAGCACGGGGCTCAAGAGGGGTGGCATGGGCCTGTGGCCAGCCGGCGTGTGCGGGCACGGTTCCTGAGAGGCCTGCGGACGGCTGTCACTCAGCACATACGGCGGCCGCCCTTTCCTCCTCCACCCTTTCCCTGAACGCCTCCTCAACCCCTGCACACACGCGCACTCCGTACAACCATATCGGTGCCTGACGTTTCTCCATGTCATTGAGCTCACACCCCTCCGCACCTCACACACGCCACGCACCCCGCCTCCCACTCCCCCTCACCCCATTCCCCCCCCCCCCCACACACACACACCGGACCTCAGGTGGCCGCCGACCTGGGCGGCTCTGACTACTTGGCGCCCATCGTGGACGCCACCAAGGACATCAAGATCCAGATTGTGTTCAACAACGCCGGATACATGCTCACAGGCTTCTTCCACACTCGGTTAGTGCGGGTCGGGCGGGAGCGGAAGAGGCCCGGGCAGTGGCCCCGCGAGTGGAGGTTACGAACTGACTGAGTCGCCCACTGTCCTCACCTGTACAAACGCACGTCCGGGCACAGCACGCTCACTTGCTCACACACACACACACACACACACGTGGTTGCTTTGCTTGTTTTCCCCTTGTGATCTCTAACACACGTGGTCATTCTGGCCAGGCCGCTGGATGCACTGATGAAGAACCTCAACTGCAACGCCGTGTGCGCCGTGGCCATCACCCACCACTTCGTGCAGCAGATGGTGGGTTTTTGTTTTGAAGCTTCTTCCTTACAGAGTCGGACGGGGGCAGCCGCACTGCCCCCCTGCTGCCGGGCACAGAGTGGGTGCCAGCGGTGGACGCGGGAGGGCAGGTCGCTGCACTGCATGGGTTGCTGGACAGCGCATCGCATCATGGACGTGATGTGCTGTGCGGGCGCCACCACAGCTGGGTGTTCCCATTCCCGCGACCAGGGTTGCATGCCTGGGTTGCACCCCTGGTCGCTTTCCCCGCTCCCATTCCGCCAACCTCCGCTGTGCAAGGATCACTTCGTGAACTGGGAAACAGAGCCCCACTCACCACGCATCCGCACCACGAACACCCACACCACGAACACCCGCACCACGAACACCCGCAACCGCGCCCCGCCCCTCCGCAGATCGGCTCGGGCCTGCGCGGCTGCGTGGTGTTCACCAGCTCCGCCGCCGCCGCCATCCCCAGCCCCTTCTCCGTGCAGTACGCCGCCACCAAGTCCTTCATCTCCGTGTTCGGCGCCTCGCTGGCGCCCGAGGTCAAGCCACACGGCATCGACATCCTCGTCTTCCACCCCTCGCCGGTGGCGTCCAGGTGATCAATTTTGTGTGTGTGGTTACAAGGTGGTGCGCACTTCTCGTGCCTTCCTGCCTCGTGAAAACCGGAGGCCCGGGCCGGGGTGACCCTTATAACGCCTAACTAACTTGATTGTTCATCTCTCTTGGCCGGCCCTTGATCGATTGATTAACTGGGGAGGGGGCCCACCCTAAGGACGAGACCCCAGCGGGCGCAGCGATACTAGGTACCGTACTCACTAATCAGGCATCTTCCCCGCTTCACACCCCGTCCCGTGTTGATTATCTTATGGATGGATGGATGCAACCCCAACACGTTCAAACAAACGTCACCCACACGCGCACACAGTCTTTCATACCGGTAGTACTCTCCCTTGTGCTCTTCTAACACACGCGCACACACGGGTTCTACGCAGGTCTTTGATTTGCTTGTTATCTCCTTGTGATCTCTAACACACAGGTTCTTCAACATGATTTGATTTGTTTGTTATCTCCTTGTGCTTTTCTAACACAGGTTCTATTCTTCCTCTCCTTGTGCTTTTCTAACACAGGTTCTACGACAAGGCCCACAAGCTGGACGCGCTGGACTTCTTCAAGCGCTTCGCGGTGCACCCCGACCAGCTGCCCGACACCGTGTTCGCCTCCATTGGGCGCACCGTGTGGCGCGACGTGGGCCCCACCGCCCTGGCCTTCCGCACCGTGGTCAAGGTGCGTGTGTGTGTGTGTGCCTGCTGCCTTCGTGCGCGTGCGTGTGCGTGTGGATGCGCGTGCGTGTGCGTGTGCGTGTGGATGCGTCTGCGTGTGGGTGTGTGCGGATGCATGTGGGTTGGGTGGGAGGGGGGAAGGCAGTGAGCGGGCCGTCAGGGTGCAGGGTGCAGAGAGAGGAAGAGCCGCGGAAGCGACGGCGCGCTGTGCAAGCGACAAGGAGGGAGGGCGCGCTGAGCACGCCTGCTCGCCCCACGCAATCGTGCACGGAACCTCCAAACACGGACGCGACGCAGATCGTGGACTACAACTTCCTGGCCACCATCATCGCCGCGTTTGGCAGCTACATGCCCGACTTCAAGCGCGCGTCGGCAGACGCGGCCGGCGGCAGCGCGCCCGGCGGCGGCGGCGCAGCGGCGGCGGCCGCGGGCGCCAAGAAGACGCACTGACGGGGCTGCGGTGGTAGGCCCCCAAGGAAAGGCACTGCGGGGCCTCCAGGGGCAGGCGCCCGGAAGACGCACTGACGGTGCAAACCGATGAAATGATGGGGGCTCCAATGAGGGGGCTGGCAAAGGGTTGGTGCGAGGGGTGCAAACTGCGAGATGCGTGGGGAGATACGAGATGCTAGATACGACGTGGGCGCAAGGCGGGCCGTTTCAGGGTGGCGTGGGCCACCTGGCATAATCTGACGTCGCCCAATGAACGATTAAGGACGCCGACTATCTCGACGGTTACCGTCACTTTCGAGGTAACACGTGCCCACTTGTTTTCGACGCTCACCAGCTCTCCTTGCTGCCTGCTAGATCCGACAACGTCATCTCGCCCACTTTGCATTCACATTTTAGCGCATGTCTGTAATGAACATGGCGATCAGCTGTTGAATTTTGACGGACGTTGCGCGATCCTAGCATTCATGGAGTTGGCAAGGGGCAAGGGGCGATCCCAGCATGTGTACCATACTGTGCCGGGAGTGGCTGGCTACAAAACAGGGCTTCAGCTTATATTCGTATGGCACCGCTTGCTGAGTATCTTCCAAGGCTGTGGCGCTGTGCACTGCACTCCATGGTCACGCAGCCAGACAGAATGCCGACCACTGTGCTGAAGAGAGCCCCGGTTGCAACTGGAGGTTGTCAGCCCACGAATTCACAAATCCTGACGTAAGGGGAGGCGGTCCCCAACCTTCGCTGTGCAGCACGCGTATCCACCGAGTGCACCGTACAGTGGATTGAATGCCATGCAGCCGTGCATTACAATTTGTGATTGGCATGTGAAAAAAATGCCGCATACAACACTGCCGTCCTCAACCAGTCCCTGGCCCTCGTTCCCCACCCGGTCCGCGCAGAGCAACTTGGGGTTTGACGTCACGACAGCCTGGCCCCTGGGATCGGCCGGCCAACAGACCGTCCGTTCCCGGCGTTATGCAGGTTCCCCCAACACCACAAGCAGAGATTGCAGGCCGGGTAACGTGGGGTGCGCCCTGGTGCCGCCCCACCAGCAACGTGCCACCCAGCGCCCCGTCTCACAGCAACGCCGCGACGCATGCACAACTCCGATACTCAACGGCGCGCTAAATGCTCCGCTACAGAGCGAACCACAACATGGGCAGCAGGTTTGGCCCCAACCCTGCTGCTGCTCCTGCTGCGGCGCACGGGCAGTATGCACCCTGACCAAATGCAACCAAGTCAAGCCTTGTGTCGAGCCTTACGTATCCGACCTTGCTGCCATTGCTACGATGCCCCCTCCATAAAACATGCCGAACAAGATGACACGACTGGCACCGGTTTCAACGCAACCGTCACATAACGGTGTCGACCCCGACGTGCCCCTGCCCCAACCTTATTCCCCCTCACGGGCTCAGGCCGAGCTGACCAGCTCGGTCTTCTTGCCCGTCTTGGCGACCTTTTCAAGCACAGCCTGGGGGTCCAGCGCCTTGCCGCGCACCACCGCCTGCTGCTTCTCCAAGCTGACCTCGTACGAGTCCACTCCCTCCAGCTTGCCCAGGACGCGCTGGACGCTGCAGGCAGCAAGAGCGGGTTCGAATTGTTACAGCTGAGGGCTTTTCATACGGTATGCTAGGGCGAGAAGGCCCCCGGCGGAAGCGCAACGTAGGCAGGCTGCGAAAGATTATTCGCGGCTTCACCCGGGTGACCCGTCGCCCCGCTCCATAACTTACGCGCCAACGCATCCGTTGCACATCATGTCGACTTTCAGAACCACCTCGGAAGACATTTTCGCTTAGCTGGTGAAAGAAGTTGGCGGAGCTTCTCAGGTCAGCGTGAGGCACTGTAAGAGTCTATTGGCGTACAGAGCAAGTGATCTGTAGGACTGTCTATGCTTGTATATATGTGTTTGTCGCAGTATTCTGTCTCATGAACTCGTTTGCACGTCCAGCTCGATCCGCGACTCCTATTCAATCGCGTCCAAACCGCTCTGATGCCTAACCGATAATTAAAAACTGTTTTATGTCAACCGCTTGCAAGCATGCGTTTGTTGTAGGCGAGGCCGAGGCAGCAGGCCTGCGTAGCGGAAACGGTGTAGCGGGACAAGGCCGACCCTAGTCGCATAGGAGGGCCCGGCCTCGCGCATATAGCAATATCATGCCATCACTGCTGCGGCGGAGGGGCGTTGCGCGAACCACAACGCTTCTGGGGTTGACTTTCGCCTTCTACGGCCTCATACTGTGGCGCTTCCCGGCTTTCGTGGAGCAGAAATATGGGGCCAAGCAAAAGCTGTGGGCGCAGGTGCGGGCTGCTGCTTTCGGGCCGTGCAGAGCCTCACGCAACCTGCGTCCTGACCCCACGCCCGAACCTGGCCCCGGCCCTGAACACAGTTCTTGGGGACGTGCCAATGTGACTCCACGAACTGTAAGTTCACCCACCGCACCACCTGCCACCGGGACCTGCCTGGTATTCGTTTGTTTGCTAGCTATAGCAAGTGGAGTGGCTGGGCGCAGGAGGGGCCGCCAGCCAAAGTGCGGGGTGCGGGAATGTGGCTGGCGGGGTCCAGCGGCCATTCCGCGTGCCGGCGCCCGCTGCTTTTTTGACATCCCCCCCCCGCCCCGCCCCCCCCCATGCGCAGGCACGGAGGCCTTTGATCTCACCATGATGCACGGCAGCCTGTACAACCGGCTCCTGGCAGCAGCGCTACAGCCGGCGGCCGGCGGCAGTAGCAGCAGCAGCGGCAGTAGCGGCGGCAGTAGCAGCAGCAGCGGCAGCGGCAGTAGCAGCGGCGGCGCGGACGGCACCAGTGGCGGGGCGGGGAGCGGCGGCGCCGGGCGATCCGGCGGGCTGCTGCCAAGCGCGGCGCAGGGCGCGCGTCCGCCGCTGCCCCGGTCGGTGGTGCAGCACCTAGTGTGGCAGGTAGGTGCGTGTGTCCCGCAATCACAGAGACGACGACGAAGACGTCCATGGCGCGCGTCAGCTGTTGCAGTCCAAGACAGGGGTCCGTCTTCTGGTGGTCTCACTGTTGCACGTGCACACACACCTCCCCGAGTACCATCCGGCTGGCATCCATGACGCAAGGCGGCACCGGCCGGCGGCTAACATGGCCTGCCAGCGTCACGGCGCCGCGTGCTTGCGTCCACAAATATATATACCGTATAATTGTATTCTTCGGTGCTTGCACCTTGTGTCATACTCCTCCTGCCCCGCCCCGGCCCACACAGCCCCACAAACTGGCCGCCGCCTACCCCGGGCGACTGCGCATGTACGCGCACATGGGCCTCATGCTGCCGAGGAGGTGGGGGCCAGAGCATTTTGGGGGGGGCGAGGGGGAGGGGGAGGGGGATTCCATGCATGTTGAATTAATGACGAAGGAGGGGGAGGGGAGGGGAGGGGAGGGGAGGGGAGGGGAGGGGAGGGGAGGGGAGGGGAGGGGAGGGGAGGGGAGGGGAGGGGAGGGGAGGGGAGGGGAGGGGAGGGGAGGGGAGGGGAGGGGAGGGGAGGGGAGGGGAGGGGAGGGGAGGGGAGGGGAGGGGAGGGGAGGGGAGGGGAGGGGAGGGGGAGGGGGAGGGGGAGGGGGAGGGGGAGGGGGGGCCCGGAGCAGTAGGGGGTGGGGGCGGATGGGGACATGGATGGGGACAGCGGGGCGGGGCGGGGGCAGGGCCCATTGCACACAGCCGCCTGACCCATCTGGTTCCCACTGCGCTTGGTACTGATTGTGACCCCTGCGCTGCTGCTTGCGCACGTGTGTGTTAGGAAACAAACGCAGACCGTGTATGCAGTTACGTGTGTATGTGTGTGCTAAATGTGTGCGTGTTATGATCACAGCCTGGCACTGCTTCATGCCTGGTGGCTGTCCTCCACCGAGGTGCGTGTGGGAGGGGTTCAGAGGGGTTGGCACGGGTTGCGCTGTACGGTATGCGTCACTGCAGCTAGGGGCGCGTTAGGGGGCCGGGTTAGTGAGGCTGCTACAGGTGCAGGTTGCGGCTCATCGGCGGCCGCAGGGGCAGGTGCAGGTTGCGGCTCATCGGCGGCCGCAGGGGCAGGGGCAGGTTGCGGCTCATCGGCGGCCGCAGGGGCAGGGGCAGGTTGCGGCTCATCGGCGGCCGCAGGGGCAGGGGCAGGTTGCGGCTCATCGGCGGCCGCAGGGGCAGGGGCAGGTTGCGGCTCATCGGCGGCCGCAGGGGCAGGGGCAGGTTGCGGCTCATCGGCGGCCGCAGGGGCAGGGGCAGGTTGCGGCTCATCGGCGGCCGCAGGGGCAGGGGCAGGTTGCGGCTCATCGGCGGCCGCAGGGGCAGGGGCAGGAGCAGGAGCTGCAGCCGCCGCCGCCACCGCCGTGGCAGTGGGTCTCGTAAGTTATGCCCGTTGGCTTGGTAGTCACCCGACGCTTGTGCGCCTGCGGCAACCCTGCAACACCCTGCAAAACCCTGTAACAAACCCCCAACAGGACTTGGCTCTGGCCCTGGCGCACCTGTCGCAAGGTGTGTCGCGACTCGCGAGCGCCTGCCTGCTGTGCGCGGGGGGGGGGGTTGTGGTTACCAGCCCACACTAAACCAAACCCAATGCATCCATCGGGGGGGTAGCCATCCATCGGATGGTGTTTATCAAATGGTTGTGAAGTGCCGATGTCCAGCGGAACAGCGGGTACATTACCGTTGGCTCCAGCGCCGTGTTCGCCGAGGCTGCGTTCCCGTTTGCTGGCGAGTATAGTAATCGGTATGTATGTCGAGTGAAAGGTAGCGCGCCCCTAAGCGGGCGGCTGGAAAAAGCAAAAAAAAGGCGGCGAGACGGCGAGACGTGCGGTGCGAGAGACGCGCGATAGTTTGCTGAACGCCTTGCACCCATACGTACCTACGGAGCGGCGTGACAGTGCCACGCCGCAGGGAAACCCGAAGACGCGCCATGTGTGAGGGTGGCAAACAAAAAGGGCAGGGACCGTTAAGGCGAGGGCGGCAAGGCAAACAGAGAGAGGTCGCATGCGCGTGCACCTAAACATAAAAGACACAAACATGCACGCGACCAAGACAGCGGACGGCATGGGAGCAACCGGACACGCGGGGGGTATGGCGGCGGCACATGTGGATTGCAGACACGCGGGGGGGGGGGCGTATGGTGGCGGCACATGTGTGAGGATTGCAGACGCCACCCACCCAGCAACGTCCTTCGCCTGTCCGCACACACAAACACACATCCAACTGTGTGGATGCACGCGGCTGCTGCTCGCCTCAACTCTCTCTTTCTCTCTTTCCCTCTCCCTCACGCTTCCGCCTCCTAACCCTCCTTTGTTTGCGCCCCGCCTGCTGCAGGCGTGCCGCTGGTGCTCGACCCGGAATCCGCTGCGGGGCTCCGAGTAGAGCCGGACGCCGTCCTGCGCTGCACGCTTGCTGACCCGGAGCCAGAGCCGGAGCAGGAGCAGGAGTCCGCGGCGGGAACGGGCGGGCTGCAGTCGAAGCAGCAACAGGGCAGCAACCGTACAGGGGGCGGCGGCGGCGGCGGCCGGCGGCGGCGGCGCGGCACAGCGGCTGGGTCTGGCGCGGGAGCGGCAGGGGAGGCGGCGGGGGACGAACCCGAGGACCGTGAGGATGCAGATGCAGATGCGGATGCGAGTGCGGATGCGAGCGCGGATGCAGGTGCGGGTGATGAGGACGAGCATGGGGAGGAAGGCGGCGAGGAGGACGGGGAGGAGGAGGAGTATGAGGCGGGGCAGCCGGGCCTGCCTAGCGCTCCAGGACAAGGTGACGGACTAGCAGCGGGGGCGAAGGGCGCGGGCCAGGCAGCGGCGGAGCCGGCGCCTCAGCCGGGGCTGGGCGGCGCCGGCGCAGGAGGGGCGGGTGCTGCGGCGGCGGAGGAGTGGCAGGCGGACCTGGTGGCCGCAGCCGCGCAGGCGGCACTGGATGCGGCTGCCAGAGGCACCGCTACTGCCGCTGCCGCTGCTGCTGTTGGTAGCAACGTCAGCGGCAGTAGCGCTGGTGGCGAGGCGGCAGTAGCAGGCAGCGGGACAGAGGCCGGGACCACGACGGGTGCAGCAGCAGCAGCAGGAGCAGGAGGAGGAGGAGGCGCGGCGCCGGCGCCGGGGCAGGCAGGGGCAGGGGCGGCTGCTGCAGGCGCCGCGCCGCAGCGGCCCGCTGGCAAGCGTGCAAGGGGCGGCGGCGCCGGCGGCAAGAAGCGGCGGCGGGGGGGCGCGGGCGACGCCGAGCCCATGCGGCCGTTCCGCTGTGTGGTCCTGGAGGCGCGCGGCCGCATGCCGCTCCTCAACCTGGCCGCGCCGCCGCCGCCGCCGCCGCTGAAGCAGGCCGCCCCGGCGGCGGCGGCGGCGGCGGCGCCCGCCTCCTCCGAACCTGCGGCACAACCTCCTCCTCCGGCCGAACAGCCGGATGCGACAGCGCCGTCCCCAGCCCCGGCCGGCCCGGGCTCGGCGGGGGAGGAGGGCGCGGCTGGGTACTGTGGAGCGGATGACGATATGGGCGCCGGCACCGCTACCCCCGGCGGCCTCAGCGGCGAAGCGGCACTGGGGGGCTGCCGTGCACCGTCAACGCCGCCGCCGCCGCCGGCGGCGCCGTCTGGGGCAGGGGCGGGCAGCTGCCCCGCCGGCGACAACGGCTCGTGTCCGGCTGGCGATGAGGCCGTGGTGGCGGCGGCTAGCGCCCCTGGGGATGCAGGTGCCCGTGCAGGCGGCCGTGACCCGGCCGGCCCCAATGGCACCGACATCCAGAACAGCACGGATGGCGACGGCAACGCCGCCGCGGCGGCCAAGGGCAGTGCCGCCGCCGATGGGGCCCGCGGCCGCGCGGGCCGGAGGCAGCGCCGCCGCGCGGCCGGCCGCGACTCCTCCTCCTCTGCAGCACACGGCGGCGCCGCCGCGCCCGCCTCCGGCGGCGGCGGCGCTGTGTGCCGCAACGTCATCTTCGTGCGGCCGCCGCAGCGCGCCGAGCTGGCCGACCACGTGCGCGAGGTGGAGGCCTCGCCGCTGGGGCTGCCGCCGGCGGAGCTGCTGCGCCGCGTGCTGCCCAAGGCGGCCGAGCTGGCCGGCTGGCTGGTCCTGCCGCACGCCATGCTCGCGCGCTACGTGCTGCTGCTGTCTAAGCCGCCGCCGGCGCTGCTGGTGGGCGTGGGGCCGGCGGGGCCGGCGGCTGGCGGCGGCGGAGGCGGCGCGGGCGGCGCGGGCGGCGGCGGCGGCGGCGGCGGCGGCGGCGGCGCGGGGGGCTTCGGCCTCGGCGCGTGGGACGGCGCGGAGGCGGGGGCGGGGCGCGTGGGCACCGGTGCGGTGCGGCTGGCGGCGGCGGCGGCGGCGGCGGCGGCGCGGCTGCCGCTGCTACACGTGGGAACCCAGCTGATGTTGATGGCGGGCGCGCTCATGACGTTCTGTGACCTGCAGCTGTGGGCGCGCGTGGCGGCGGAGCTGGCCTCGCTGCGGCGGCCGCGGCGGCCCTGGCCGCGGCGGCGGGCGGCGGCGTGGCGGGTGCTGTACGAAGGCCTGGTGCAGGTGGGCGCGGCTGGCGGTTGGCGGTTGGCGGGGGTTGGTGCAGTTTTTTTCTTGCGGGGGTCGTGATGACTGACGTGGGTCGTTTGGTGGCCGACTGGGTGGATGCGAACTCGTCAAACGTCTGCGCGAGGGTGGCCGTGGGGGCGCGATCCTTTTTTTCTCTGTCTCACTGCGCGTTTCTGCCTTGGCTGACTCCACGGTCATGCTTGCTTGTGTTAGCAAACGGAAACGGAGAGAAATCCCCGCAATCGCTCGGAGTTACTTGCGGATACTTACCAAATACCGCGTGCTTGTGTGTGCCGTACGCATCCTGGTGCCGCTGTGCCTGCCGCCGCAGCCTCAGCGCGAGGCGCTGCTGTCGTGGAACGTCACCCACTTCGTGGTGATGTGAGTCTTTTATTACTCGACAGCGCACGCCAAATAATACGGCTGCTGGCGGGATGGGCGCTGTGATGGGTGGCGGGGCGGGGCGGTGTCTCGTTCCGCTTTCCTTTCTTGCAGCGCTGTGTGGCCACGGGCTGCTGGTGCTGCTCCCGTGGCTGCCGCACTACTGCCGTACTTCTGCGCCGCCCCCATTCGCCAGCCTGAAGATCCGCACCCCGCTGCTTCTGCTGGTGGTGCTCATACTGCCACTGCTGCTGCTGCTGCTGATCCCCCTGATCCCCTTCCATCCCAACCTAACCCATCCCCAACCCCATCCTGTATGCCTTCTGTGTCGCAACGTCTGTCTACATCTCCCTCGTCATTAATTAAACATGTGCATGGCACCCCCATGCAAACAAAACGCACAGGCCGCTCCTGCGCATGGTGCTGCCCGCCCCTGCCCTGGACGTGGCGCTGCTGGTGCCGATCATCTACAACGTTGGGATGCTGGGAGCCGGCAACAGCGACGTGGCGGCGCGGGCGTCGGCGGCGCTGCTGCGGGTGCGGGTGTCACGTGTGTGAAACCCCCGAGTCCCTGCCCCCGGCCCTAGGAGGGTCTAGGACCGCCCCCCCTTCGCTTTCCCGTGTGCCTCTTGCTAGCGTAAGGGTGATCGGCACGCGTCGCACGCTCCGCGGCGTTGCTCGGGTCCATTCCCGCCTATCGTGCCCCCGCCACCCTGCCCTGCCGCCCTGCCTCCCCCCTGCGAAACACAACACGCGACGCCGCCTCACACACAGAACAAACAACAAAACTACAAACCAACCCAACTCCGCCTCAAACCCTGTTGCGGTACGGGAGCAGGGAAAAGCGCCGACCCGACGTGGGTCCATTGATTTCCCTCCGTAGGCTAGGCACAAGGGGGCGGCGCCATGCAGGAAAAGTGCCGTTTTTGGCCCCCCTAGGAAACATAGTTTGGCAACGGGCCCAGTCACCAAACCTTGGCAGCACGCTCTCCAAGATAGGGACACTCAATGGTCCCATGACTGGGCCCGTTGCCAAACATGTAGCATTTTGGCTCCAAAGTTGGGGGGTGTGAAAGAGGGGAAATGAGGGAATCACACGATGACAACCTCTGTGGATTCCGACCAGACTCTTCTGGTACAGCCATCAGAGTGTATGAATATATGTCGTTCAATCCGGGGTGCAAAATATTTCGCTGGCTAGGAGAAAAAGCTGCTTGTCGCTTCGCATGGGTGGGCACGCGTGTGCCGAAACCCGTCCTAATCGACGAGCAGCTTTTGACCCGCTGATGCGCTATACTGTATACTTGATGCATATAAAGCTTATACCATGTTGCCACTGCCCTTCGCACCCTCGTTTGCCACCGATTGCAACGCATGTTTCCGGGGAGGCCGCGATTAAAGTCCAAGTTGATTGCCGTCAACATAATGACAGTGTACAAAGTATTTGGACTACTCGCTGGGGCAGAAGCGCGCTTCCTTGCGGTCACGACATTTGAGAATTGCTAGTCGCGTACGCGCCTTTTTGCCCTCAGTAAGCGCCATTTCATATTAATATCATGTTAAGGGATGTCCTATGCTAGTTTACAGCGTCGTCAACGCGGTTCGTGACGAGCATTCAGCTTCGGTTGACACGCCGTCGCTGATTTGTAATGGCCTGTTAACGTATGTAGTGTATGTAGTATGCAAAAGCAATTGCAACTTGTCCGGGCTTCTAACTCGCAAGCATAAATGAGGGCACCATTTGCCGACCCCTCTGTATGGGGCCGCCCCCTTGTGTAGGCTAGGGTATATGAGTACTGATCGCACAGATACTTCCGCAACACTCCCCCTCGGGCAGTACTCACTATACCGACTCGCTTCATCATAATGCCTCGTGCTCTCCACTAAGCTATTTCATCGACAACTCGCAGTCCGTCGCGCAGTTTCGAACTTACGACCTCCACAAGTCCGAGTATAGTTTCACACTAACTCCCCCTGCCACCGCACTCAGCTCCGGCGCAGTTACGGGGATTCGAACCCACGACCTATGCAACTCCCGAAATGCAGCTACAATGCATTAACGGGGCTCATAACCTGTTGCGGTACGGGAGCAGGGAAAAGCGCCGACCCGACGTGGGTCCATTGATTTCCCTCCGTAGGCTAGGGTATATGAGTACTGATCGCACAGATACTTCCGCAACAAACCCACAACATCTGCAACAACAACATGACCACGGCAGGTCGCGCGGCGTGCTCGCCACCACGAGGGCGGCTATCACCTGATGCTGCTGGGGGTGGTGGAGGGCGCAGACCCCACAGCCATACCCGGGCCCTGCCGGCTGCTGCTGGCGGCGCTGATGGACACGTCGCTGGGTCCGGCCGCGCGCGCCGCCGTGGCGGCGGCCATGTTAGAGGAGGCCCCCGCGCTGGCGGCGGCGCTGGCGGCGGCGGCACAGCGGCGGGAGCACGCCGCGGTGGCGGCGGCGGCGGCTGGCGCCGGGGCGGCCGGCGCCGGGCCGGAGACCGGCGGGGAGGGCGCACCCGGCGGCGGCTTTGGGCCGGGAGGGGAGCTGGCGGCGGCGATGCAGGCGCAGGTGGCGCCGGCGATAGATAGGCACCACCAGCGCGGCGGCGGCGCAGGCGCCGCCGCGGCGGCGGCGGCGGGCGGCGAGGGCGGTGGCGGCGCGGCGGCGGAGGAGGAGCTGGAGTATGACAGCGATGAGGAGGACGACGACGCGGCGCAGGGGCACGGCCGCCCCGGCGGGCCGGTGGTTCTGCGCTGGCCGGCGCCCCTGCAGGTGCGCACCCCCCCCCCCCCGTCAATAATTTAAAATGCATGGACCCCCCCACCATGCCGTACTTGTGTTTGTGTCACGTGTTTGCGCCTTGCTCACTGCCGCGGACCGCCGCCTGGTCTGGTCATTCTACCCTCTCGCGCCCCGCGTGCAACTGCGAACCCAGCTTACCCGAGCAGCCGCTCCACCGACCTACCGACCCGCCCGTCTGACCCGCCCCCCGCTCTATTGTTCTGCCGCTGCTGCTACTGCTGCTGCTGCTGCTCGCCCTGCCGCTACTGCCGCGTTGCTGGCGTCGCAGCTGCCGCCGGAGGCCGGGGACTGGGAGGACGTGCCGCGCGGCTTCACGTGCGCCATCACGCAGGGCCTCATGCTACAGCCCGCCATGCTGGTGTCCCCCGACCTGCCCTCCGCGCCCACCTACGAGCGAGCTGCCATCCAGCAGTGGTTGGCCGGCCAAATGTGAGGCACGGGGGGGGGGTGCCATACATGTTTAACTAATGACGAGGTAGACGTAGAACAGACGTTGCAACACACGTTGGCACGGGGAGGGGCACGCTGCGGCTGGCGTGGCAATCGACCTAGCTGTCGACCTAGCGGTCGGCATAGCACGCGCGCGCCAGCTTGCATCTGCCCCTACGGGGTCTGGCATCGGCGGCTGGTGGTTTTCGTTCCGCGTGCATTCCGTCCTGATGTTTCCTCTTTTGTGCTGCGTTCCTAAAACACTCACGGGCCCTGCCATTGACAATGACGTCGATATCGACACGTGTTCATGATTAACCAAACGCCAACAGGCGTGACCCCAAGTCCAACACGCCGCTGCGCTCCTACAGCCTGCTGCCTAATGAGGACCTCAGCCGCGCCATCGACGACTGGGTGAGCGCGCTCTGACCGTTGACCGTTGACTGGCACCTGCTGGAACGTACACGGTGTATTCATTGCAGCACTGCCCGCGCCACCCAGAGCTCCTTGCGGTACCGTCGCCTACCCCACAGCGGAGGATAAAGCTGGGTGGCACTGAAGTTAGTTACATCACACCGCAACTGACCCCCTGATATTCTGTTTCGGCGGCGGCCTGGTGGCGCAACAGGTGAACTGGCGGCTGCGGGCGGAGTCGGAGGCCGCGCGGCGCAAGCAGGCCCGAGTAACCGCCCAGGGCCGCGGCCGGCGCCACGCCGCCCATGTCGGGCACGACGACGACGGCGACGACGCGGACCCGGACGCCGCCGGCCCCAGCTCGGGCGCCGCCGCCACAGACCTGCTGGACCAGGGCGGCGACTGGGGCGCCAGCAGCGGCGATGAGGCTGGCGGCGGCGCCGGCGGCGGTGCGTCCACTTCCACCGGTGGCGGCGGCAGCGGCTCGCGGCAGCGGCGAACCAGACCGGGGCAGACGACGCGGCGGGGCGGCGGCGCCGCCGCCGCCGCCGCGCCCACGCGTTCGACGTCGGTGCTGGCGTCGCTCGCACGCGGCGCTTCCAGCCTGCTGGAGGGTGGTGCGGAGGTGGTGAGCCGTGGCGCGGCGGTGGCGGCGGCCACGGCGGCGGCGGCCGCCGCCGCCACGGCGGAGGCGGTGACGCGGCAGGGCGTGCGCCGGCGCAATGTGCGGCGCGGGACGCGGGGCCGGGGCGCGGCGGCGGCCGGGGCGGATGGCGAGGACGGCGAGGGCGAGGAGGGCGTTGAGTAGGGAGTACTCTGGGGACACCAGCTCCCCTGGGGGACACGGCGCATGCATGTGGGCGCGCGTTCGGATCTTTCGCGTGGAATCGGTACTGTGTTAGAAGCTGGCGCAGCCCTTCAGGCAGCTGGAACGTGTCGCATGACGGCTGTTGTGTTGACGGTGCGGGGTAATCACCAAGTTTAACGAGTGCACATACATACAAGTCAGGCATGTCCGTCGGCCATGGTACACGGCGGACCGGGGGCCACTGTGTAAGTGCTCTCATTCAGGCCTGTCCGCAGTCACAATCCACTGAATTCCCAAGCTTTGCCTGAGCTTCCGAACGAGCATTCTCAGCGAATGAGCTGTTCCGATAAGTCGATAACAACTGCGGTACCGCCAGCGCGCTTTCTGCGTTTCCCGCGTATCGCATTCACTCTGCGGCAAGCTCTATGGGGTTCCGCACTTCCGCTGACAACCACGTTTCTAACCCGCAAGCCCGCAACCGTGACCATCCTCCCGCCTCCGGGCAAGCGTCCGGTTTGCTGGCACCGCCACCACACCTGATGTTCTTGGCACTTGGGGTGCGGGTTACAAAAGTTTCAAGCATAGCGGCCCAAGCGGTAAGCGGCACGCACTGCGGCAGTGCCGTCCAGTCATGAGGTCTACACATCACCCTTATGTTACAGCTGTGGGGAGAATCCTGCCCCGGGCCCGAAACACAGCCGCTGCAGCCTACCAGCCTCTTTGGACAGCGCGACCGCTGCACCTTACATGTCGCCCTGCAACCGGGCCTGCCCAATGCGGAAAATGTAAATTTTGCACCCCCCCCCCGACAAAATGCACGTTCCCCCAACCCAAAACCGTCCCACCCCCCGCATACACGTTAGAGCGCCGACAACCTGAACGGCGCACACGAACCAAGCCTACGGCGGTCGAAACGCACACGACGCTTGACCTCCGTGAACACAGGGCGTCATGCCTCCACTAGTCAGACGTAAAAATAGGAAGGCAGCTCGCTCGCACCACCCGCACACAAGACAGCACTCACACACAGCAAGAAGAGAACTCCCTGATCAACCCCCAGGAGCCACCGCCTGTCCACCCACCACCGTACAGCTAACACCTACTTCCCAAGCCGGCGAAAACGTAAAAAGCCACCGCACACGGGACAGGACAAGCTGAAAACTTCTCAAAACCGCAAACAAGCCAGGCCCCTAGAAGCAAAGAAGGGCATCCCCTCGCTCTCTGCCCGAACAGAACTCATTGCTAGCACCGCACTAACTGCACACAAAAACACCCCGCTTGTTCCAGCGGTTGCGAGCTGCGTCAAACCGTCCGAGCGCACAGGTAGCGGCTGCACACCTTGTCTCTAGCTCCGCCACGCTATTCTTCACTCTTTAGGCTGGTGCACCCTGATGCGGCCAGCCTGCACCGCTAGCAAAGGGTGCCCAAGGCCCACTTCCCGCCGTAGCCCTAGGCCTGCGAATTCGTGCAGCCGCCTCTAAAAACCTGTGACGGCCTCTGCCTTCGCCACCTCTAGCGGGCTGGGAGCGCTCTCTTCAACCTCGTTATTAGTGCCGCCTTGCTGTTGCGCCGCTCTAGTCCCCGCCCTAAGCCGTCTCCTCGCATGCTCCACGGCTGACAGGGCGGCCAGCACCACCACATCCCACACCACTTGCTGCACCCCCTATGGCGGTTCCGCTAGCCATAGCTGGCGGCGGGTGATGGATGCCGCACACAGCATGGGTTCGTATGCACAGAAGTGCGCGGTGCTGTTGCACATCGCACTCGACATTCGTACATTCTGTAAAGTTCTTCAAGGTCTTGGCCATGTGAGTGTTGGTTTGCCGCCCCGAAATTTTATGCCGCACGTGCGCATGCACTTGCAAGCGCCCCACAGAAGGTATGGGCTAGGGCGCATACTGGTGACAATCCACAGTGCAGACCGCGGCTCAACAACCCTGAATATCGACATTGTCGGCCTCGCCCTGGGATGATTGGTGAGGTTAGCGCACGTATTGCCAAGAAGCCTAAGCGTTATTTCTGGAAAGATGACCAGCTGTTTAAGGTGCCGAAGGCGCTGGGGACACCCTCTGTACGGGTTTTGAAGGGAAGTGAGAAGCTTGCAGCTATCAAGGAGGCACACGACTTGGGGCACCCATGGATCAACAAAACATACCAGCCAGTGAAGCGGTTATCTGATGGTTTGTGTACCGTAACCGTCCTTCATGCAGAACCCGATGGCGCCTAAGTCCCAGCCCCTACAGTTACGTACACAATTGTTAAAGCTTCGTGCCAGCAAGCTCAGAACCAGGCGACTGGCGGTGGTGTGCTGCGCCTGGGCACGAAGGCAGTTTGTGCGTGTGGGCACCAGCACCCCACGCCACGACTGGGCTCACCATTCCGGATTGCAGTTGGGGCGGGAGCTGCAGCAGGCAGACGCTAACAGTGTGTGGAGGCCAGCGACACCGCTGAACCAGTTCTGCTCTCGCATGTGGGAGCACTGGGAGGCTCATCAGTCGTTGGAGGATGCCCCCCGCTCCGGCCGGCCAAAGAAGGTGCCGGACTCACAACTGATGAGCCCCCCAGTGCACGGGTGCACCGTTGATAAGCTGAGATGTACATAGTGTTGTAATACGCCAGGCGTGAGTGGCCCGGGTGCATGTAGCTGAGAGATATGCAGGTCAGTGTGTAGCCACAAGGCGTGCGGAATGAGCTAGGAAGGACAGCGGGTAGCAGACACTTGTGTAATTGTGAACAGTACACCAGACCTTGGCGCACGGCCTGATACCGCTGCAGTATGTACCAGGGCTATTACCTTAAAGATATTGAGCTTTATTTGGTCATTTTGGCCGATTTCTGAGCTTTACGGCTGGCCCTTAAAGCTCAGATTTTAGCTTTGTTACGCGTCCACGGAGGCGGGGAAAGCTTGGCCCCGGTGGGGTTGGGGGCCACAGAACCATCAGACGCCAGTGTTTTCAGCTGTTCCGGGGCCCAAACAGCTGCGTGTCAGCGTATGCGACGATTCCCTGACCACTTGATGCCCCACTGACCATCAGAAAGCCTATCCACAAATGCCCGGGAGTCCGCCCAAGTCCGCCCCCTGAGCTAACTTCTGGGCATTTTAGCTTGCTAAAGCTCAGGCTGAGCTTTCCCCCCAAAACAAGATAAGAGCCCTGGTATGTACTATGTGTGCATGCCATGGCATTGGCAATGTGCAGTCCTTGTGTCGGGGCAATGGTCATGTGATGCAGTTGTGCATAAGACCGTGGCTCGCTGACCGACATGTCGAGCAAACAAGCTTGTGTATGAGCACGACGGAGGCGGATGTGCAGGGGGACAGCATGAAATGAAGAAGTAGCTAATGATATGCTGATTCGCTGCGAGGCGGCTCAAAACCCCGTTCGGGAGCGGCCCCTCCGCTCAGACATGGACATGCGAGACATCCCTCGTGACACGCGTGCCGAAGCCGGGTCGGCACTCGACTCAATTCGCATGCTGCTGCATGCAGCGAAACCCATTCGCTGCAAAGAATAACTTGACCAGTGCTGTATCCACTGCGCCAATTCCTAGCCCAGCAGCGACTGCCGCTGCTCAGCGCCCGCTCGATGAGTCGATGGCGCTAATGGCACTCCACAAACATGCCGAGAAGCGACCCATACACGACGCAAGTGGCTAGCCAGGCATGGCTCAAACGAACTTTCTAGCCATAGAGCATATAGCGACAGTCGCTGGGAAGTTCCGGTTAGGTCGGTCCTATCGCCCTAGAAGCACTCTGATGGTTTGTGTACCGTAACCGTCCTTCATGCAGAACCCGATGGCGCCTAAGTCCCAGCCCCTACAGTTACGTACACAATTGTTAAAGCTTCGTGCCAGCAAGCTCAGAACCAGGCGACTGGCGGTGGTGTGCTGCGCCTGGGCACGAAGGCAGTTTGTGCGTGTGGGCACCAGCACCCCACGCCACGACTGGGCTCACCATTCCGGATTGCAGTTGGGGCGGGAGCTGCAGCAGGCAGACGCTAACAGTGTGTGGAGGCCAGCGACACCGCTGAACCAGTTCTGCTCTCGCATGTGGGAGCACTGGGAGGCTCATCAGTCGTTGGAGGATGCCCCCCGCTCCGGCCGGCCAAAGAAGGTGCCGGACTCACAACTGATGAGCCCCCCAGTGCACGGGTGCACCGTTGATAAGCTGAGATGTACATAGTGTTGTAATACGCCAGGCGTGAGTGGCCCGGGTGCATGTAGCTGAGAGATATGCAGGTCAGTGTGTAGCCACAAGGCGTGCGGAATGAGCTAGGAAGGACAGCGGGTAGCAGACACTTGTGTAATTGTGAACAGTACACCAGACCTTGGCGCACGGCCTGATACCGCTGCAGTATGTACCAGGGCTATTACCTTAAAGATATTGAGCTTTATTTGGTCATTTTGGCCGATTTCTGAGCTTTACGGCTGGCCCTTAAAGCTCAGATTTTAGCTTTGTTACGCGTCCACGGAGGCGGGGAAAGCTTGGCCCCGGTGGGGTTGGGGGCCACAGAACCATCAGACGCCAGTGTTTTCAGCTGTTCCGGGGCCCAAACAGCTGCGTGTCAGCGTATGCGACGATTCCCTGACCACTTGATGCCCCACTGACCATCAGAAAGCCTATCCACAAATGCCCGGGAGTCCACCCAAGTCCGCCCCCTGAGCTAACTTCTGGGCATTTTAGCTTGCTAAAGCTCAGGCTGAGCTTTCCCCCCAAAACAAGATAAGAGCCCTGGTATGTACTATGTGTGCATGCCATGGCATTGGCAATGTGCAGTCCTTGTGTCGGGGCAATGGTCATGTGATGCAGTTGTGCATAAGACCGTGGCTCGCTGACCGACATGTCGAGCAAACAAGCTTGTGTATGAGCACGACGGAGGCGGATGTGCAGGGGGACAGCATGAAATGAAGAAGTAGCTAATGATATGCTGATTCGCTGCGAGGCGGCTCAAAACCCCGTTCGGGAGCGGCCCCTCCGCTCAGACATGGACATGCGAGACATCCCTCGTGACACGCGTGCCGAAGCCGGGTCGGCACTCGACTCAATTCGCATGCTGCTGCATGCAGCGAAACCCATTCGCTGCAAAGAATAACTTGACCAGTGCTGTATCCACTGCGCCAATTCCTAGCCCAGCAGCGACTGCCGCTGCTCAGCGCCCGCTCGATGAGTCGATGGCGCTAATGGCGCTCCACAAACATGCCGAGAAGCGACCCATACACGACGCAAGTGGCTAGCCAGGCATGGCTCAAACGAACTTTCTAGCCATAGAGCATATAGCGACAGTCGCTGGGAAGTTCCGGTTAGGTCGGTCCTATCGCCCTAGAAGCACTCTGATGGTTTGTGTACCGTAACCGTCCTTCATGCAGAACCCGATGGCGCCTAAGTCCCAGCCCCTACAGTTACGTACACAATTGTTAAAGCTTCGTGCCAGCAAGCTCAGAACCAGGCGACTGGCGGTGGTGTGCTGCGCCTGGGCACGAAGGCAGTTTGTGCGTGTGGGCACCAGCACCCCACGCCACGACTGGGCTCACCATTCCGGATTGCAGTTGGGGCGGGAGCTGCAGCAGGCAGACGCTAACAGTGTGTGGAGGCCAGCGACACCGCTGAACCAGTTCTGCTCTCGCATGTGGGAGCACTGGGAGGCTCATCAGTCGTTGGAGGATGCCCCCCGCTCCGGCCGGCCAAAGAAGGTGCCGGACTCACAACTGATGAGCCCCCCAGTGCACGGGTGCACCGTTGATAAGCTGAGATGTACATAGTGTTGTAATACGCCAGGCGTGAGTGGCCCGGGTGCATGTAGCTGAGAGATATGCAGGTCAGTGTGTAGCCACAAGGCGTGCGGAATGAGCTAGGAAGGACAGCGGGTAGCAGACACTTGTGTAATTGTGAACAGTACACCAGACCTTGGCGCACGGCCTGATACCGCTGCAGTATGTAGTATGTACTATGTGTGCATGCCATGGCATTGGCAATGTGCAGTCCTTGTGTCGGGGCAATGGTCATGTGATGCAGTTGTGCATAAGACCGTGGCTCGCTGACCGACATGTCGAGCAAACAAGCTTGTGTATGAGCACGACGGAGGCGGATGTGCAGGGGGACAGCATGAAATGAAGAAGTAGCTAATGATATGCTGATTCGCTGCGAGGCGGCTCAAAACCCCGTTCGGGAGCGGCCCCTCCGCTCAGACATGGACATGCGAGACATCCCTCGTGACACGCGTGCCGAAGCCGGGTCGGCACTCGACTCAATTCGCATGCTGCTGCATGCAGCGAAACCCATTCGCTGCAAAGAATAACTTGACCAGTGCTGTATCCACTGCGCCAATTCCTAGCCCAGCAGCGACTGCCGCTGCTCAGCGCCCGCTCGATGAGTCGATGGCGCTAATGGCGCTCCACAAACATGCCGAGAAGCGACCCATACACGACGCAAGTGGCTAGCCAGGCATGGCTCAAACGAACTTTCTAGCCATAGAGCATATAGCGACAGTCGCTGAGAAGTTCCGGTTAGGTCGGTCCTATCGCCCTAGAAGCACTCTGATGGTTTGTGTACCGTAACCGTCCTTCATGCAGAACCCGATGGCGCCTAAGTCCCAGCCCCTACAGTTACGTACACAATTGTTAAAGCTTCGTGCCAGCAAGCTCAGAACCAGGCGACTGGCGGTGGTGTGCTGCGCCTGGGCACGAAGGCAGTTTGTGCGTGTGGGCACCAGCACCCCACGCCACGACTGGGCTCACCATTCCGGATTGCAGTTGGGGCGGGAGCTGCAGCAGGCAGACGCTAACAGTGTGTGGAGGCCAGCGACACCGCTGAACCAGTTCTGCTCTCGCATGTGGGAGCACTGGGAGGCTCATCAGTCGTTGGAGGATGCCCCCCGCTCCGGCCGGCCAAAGAAGGTGCCGGACTCACAACTGATGAGCCCCCCAGTGCACGGGTGCACCGTTGATAAGCTGAGATGTACATAGTGTTGTAATACGCCAGGCGTGAGTGGCCCGGGTGCATGTAGCTGAGAGATATGCAGGTCAGTGTGTAGCCACAAGGCGTGCGGAATGAGCTAGGAAGGACAGCGGGTAGCAGACACTTGTGTAATTGTGAACAGTACACCAGACCTTGGCGCACGGCCTGATACCGCTGCAGTATGTACCAGGGCTATTACCTTAAAGATATTGAGCTTTATTTGGTCATTTTGGCCGATTTCTGAGCTTTACGGCTGGCCCTTAAAGCTCAGATTTTAGCTTTGTTACGCGTCCACGGAGGCGGGGAAAGCTTGGCCCCGGTGGGGTTGGGGGCCACAGAACCATCAGACGCCAGTGTTTTCAGCTGTTCCGGGGCCCAAACAGCTGCGTGTCAGCGTATGCGACGATTCCCTGACCACTTGATGCCCCACTGACCATCAGAAAGCCTATCCACAAATGCCCGGGAGTCCGCCCAAGTCCGCCCCCTGAGCTAACTTCTGGGCATTTTAGCTTGCTAAAGCTCAGGCTGAGCTTTCCCCCCAAAACAAGATAAGAGCCCTGGTATGTACTATGTGTGCATGCCATGGCATTGGCAATGTGCAGTCCTTGTGTCGGGGCAATGGTCATGTGATGCAGTTGTGCATAAGACCGTGGCTCGCTGACCGACATGTCGAGCAAACAAGCTTGTGTATGAGCACGACGGAGGCGGATGTGCAGGGGGACAGCATGAAATGAAGAAGTAGCTAATGATATGCTGATTCGCTGCGAGGCGGCTCAAAACCCCGTTCGGGAGCGGCCCCTCCGCTCAGACATGGACATGCGAGACATCCCTCGTGACACGCGTGCCGAAGCCGGGTCGGCACTCGACTCAATTCGCATGCTGCTGCATGCAGCGAAACCCATTCGCTGCAAAGAATAACTTGACCAGTGCTGTATCCACTGCGCCAATTCCTAGCCCAGCAGCGACTGCCGCTGCTCAGCGCCCGCTCGATGAGTCGATGGCGCTAATGGCGCTCCACAAACATGCCGAGAAGCGACCCATACACGACGCAAGTGGCTAGCCAGGCATGGCTCAAACGAACTTTCTAGCCATAGAGCATATAGCGACAGTCGCTGGGAAGTTCCGGTTAGGTCGGTCCTATCGCCCTAGAAGCACTCTGATGGTTTGTGTACCGTAACCGTCCTTCATGCAGAACCCGATGGCGCCTAAGTCCCAGCCCCTACAGTTACGTACACAATTGTTAAAGCTTCGTGCCAGCAAGCTCAGAACCAGGCGACTGGCGGTGGTGTGCTGCGCCTGGGCACGAAGGCAGTTTGTGCGTGTGGGCACCAGCACCCCACGCCACGACTGGGCTCACCATTCCGGATTGCAGTTGGGGCGGGAGCTGCAGCAGGCAGACGCTAACAGTGTGTGGAGGCCAGCGACACCGCTGAACCAGTTCTGCTCTCGCATGTGGGAGCACTGGGAGGCTCATCAGTCGTTGGAGGATGCCCCCCGCTCCGGCCGGCCAAAGAAGGTGCCGGACTCACAACTGATGAGCCCCCCAGTGCACGGGTGCACCGTTGATAAGCTGAGATGTACATAGTGTTGTAATACGCCAGGCGTGAGTGGCCCGGGTGCATGTAGCTGAGAGATATGCAGGTCAGTGTGTAGCCACAAGGCGTGCGGAATGAGCTAGGAAGGACAGCGGGTAGCAGACACTTGTGTAATTGTGAACAGTACACCAGACCTTGGCGCACGGCCTGATACCGCTGCAGTATGTACCAGGGCTATTACCTTAAAGATATTGAGCTTTATTTGGTCATTTTGGCCGATTTCTGAGCTTTACGGCTGGCCCTTAAAGCTCAGATTTTAGCTTTGTTACGCGTCCACGGAGGCGGGGAAAGCTTGGCCCCGGTGGGGTTGGGGGCCACAGAACCATCAGACGCCAGTGTTTTCAGCTGTTCCGGGGCCCAAACAGCTGCGTGTCAGCGTATGCGACGATTCCCTGACCACTTGATGCCCCACTGACCATCAGAAAGCCTATCCACAAATGCCCGGGAGTCCGCCCAAGTCCGCCCCCTGAGCTAACTTCTGGGCATTTTAGCTTGCTAAAGCTCAGGCTGAGCTTTCCCCCCAAAACAAGATAAGAGCCCTGGTATGTACTATGTGTGCATGCCATGGCATTGGCAATGTGCAGTCCTTGTGTCGGGGCAATGGTCATGTGATGCAGTTGTGCATAAGACCGTGGCTCGCTGACCGACATGTCGAGCAAACAAGCTTGTGTATGAGCACGACGGAGGCGGATGTGCAGGGGGACAGCATGAAATGAAGAAGTAGCTAATGATATGCTGATTCGCTGCGAGGCGGCTCAAAACCCCGTTCGGGAGCGGCCCCTCCGCTCAGACATGGACATGCGAGACATCCCTCGTGACACGCGTGCCGAAGCCGGGTCGGCACTCGACTCAATTCGCATGCTGCTGCATGCAGCGAAACCCATTCGCTGCAAAGAATAACTTGACCAGTGCTGTATCCACTGCGCCAATTCCTAGCCCAGCAGCGACTGCCGCTGCTCAGCGCCCGCTCGATGAGTCGATGGCGCTAATGGCGCTCCACAAACATGCCGAGAAGCGACCCATACACGACGCAAGTGGCTAGCCAGGCATGGCTCAAACGAACTTTCTAGCCATAGAGCATATAGCGACAGTCGCTGGGAAGTTCCGGTTAGGTCGGTCCTATCGCCCTAGAAGCACTCTGATGGTTTGTGTACCGTAACCGTCCTTCATGCAGAACCCGATGGCGCCCAAGTCCCAGCCCCTACAGTTACGTACACAATTGTTAAAGCTTCGTGCCAGCAAGCTCAGAACCAGGCGACTGGCGGTGGTGTGCTGCGCCTGGGCACGAAGGCAGTTTGTGCGTGTGGGCACCAGCACCCCACGCCACGACTGGGCTCACCATTCCGGATTGCAGTTGGGGCTGGAGCTGCAGCAGGCAGACGCTAACAGTGTGTGGAGGCCAGCGACACCGCTGAACCAGTTCTGCTCTCGCATGTGGGAGCACTGGGAGGCTCATCAGTCGTTGGAGGATGCCCCCCGCTCCGGCCGGCCAAAGAAGGTGCCGGACTCACAACTGATGAGCCCCCCAGTGCACGGGTGCACCGTTGATAAGCTGAGATGTACATAGTGTTGTAATACGCCAGGCGTGAGTGGCCCGGGTGCATGTAGCTGAGAGATATGCAGGTCAGTGTGTAGCCACAAGGCGTGCGGAATGAGCTAGGAAGGACAGCGGGTAGCAGACACTTGTGTAATTGTGAACAGTACACCAGACCTTGGCGCACGGCCTGATACCGCTGCAGTATGTAGTATGTACTATGTGTGCATGCCATGGCATTGGCAATGTGCAGTCCTTGTGTCGGGGCAATGGTCATGTGATGCAGTTGTGCATAAGACCGTGGCTCGCTGACCGACATGTCGAGCAAACAAGCTTGTGTATGAGCACGACGGAGGCGGATGTGCAGGGGGACAGCATGAAATGAAGAAGTAGCTAATGATATGCTGATTCGCTGCGAGGCGGCTCAAAACCCCGTTCGGGAGCGGCCCCTCCGCTCAGACATGGACATGCGAGACATCCCTCGTGACACGCGTGCCGAAGCCGGGTCGGCACTCGACTCAATTCGCATGCTGCTGCATGCAGCGAAACCCATTCGCTGCAAAGAATAACTTGACCAGTGCTGTATCCACTGCGCCAATTCCTAGCCCAGCAGCGACTGCCGCTGCTCAGCGCCCGCTCGATGAGTCGATGGCGCTAATGGCGCTCCACAAACATGCCGAGAAGCGACCCATACACGACGCAAGTGGCTAGCCAGGCATGGCTCAAACGAACTTTCTAGCCATAGAGCATATAGCGACAGTCGCTGGGAAGTTCCGGTTAGGTCGGTCCTATCGCCCTAGAAGCACTCTGATGGTTTGTGTACCGTAACCGTCCTTCATGCAGAACCCGATGGCGCCTAAGTCCCAGCCCCTACAGTTACGTACACAATTGTTAAAGCTTCGTGCCAGCAAGCTCAGAACCAGGCGACTGGCGGTGGTGTGCTGCGCCTGGGCACGAAGGCAGTTTGTGCGTGTGGGCACCAGCACCCCACGCCACGACTGGGCTCACCATTCCGGATTGCAGTTGGGGCGGGAGCTGCAGCAGGCAGACGCTAACAGTGTGTGGAGGCCAGCGACACCGCTGAACCAGTTCTGCTCTCGCATGTGGGAGCACTGGGAGGCTCATCAGTCGTTGGAGGATGCCCCCCGCTCCGGCCGGCCAAAGAAGGTGCCGGACTCACAACTGATGAGCCCCCCAGTGCACGGGTGCACCGTTGATAAGCTGAGATGTACATAGTGTTGTAATACGCCAGGCGTGAGTGGCCCGGGTGCATGTAGCTGAGAGATATGCAGGTCAGTGTGTAGCCACAAGGCGTGCGGAATGAGCTAGGAAGGACAGCGGGTAGCAGACACTTGTGTAATTGTGAACAGTACACCAGACCTTGGCGCACGGCCTGATACCGCTGCAGTATGTACTATGTGTGCATGCCATGGCATTGGCAATGTGCAGTCCTTGTGTCGGGGCAATGGTCATGTGATGCAGTTGTGCATAAGACCGTGGCTCGCTGACCGACATGTCGAGCAAACAAGCTTGTGTATGAGCACGACGGAGGCGGATGTGCAGGGGGACAGCATGAAATGAAGAAGTAGCTAATGATATGCTGATTCGCTGCGAGGCGGCTCAAAACCCCGTTCGGGAGCGGCCCCTCCGCTCAGACATGGACATGCGAGACATCCCTCGTGACACGCGTGCCGAAGCCGGGTCGGCACTCGACTCAATTCGCATGCTGCTGCATGCAGCGAAACCCATTCGCTGCAAAGAATAACTTGACCAGTGCTGTATCCACTGCGCCAATTCCTAGCCCAGCAGCGACTGCCGCTGCTCAGCGCCCGCTCGATGAGTCGATGGCGCTAATGGCGCTCCACAAACATGCCGAGAAGCGACCCATACACGACGCAAGTGGCTAGCCAGGCATGGCTCAAACGAACTTTCTAGCCATAGAGCATATAGCGACAGTCGCTGGGAAGTTCCGGTTAGGTCGGTCCTATCGCCCTAGAAGCACTCTGATGGTTTGTGTACCGTAACCGTCCTTCATGCAGAACCCGATGGCGCCTAAGTCCCAGCCCCTACAGTTACGTACACAATTGTTAAAGCTTCGTGCCAGCAAGCTCAGAACCAGGCGACTGGCGGTGGTGTGCTGCGCCTGGGCACGAAGGCAGTTTGTGCGTGTGGGCACCAGCACCCCACGCCACGACTGGGCTCACCATTCCGGATTGCAGTTGGGGCGGGAGCTGCAGCAGGCAGACGCTAACAGTGTGTGGAGGCCAGCGACACCGCTGAACCAGTTCTGCTCTCGCATGTGGGAGCACTGGGAGGCTCATCAGTCGTTGGAGGATGCCCCCCGCTCCGGCCGGCCAAAGAAGGTGCCGGACTCACAACTGATGAGCCCCCCAGTGCACGGGTGCACCGTTGATAAGCTGAGATGTACATAGTGTTGTAATACGCCAGGCGTGAGTGGCCCGGGTGCATGTAGCTGAGAGATATGCAGGTCAGTGTGTAGCCACAAGGCGTGCGGAATGAGCTAGGAAGGACAGCGGGTAGCAGACACTTGTGTAATTGTGAACAGTACACCAGACCTTGGCGCACGGCCTGATACCGCTGCAGTATGTACCAGGGCTATTACCTTAAAGATATTGAGCTTTATTTGGTCATTTTGGCCGATTTCTGAGCTTTACGGCTGGCCCTTAAAGCTCAGATTTTAGCTTTGTTACGCGTCCACGGAGGCGGGGAAAGCTTGGCCCCGGTGGGGTTGGGGGCCACAGAACCATCAGACGCCAGTGTTTTCAGCTGTTCCGGGGCCCAAACAGCTGCGTGTCAGCGTATGCGACGATTCCCTGACCACTTGATGCCCCACTGACCATCAGAAAGCCTATCCACAAATGCCCGGGAGTCCGCCCAAGTCCGCCCCCTGAGCTAACTTCTGGGCATTTTAGCTTGCTAAAGCTCAGGCTGAGCTTTCCCCCCAAAACAAGATAAGAGCCCTGGTATGTACTATGTGTGCATGCCATGGCATTGGCAATGTGCAGTCCTTGTGTCGGGGCAATGGTCATGTGATGCAGTTGTGCATAAGACCGTGGCTCGCTGACCGACATGTCGAGCAAACAAGCTTGTGTATGAGCACGACGGAGGCGGATGTGCAGGGGGACAGCATGAAATGAAGAAGTAGCTAATGATATGCTGATTCGCTGCGAGGCGGCTCAAAACCCCGTTCGGGAGCGGCCCCTCCGCTCAGACATGGACATGCGAGACATCCCTCGTGACACGCGTGCCGAAGCCGGGTCGGCACTCGACTCAATTCGCATGCTGCTGCATGCAGCGAAACCCATTCGCTGCAAAGAATAACTTGACCAGTGCTGTATCCACTGCGCCAATTCCTAGCCCAGCAGCGACTGCCGCTGCTCAGCGCCCGCTCGATGAGTCGATGGCGCTAATGGCGCTCCACAAACATGCCGAGAAGCGACCCATACACGACGCAAGTGGCTAGCCAGGCATGGCTCAAACGAACTTTCTAGCCATAGAGCATATAGCGACAGTCGCTGGGAAGTTCCGGTTAGGTCGGTCCTATCGCCCTAGAAGCACTCTGATGGTTTGTGTACCGTAACCGTCCTTCATGCAGAACCCGATGGCGCCCAAGTCCCAGCCCCTACAGTTACGTACACAATTGTTAAAGCTTCGTGCCAGCAAGCTCAGAACCAGGCGACTGGCGGTGGTGTGCTGCGCCTGGGCACGAAGGCAGTTTGTGCGTGTGGGCACCAGCACCCCACGCCACGACTGGGCTCACCATTCCGGATTGCAGTTGGGGCAGGAGCTGCAGCAGGCAGACGCTAACAGTGTGTGGAGGCCAGCGACACCGCTGAACCAGTTCTGCTCTCGCATGTGGGAGCACTGGGAGGCTCATCAGTCGTTGGAGGATGCCCCCCGCTCCGGCCGGCCAAAGAAGGTGCCGGACTCACAACTGATGAGCCCCCCAGTGCACGGGTGCACCGTTGATAAGCTGAGATGTACATAGTGTTGTAATACGCCAGGCGTGAGTGGCCCGGGTGCATGTAGCTGAGAGATATGCAGGTCAGTGTGTAGCCACAAGGCGTGCGGAATGAGCTAGGAAGGACAGCGGGTAGCAGACACTTGTGTAATTGTGAACAGTACACCAGACCTTGGCGCACGGCCTGATACCGCTGCAGTATGTACCAGGGCTATTACCTTAAAGATATTGAGCTTTATTTGGTCATTTTGGCCGATTTCTGAGCTTTACGGCTGGCCCTTAAAGCTCAGATTTTAGCTTTGTTACGCGTCCACGGAGGCGGGGAAAGCTTGGCCCCGGTGGGGTTGGGGGCCACAGAACCATCAGACGCCAGTGTTTTCAGCTGTTCCGGGGCCCAAACAGCTGCGTGTCAGCGTATGCGACGATTCCCTGACCACTTGATGCCCCACTGACCATCAGAAAGCCTATCCACAAATGCCCGGGAGTCCGCCCAAGTCCGCCCCCTGAGCTAACTTCTGGGCATTTTAGCTTGCTAAAGCTCAGGCTGAGCTTTCCCCCCAAAACAAGATAAGAGCCCTGGTATGTACTATGTGTGCATGCCATGGCATTGGCAATGTGCAGTCCTTGTGTCGGGGCAATGGTCATGTGATGCAGTTGTGCATAAGACCGTGGCTCGCTGACCGACATGTCGAGCAAACAAGCTTGTGTATGAGCACGACGGAGGCGGATGTGCAGGGGGACAGCATGAAATGAAGAAGTAGCTAATGATATGCTGATTCGCTGCGAGGCGGCTCAAAACCCCGTTCGGGAGCGGCCCCTCCGCTCAGACATGGACATGCGAGACATCCCTCGTGACACGCGTGCCGAAGCCGGGTCGGCACTCGACTCAATTCGCATGCTGCTGCATGCAGCGAAACCCATTCGCTGCAAAGAATAACTTGACCAGTGCTGTATCCACTGCGCCAATTCCTAGCCCAGCAGCGACTGCCGCTGCTCAGCGCCCGCTCGATGAGTCGATGGCGCTAATGGCGCTCCACAAACATGCCGAGAAGCGACCCATACACGACGCAAGTGGCTAGCCAGGCATGGCTCAAACGAACTTTCTAGCCATAGAGCATATAGCGACAGTCGCTGGGAAGTTCCGGTTAGGTCGGTCCTATCGCCACTCGTGCGAAAAAGTCTTGCATTCCGCGGATGGGCACGACCCTCAGGCGGCCCCAGCCCCAAACGCGCTCCCCAGCATGAGTTAGGTAGGTTGACCGCGGCTACAGCTTCTAGACTACAATAGCAACATGCTGGTTATCTGAAGCATATGTAAGGACACAATCCCACATTGCTGGGGCTAGGTTTTAGGCCCCCGTGTAGCCGCGCGTTCCATGGACAAGGGGTGTGACGCTTAGCATGGGGTTCAGCAACAACCCCGCGCTGTAAGGTCTCACTCGCCATGCCCGACACGCTCCACGCCGTGCGCTCCACCCTTGTCGGGAACACCTCACCAGATGCTTGCAAGCATCGCCTGCCGCCTGCCTGCCCGTCCGCGTCGGCACGTTGCGCATGCGGTGGCACCATGCAGACCCGTCAGACACTTCACAACCCTCCGCTCGAGCACCATTCGGGCTAGACCCGAAATTCATTGGCTGATATTTATAATTGGATAGGTATAGAATGGATCCCTTCAACGGCCGCGTGCCTGCGCACTTAACGGACATGCTAACACAGATTTGGAGCCAGCCGGTCGCGAACGGAGTCAGCGCTCTTCGGTTCACCCACACAGCGTCATCGGAGCAACATGCGCAGCGACCTGCTACCTTGGTGGTTGGCGTGCAAACCGAGAGCAAAGCCTTGGGGCCCATGCCCCACTTCAGCTGCCGCCCTTTGCGGTTCGGCTTGACCAGTGTGCTTGTCATTAGTATACGTTTTGTGATGCACCACATATACAAATGCAGGGACCAGCCGACCACGTTTTGCAATTTCCACGTTCTGTTTCGGTGCGATTCAACAATTACGCCCAGAGACATTTGCCGTCAATATGTTTCGATTCAATAGTGTAAGAAATTCAGGGCCCCGACCCGTGGCTCGCGAACCAGCGAAGTCAAAAGTTCCATGGAAGCGCGAAGTCGCTGCTCGCTCCGACGTTTCCTCGGCCACCGCAATTTAGCTTTAAATAGATCTTCATACGCGCTTTAACATGGTACTCGCGGTCTACGCTGGTACTGAGTTTGGTGCAAACACACGCAGACACGCAGGCACGGACAGGGGTGATCCTGGGGGGCTTCGCCCCCCCTGAATCGTCGCCAGCGGGGGGGGTCGAGGCGCCTGGGAAGTCGGGGCGGGTCGAGGCCCCTAGGAACTGGGTTTGGGGTCGATGGGTCGATGGACTCGGGCCGGGGCCGAGGCCCCTATGGATTCACGGCGGCGCGGCGGGCAGGCGCGGCATGCAAGGAAGCAATGTCACGTGAAATGGTACGTTATGCAAGCGAGCGCGGAAAAGAAACGCGGAGGGCGGGCACCTCGGGCCGGTGCAATGGCGAGTCTTCAGGACGAGCAAGCGTCAGCTGTCGCAGGCGTGAGTGTTTATGTGGACGGACATAAAATATATCACATAGCAAGTGATTGCACAAAGCAAGAGACACGCGCTGGGGGGGCTCAGCCCAAAAACAAGCGCAAGGGGTGAGGTGGGAGAGTGCAACGTGGGCGCGCAGCTGGCAGCCGTGGAGCGTATGTCGCGCAGTGCGGCGTGCACAGGCCCATGGTACGGACATGCGCTAAAATGGCCGTGTTTCGGATTCCGGCCGCTGGCGCCGCCCCTGCCTTCGTAAGACACGAAACCAAGACACGAGCCTCGGCTTGTCCATGCCAGAGGGCGTAGCTGCTACCGGGCTGGCGGGCTGGGGGGGCTCAGCCCAAAAAGAATGCACGACTCTTGAGAACCGATTGAGCTACCGTATATCTCAGCCCCACGGCACGCGTACGGCGGCCAAGGCCCATGCAGCCTGCCTTGTAGAGGATCGTTACCAGTGGCTACCAGTACCAGCCTCTCGCGAAAGGGCGCCAGTCCACAACGACGACACGGTCCAGCCCACGGCCCAGAGGCGCCAGGTCCGAGTGACGTACCGCACACGCGGCATGCTTGAAGAGAGCTGGAGACAGCGCCCAGTGCGCCACGAAGTGCCGCGTGCGGCCTACCGTAAATGCGCTGTGAGGATCGGTGGTTGCACTTCTCCACACTGAAGAGGTGTTATTAACTTACAGGGTGTGCCACTTTCATACTTGGCTGGATTAGCATGAACAGCAGGGAAAGGCGCATCTGCTGTTGAAGCATGAAAGCTGCTCGTCCGTCTGCAACCTGAATTGCTGCTAGCTGCATGCCAGTGCCTGCATACCGTACTGCTACGCGTGATTCGTGATACCAGTTTCGTGAAAATTCACGAAATTGGTAGCAGGTGAAAATCCAGACCGGCTTTTGCAGGCGCCGTTTCACGAATACTGGTGCGCGCGTGCACACGCTCCCACCCGGACATGTGTGGGCAGATGGGCACAGATCCCCACACAACCGGCCCTTTGCCAATCACAATTTCTCTCCATGATGCAGTGTGTGCACTCCCAATAGTGCTACCCCGAGATGCATGCGGTGGGAGGAGATGCAGTGAGGAAACACGGGGAAATTTCCCGAATTCTGGGAACACGGTGAAAGCCCAGGTGAAAATTTCGACCCCCTAAAATAGCGTTTCACGAAATCTGGTATCACGAATCACGCGTAGCAGTACGGTAGCCACGGAGGTCATTAGGTCCACGTCACGAAGGAAAAGGGCCCCCCAGGGCGAGGCCGACAATGTCGATATTCAGGGTTGTTGAGCCGCGGTCTGCACTGTGGATTGTCACCAGTATGCGCCCTAGCCCATACCTTCTGTGGGGCGCTTGCAAGTGCGTACGCAGGGAGACACACGTGCGGCATAAAATTTCGGGGCGGCAAACCAACACTCACAAGGCCAAGACCTTGAAGAACTTTACAGGATGTGCGAATGCCGAGTGCGATGTGCAACAGCACCGCGCACTTCTGTGCACACGCACCCCATGCCCCCCTCCCATATAACGTAGCACAATCCCAACCGCTCACGATGCAGATGTACATGTCGCAGGCACCAGGCATCAATGTATCCCGACTGCCACATTGTGGCGTTGTCGGCCGAAGCGCGAACACCGTCAGAAGTCTTAGTCAGCAGTCTAGTCCGACGCGTCTCACAGCCACCGTACAGTCGTCGTGGTGCGCCTTCCGCCTGCGAGACAACCTACGGCGCGACGTGTATCGTTGTTACTTGTCACGCAAGTGCGACAGTGGCATACGAACTTTGAGTCCCGCTCAGCGCGGCCGGGCCGCAAATGGCTTGCAGAAAGCAAGTGCTGGCCCGCACGCATGTCGGACCCCGACACAAATCAAAATTATGCACTTCTGCAGTCTTATAGGTATGTATACCGCGCGCACACTGGCACCATTCTAACAGCCGTATCAGACAAACGCAGGCACGTTGCTGCGCTGCCACTCACGGCACACTGCACACACACGCCACTCGTATCATAGTCTGTGTCATTCCGCACGCCAAGACTGCGTGCCAGCTGATCAGTTCAGAGCATGAACCGGAGAGTAAGCTCCGAGCCCTGCCGCACGTCCATGCGCCTTTGTTTGGACAACAACTCTAAAAAGCGGGCATGCACGGCTGCTTTAGTTAGCACTCCCAACCAATGCTGACCGCAGTCCTCCCTGACCCCCCTAGCTCGCCTCCACCATCGCCACATCTCCACCTGATGCCGTCGCCGCCTGCCCGGACCCCGTCTCTTCCTCAGGAGGCGTCAGCGGCTCCTCTTCGACGCCCCCCATAAGCTGGTCGCCCGCTGCGTCCACACCACCCCTGGCTGCCAGCTCCGAAGGGGCCGCGGCCGCATTCCCCGGCTCCGCATCCGCAGGCTTCGCCGCCTGCGCCTGCGCCGCCGCCTCCGGCAGCCGCGGCGCCGATGGCCGGGGTGGCAGTGACGCTGTGCTGCCGGCCGCGGCTAGCGAGGCGCTGGGAAGATGGCTGGGAGCTGCGGGCGCTGGTGTCGCTACTACTGGTGTCGCTGCCGTTGTGGTGCCCGCTGAGGCAGGCGCCGCCGCCGCCGCCGCGAGCGACGACGGCGGCGGCGGCGGAGTTGTGCCGCCGTGCCCAGCGACCGGCGCGCCACCGCCGCCGTGCCCGCCGCCGTGCCGGTGGGAGCTGTGCGGGTGGTGGTGGTGCCCGCCGTGCGGCCCCCCGGCCGCAGCCGGCGTGGTGGCGCCAGCCGCCACCGGCGCGCCGCCGCCGCCGCCGCCGCCGCCGCCCTTCTCGCGGTCCCGCATGCGTTTGATTGTGGAGCGCACAAACTCTTTGAGGTTGGACTCGAGCTTGTGGCGCTCAATGGGCTTGTACACGCCGGCGCTGCGTCGCTCCTCCCAGGCGCGCCGCTCCTTGGCAACGACCTCCCGGTACACCTGCGCGGCGGCGGCGGCGGCGGCGGCGGTGGCGGCGGCGGTTGCGGCAGTGAGTAAGCGGGTTACACACGCACACGCTTTGAGCTTTTCCTTATCTCAGCACACGAGTTGCCAATACGGTGCGGTACTGGCCGGATGCAGAATGGATCCAACCGCGCCACACCTGGGGGCTCAAAAGGCCCACGCCAGCAAAGGCTACGTTTCGTATGGGCATGCGGCGGCGGCGGCGGCGGCAGGGGCACGTCGCGGAATGCCGCGCCGCGCTGCGTGCTGCCCCAACCGCCCACAACCATCGAACGAACGGCCCCCCCCAACCACGTCGCCAAGACTGAAGATTCAAGCAAGACCGTGCTATTGGCGACGCGCTACTACACCCCGGCTCGCACACTTCCACAGTACCGGGGACGTGGCTCGCCTTGCGATTTAGCCGCGTTGAGCTACTGTATTATGTCCACAGCTATCAACCTGTGCTCCCAGACCCTTCTCCTGGTTTACTTCTTTCAGATACACTGGACGAACATGTCACCTCTCGTCTTCAACACGGGGCGCCAGCGCGTGTGGGAGCCGCCCGCGGCCCGCGCCTGGCACCACCCCACCCTCACCCCTCCCCGCTCACTAACTATGCGCCCCCCCTGACTACTTGTTACGAACACACCCTCACGCCGTCACTAACACCTCCCTCCCTGCCTCATGGGTGTGTCGTACTTCGCCGCGCTGCCCCCCCCTGTCATCACCAAGACCGCTGCACCAACCAACCCCCCCTTGGCCGCGAACTAACGCCCGCTACTGCCCCGCCCACCGGCCCCCAAGTAATGCAGGCCCGGCTGGCGTTCCGGCCAGCCCTCTTTCCACCCGGGCTCGCGCGCACTAGTTTAGGCTTTAGGCTTTAGACTTATGTGCAGTCCCCTCCCGCTCTTGAGCTTTACTTACGCAACACTGCCCAGCAACCCTCCCGCATGTACGCTGCCGTGACCGGTGCTCACATCACGGCGCCGGCACTGCTCTGGTATCAAGCAGGTGAGTATCGCGATTGAATCGCGCAATTTAGCTAACGGGGTGGGTCTGTACGTGCGCGAGCCTGGGTGCCATCCATGACTACCGACAACACCGACGACAAGACTGAAGATTCAAGGCTCAAGGGCGCCCGAGACCCGCAGGTTAAGGCCACACCACTTCCGCGCTCTGGGTTGGGCTGGCTGGTTCGGGTTCCATTGGTCGTTTCGCTTCTGGTTTCTGGAATAAAATAACCCCCTACACGCATATACACATCGCTCCAGTACCTCCGAGCGATTGCGGGGAATCCTCTCCGTTTCCGTTTACTAACACATCGCTCCTCAACCCTCCTCACCTTGGCCCGCAGCGCGGTGGCCTCCTGCACGCTCACGCGGCTGGGGTGCTCGGGCTGCATGTACTTGCCCAGCCGGTGGCGTACCATGTCCGACACGTAAGCCTCAAAGGAGCCGTCCGGCTCGTCCCACACCTCCAAGTGCGAGGTGGACACCGGCCGCAGCCACTCTGTTGTTGGTAGTGCACCATATGGCAGGCAGGCGGGGCGGTGCGTTATAAAAACACGCGAAGAAAGGGAAAAGAAAACCCGCCAGACTTCGCACGCGATGCCTGGTCAATGGGTCCGCCCAGGCAGGCGTGTGGGTCCGGGAGGCAGACAGGCAGGCAGCACATAGATGTTGGCCGAGCGCAAGGCCAAGCGCGGAAGCAGAGGCAACGAGTCAGGCTGAACAAGAGGAAAGCATGAGTCGGAGCGTGCAGCAGCGCTCCTGGTGCGCTTACCGTCAATGTTCTCCTCCTGTCCCGCGGCCCCGCCCGCCGCCGCGCCCTGGTGGTCAGGCGATGCGTGCGGCGATGCCCGCGCCACCGCCGGCGTCGCGCCCGCCGCCGCCGCGGCGGCGGCGCCAGCGGCTGTCCCTGGTGCCGCATCCGCCGCGCCCCCAGGCAGCCGCCAGTCACTGAGCGAGCTGATGGGCACCACTGGCGGCAGCGCGCCGCCGCCGCCGCCGCCACCACCACCCCCGGCCGCCGCCGCCGCCGCAGGCTGCCCCCCGAAGCCGCCGCCGCCGCCGGGCGCAGCGTAGCCCGACACGGTCGGCGTGGAGTTGGTGGAGTTGGTGCCGGTGGGCAGGCCCGCCGGCGCCGGCCCCTCCCAGGCGTTGCCGTACGCAGCAGGCGAGCCGGTGGCGTGGTAGGGGCTGGGTCCCGGCCCCGCCGCCGCGCCCGCCAGCCCCCCCATGGCCGAGGCAGTGCGCAGCGGCCGCAGCGGCACGCCGCCCTCGCCCAGCGGCGGCCCGGCGGCGCCCGGCGGCAGCGGCAGCGGCGGCGGCGGCGGCAGCGCCTCTGCCGCCGCCGCCGCCGCCGCCGTCGCGCCCTCCACCAGCGGCGACATGGCCACCTCGCCGCCGTCCACCGCCACCAGCGGCGACCAGCAGCAGCAAGCCGTCATGTCCGACAGGCTAGACGCCGCCTCGCCGCCCTGCTGCTGCTGCCCTGCGCCCGCCTCCTTGATCACCGCAACAACCGCCGCCGCCGTCGCCTCGCCGCCAGCTGCACCCTCGGCGACCGCCTCGCCGTCCTCCGCCTTTGCCGCCGCCGCGCCACTGCCGTCCTTTTCCCCCAACCCGGCCGCCTCCTCCTCCTTTACCTGGGCCTTTGCCTTGCCCGCCCCCGTCCCCGCCCCCGTCCCCGCCTCCTTCCCTGCCGCCGCTGCCGTGCCCGACGCACCCGACTTGGCCGGCCCCCAGGCGCCGCTGCCCGACCCGTACAGCCCCAGCGCGAAGAGCGCCACGATGTCGGTGAGCTGGCCGTGCAGGTGCCGCTCCGGCTGCAGCGTGCCCTGCAGCGGCGGCAGCGCCGGCGGCCGCGGGCGCGGCCGCGCCAGCGCAAACACCTGCTCCACCGCCAAGCGCTCAGGCAGGTCAGCGGCCAGCGCGGCCAGGTCCCGCTCCTCCGAGGCGCTGCGGGCGCCGCCGTAGTGGTGCGGCGGCGGCCCGCCGTGAAGCGGCGGCGGCGGCGGCGGCGGCAGCGGCAGCGGCAGGTCCGGCGGCAGCGGCGGCGGCCCCGGCGGCTCCCGGTCCATCATGTCGCCCATCATGCCGCCGTCGCGGCCGCCGCCGCCGCCGCCACCGTAGTAGTTGCTGTAGCCGCCGCCGCCGCCGCCGCCGCCGTGGTGCGGCGGACCGTAGCCGGGCTGCCCGCCGCCCATGTAGAGGTGGTGCCTGGGCGGTGGCCCGGGCAGCGGCCCGCCAAAGGGCGACGCATCGGCGCCGTCCGGCCCGGCATGGCTGTACTTGCGCCGCTTGGCAGCGCTGCCGCCCGCATCGTCGCCGCCGGCGCCGTAGGCGGCGTACGCCTCCGCGTTGGCGGGCGAGGGCGGCCGTGGCGGCAGTCCCAGCGGCGAAAGCCCCATGCCGCCCATGGGGCCCAGGCCCATCATGCCGCCCATGCCCGGCCGCCCGGCCGGGCCCATGCCGTTGCCCATCATGCCCGGCCCCATCCCGGGCCCCATGCCCATGTGCCCCATGCCGGGGCGCACCGGCCCCACGCCGCGCATCCCCATGCCCGGCCGCCCGCCCATGGCCGCCGCCGCCGCCGCCATCATGCGCTGCCGCGCCGCGCCCGGCCCCAGCGGCGGCAGGCCCATGGGCCCGCCGCCCATGCCGCCGCCACCGTCCATCTCCGAGGGGTCGCCGTCGCCGAAGGAGGCGGTGCTGGCGGTGCGGGCCAGGGCCGGGTCCGTCGCGCCGCCGCCCTCGCCCGAGGCGGAGCCGCCGCCGGCGTTGCCGCCCAGGGGCGGCGGCGGCGGCAACCCGCCCGCGTTGGCGGCGGCCGCCGCCGCCGCCGCCGCCGCGGCCGCCACCTGCGCCTCCTTTATTCGCATCATCTGCTGCTGCTTGAGCATCTGCTGCTGCATCATCTGTTGCTGCATCATCTGCTGCTGCATCATGTTTGGGAAGCGCCCCATGCCGCCCATGCCGCCCCCCATGCCGCCCATGCCCGGCCGCCCCATGCCGCCGAACCGCACCGGCGGCGCCGCCATCAGCTGCAGCAGCCGCTGGTCCGTCACCGCCGACGGCGGAAACTTCTTCAGCAACGCCGCCGCCTTGGTGCGCACGTCGTAGTCCGCGTTGGTGGACAGCTGCCGCAGCATGTCGGCGAAGTTGCCGTGCGCGGAGCGCACCGCGTACACGTCGTTGGCCTCCAGCGGCAGCGCCTCCACCACGCGAAGCACCTTGCGCAGGATGACGCAGTACTCCTTGCCCGTGTTGCGGCCCATGGCCTGGTGCAGCTGCGTCAGCAGGCCGCACGTGACGAACTCCTTCTTGGCGGCGCTGCTGCTGGTCTTGAGCACCACGTCCAGCAGCAGCGACAGGTCCGCCATGCGCGCGCGCTGCCGCGCGGTCATACCAGCCGACGAGGAGCCCGGCCCCGGCCCCGCGCCCCCGCCGCCGCCGTCGTCGCCGCCGCCAAAGCCGCCGCCGCCCATCATCATGCCGCGGCCGTTGAGGTAGCGGCCGCCGGCGGCGGCGCCGCCAAAGGTGCGGTTGGGGTGGCTCATGTCGCACAGGTTGAACAGGCGCAGCACCTTGATGATGTTCTGGCGGCTTGGGTCCTTCAGGCGGCCCGTGCCGCCCACCACCTCGTCTAGGCGTCGGTCGATCTCGCTACGGAGTCCGCGCAGGCGGTTGCTGCCGAACGCCCCCGTCGTTGCCGTTGTCGTGGCGGCCGCAGGGCGGTCCGACGGCCGCCCAACGCCCGGCGGCGGCGGCGAGGCCGACCGCGCCGGCGAGGCCGACCGGTCCAGGGACTGCTTGCGCGCCGACGCCTGCTGCTGCGCCTTGGCGGCGGAGCCGTTCACCGCAGCAGCCTGCGCGGCCTCCGGCGCCGCCGGCGCGGGCGGGGGCGGCTTCTTCACCGGCAGCCGCTTCAGCCGCTTGCGCAGCGGCGCGTGCTTGGCTGCCGCGGCCGCGGCCGCGCGCACCTCCACCTCCGCGTCGTCGTCCTCCAGCCGCGCCTCCTGCACCCCGCCCGACCGCTGCGAGGGTGAGGGCGACGGCGACCGCGGCGAGCGCGGCGAGGGCGGCGTGGCCGCCGGCTTCTCCTCCACTGCCGCTGGCGCTGGCGTGGCGTCTGCAAGGCAGCCATCGAAAGCACACGCATGGGGCTCAGCAGGCAAAGCCTGACCTGGCGCGGGGCTCAAGCAGTCGGAGAGCCGCATGCCAGCCCCCCAACCCCCCTCCCACCCACCCACCCCCGGCGCTCCCCCCCGTCAATTCGGTTTCTGGAATGAAATAGCCCCCACACGCCCCCCCCCAGACGGCCGGGTCATCGGTAACGAGTACCATGTTCGATTGTTCCCGCTGTACCACGGAGTCCAAGACTACTGAACCCAACAACCCCCCCCACACACACACACACACCTTGCTGCTGCATGATCTTCCACTGCTTAAAGAGCGCCTTGGGCCCGCGGAACTGCGGCGTGGCCGCCTGCGCCACGCTGCCCGGCCCCGGCCCCGCAGCGGCGCTGTCGTCCGCCCCCTGCGCCTTCGCCTCCGGCGCCTGCTGCTTGTCCTGCTGCTGCTTGGCCGCGCTGCCAGCCTTGCTGCCGCTCTTGCTGGCCGCCGCGGTGGCCGCCGCCTTTTCCGCCTTGCGCTGCTGCTTGCTCTTCGCCGTGGACGGCACCGGCGTCACATCCGCCCCCGGCTTGTCCTTTTCCGCCTTGCCGCTGCCGCCGGACGTCTGCTGCTGCGCCGCCCCCGCCCCCGCGCCCGCGCCCTTGCCCGCCACCAGGTGCGTGGTCGCTAGCTCCGGCGGCAGAATGAGCGGCGCCGCGCTCTGCTTCTGCACCGGCACAAAGGTGGGGTTGTAGAAGTAGTCCACCGTCCAGTTGACGTTGCGCGCCTTGCACAGGCGCTCCAGCCTGTGGGGGCACAATACGGTATACGGGTAGGGCGGGTGGGCGTACGGCGAGCGCGGCGCGGCCTCCTCTGTGAGCGATGGCACACAGCTGCCCCCCCCCCACCCCATGCACACTAGCAGAGCGGGGAAAGGGCCTTGCCGGTCGTCTGAATCCTCGTCTGAATCCTCGTCTGAATCCAAACCCTCGCTCCACTCCACTCCCCCGCCAGCCACCACGAACCCACCCGCTGCAAACCCCCGCCACCCCCTCCCCCTCCCCGCACCCCCCCTCCCATCCTGCTGCTGCACAGCCTCCTCTCCCGCCCCTCCCTCGTCCACCCGCTGCTGCACCTGCCCCTCCCCTTTAACGCCCCCCTCCACGCTCACCGCGTGACCATGCCCATCTCCTTGGGCCGGTCCACGCGCGCGCCCACGCGCCAGTCCAGCAACATGCGCATGTTGGGGTCCATGTCGGTGTCTCCCAGCATGATGGGCGGCCAGTCGTGCGTGGCGTCCTCCACCGTCTCCACCGCCGGCAGCAGCGACACGTCGAAGTTGTCCTGCATGGCGAGCACGTGCATGGCGAGCACGTGCACACGGAAGTTACGGCAGCCAGCAAGATGGGTTACAAGTGGGCGTTCGGTTCGGCACGTGCATACATACGTGTTGGAAGTCGGTCAGAACTTAAGAGTGACTGAGAGCGTGTCAAACCCCATGCCATTGTCGACTAGAAGTTACCGTAGCCAGCAACGTTGGGTGACAGGTGGGTGTTCGGTTCGGGTGTGGCTTCGGGTGTGGCTTCGGTGTGCGTTCGGCGGCATGGTGTATGCGCAGTTGCGCACACTGCCCGGCTCGCCCAACCCCAGCTCCAGCTCCAGCCCCACCTCTTGGCCAGCCGTACCCTCGCGCACCTGCGTCCCGCCAATGAACTTCCGGCAGCCCCCGGACTTGCAGTAGCAGCGCATGGGCTTATCGCCGTAGCGCTCGAAGTTGTAGTCAAAGGTCAGCTCCGTGTCCTGCAGCCAACAAGAAGCCACGGCCACCCTCGTCAGCGCCCTGTCTTCCCCGCAACAACCCCCCCGCCGACCCTGCCGCTGCCGCAGACCAGGGTGCCTCCTCGCGCGCCCACACACGATGCCCTGGGCGCCCTACAGCTGCTGCCAGCCGCTCCCACCCCTCTCCCCGTCAACACACCCCGCCAGCCGCCACCAGCAGCCCCCACCGCCACACCTTGGGGATGTCCCGCACCGCGAACAGCCCGATCGCCAGCTCGCCGTGCACCAGCCACTTCTGCGTCTCGCAGTTGGGCTCGCACGAGTGGTTGATGAAGCGGGAGATGTTGCCCTGTGTGGCGTGGGGCCGGGTGGGGTCGAGTCACGCGAGGCCCCAAAAGCATGCCAGCGTGTCAGCACCCAGCCCCTGCCTCCGAGCCACCGCACACTCCCACACGCCCCGCCGCGTCACCCCGCGCTGCCGCCTGTCGGGGCCGCAACCACTGGCCCCGCGCTCGTGCATTCCCAGCTCCCGCTGCCCCTCCTCCTCCCGCTGCCCCTCCTCCGTGCACGTCAGGCGCCATGCGCATCAGGCGCCATGCGCCTCGAGCTCCATGGCCCGCACCTTGCGGCAAGCGTCGATGACCTCCCCGTTCCCGATGTTCATAAAGTAGTAGTGGCGCTGGCCCACCGACATGTAGTACTCCTTGCGCCTCTGGTACTCGTCCTCCTCCAGAACCTCGCCTGTGGTGGGCGGGGTCGGTCGCGACCCAGACAGGTGCAGGCAACGAGAGAGCGCTCGGCACAGGTGACGCCCCGAGATGGCGGTGTTGCGGCCGCGGTTGGGAGCTGTCGCATACACCCCCAGCCGGCCGGCTGTGCGCTGAAGGGCCATGCCCCAACGCGCCGGCCCCCGTGCTGCCGGCGCGGTCGGTGCCGGGGCTGCCTGCCTGTCCCCGCCCCCGCCACCAGACCTCCAGGGCCCCGCCGGCAGCGCCTCCCCACCCCAACCCATCCCAGCCCAGGCGCCTCCAGGCACTGCGCGGGCGCAGCCACCACCCGCCCAAACGCCCGACCGCCAACCCGCCAGACGCCCCAGCGTCCCTTGCTGGGCCTCCCGGCCGCCTCCAGCTCCTCGCATAGTGTTGCGTGCCCTGTGCCCTGCGCCCTGCCGCCGCTCTCACCAATGTACTCGATGATGAACTGGCCCGCCTTGATGTCCTCCAGCGCGAACAGCCCGAAGCCCTTGGCGCCCGCGCGCCGCTGCGGAGAGAGGGCGAGAGCGCGAGCACAAGCACAGAACGCGCCTGCCTCAGCACCATCGCGTCATAAAGTAGGCCGTCTGGCGCCGACTCCCGTACTCCTGGGGATTCCTTGACCTGGCCCCGCCCTCGCGCACATGACCGCCGCCACGCAGCCAGCCACCCAGCCCACGCCAGCGCCGCCACCGCCACCCTAGCGCAGCCGTACACCCTATCGCAGCCGCACAAAGCGACCGGCGCTGCGCAACCAATCGCGGGTTAGCCAGCCGCTCCGCCGCCGCTGCCGACCCGGGCTCCTACTCACAATCTCCAGGTTGGCGTACATACGCTTGGAGAACATTTGGTTGGTGCACTTGTCTTCCGAGGGGCAGAAGCCCTGCGTTTGGTTCGGGGGTTCGTTGTGCACGTGTTGATGTATGTGGCAGGTCCGGAAGCGACTTCCGGGCAGACAACACATGTCAGACCGAGGTACTCGGGGTGGTGTGCTGTGTGGCGTGTGCGCTGCCCACACCGCCTCCCACAACCCCGCCTAACCCCTGCACCCCGCCAAGCTGCCCCTGAGCACCCTGGAGACATCCCATCCAGCTTCTCACCGGCACACACTCAATGCACAGCATCCGGTTGATGCAGTCTGGCCCGCAGCCGTCCCCGCCACGCCACACCGGCTTGCAGTGGCATATCATGATGTCGTCCTCGTCCTGGACCTTCCGCTTTCGGTGCGTAAGGACATTGTCCTTCAGCAGCTGCCACACCGCAGGAATCCGCCGACGCTTCAGCCCCTCCTCCTCGTCCTGCTCGCTCTGCGCAACGTAGGCAGGCGACAGCCGCGGGTCAGCGCATGGAAAGCCCGGCAAGCCCTGAACGCTCCGCACGCCCCTGGAACTCTATCAGTACCATATTTGATATTTGTGAGAGGTATTGGGACAGGATCCAGGCCGAGCAGAGGGTCTAACTGACCTCCCCGCCAGAGTCTCCGCCAGCATCGATTTGCTCGTCGGTGAGCTCCTGGGGCACACTGCAGCTCGCGAAAGCCTTGTTCGGGTTAAGTGCACAGTACCTGCGTTGACGGGCGGTCGCAGAGAAGCGTGTGGAAGCGTCGTTCAAGAGCGCGCGAACGCTGGGCCTGGCCCCCCAGACGGCGCAGCTTACCAGGGTGCGTCCTCATCCAAGGAGTTTGCGTATGGCGCGGGCACACGCCTCCACTTTGTGCACGAGTCGCACAGCACCCAATTTTGTTCAGTCTCGCCGGGCTCCGCCTGTTCGCCCTTCCGGCCTCGCTGCGTCGAGTCATCAGAGTCAGAGGCGTCGGCTGAATCACTGGGCGAACCGCTGAGCGAGGTCTCAGACTCAGAATCGCTGTAACTTCTCCGCCTGCCCATTCTTCTAATCGAGGCTTGGCACACTTATGAGAGCAACATTTGTCTGCTATGGATAATGAATTTGCAGGGCTTAAGGTTGCAGTCTGTGTTCTAACATAGTTTGACTAGTGCCCCATGCAAGAAAGGGGGCCCAGCCCTCGGCAAGCCGAGGCGCCACCGGTATTGACGAATGAACTTCAACGTAAAAGTATCTTATTGCTATCTGTGACGTGATGAAAAGAGCCGGCTGAGTACGCATCGGCGATCAGTGTGCACTAGTCTGTGGGCTGTAGGGGGAGGCTCGCAAGGAAAAAAATGTCAGTCGCGTTGCTTTGCAGGCGCCAAGGTGAGTGGGTGATCATTTTGGGTACGCGAGCGCGCCACCGCGACCATCATCACCGCATGAAGCGCGCTTATTTCGCCGCAGGCCGGGGCCTTGCACGCGCGCTGGGACTGCTGGAGTCCAGAGGTTGCGTAGAAAGGTGAGGCACGCGCACTCCTTCAGCAGGCACGCCAAACCGATTCACCGGGACCTCGCTCTGGTGTTGCAACACGCTTAGAGAGCGGTTCGCTGTGTGTGCAGGAATGCGCCATCAACTGATGACAACGTGCGCGGCTCAGACTCGGGCGCATGCTCGACGTCGGGGCAGGACCAAGTGCGTTTCGAGGGGGCCGGGTTACCTACTTGAGGGTGGGGAGGGGCGGGGCACACCGGACGCGCCCGCTTTTCCAGTCGTCAGCTGACGCCTCTCGCCCCCACGCGTTTGCCGCACATCCACAGCATCCCGAGGTATCCTTGGGCGGCTTCACCCGCCACCACCACTGGTGGCCGCGCTCGCTGCAGCTGTGGCGCGGCTATGCCGTGAACAATAAGCCCAGCCTCAAGTACGTGCCGGTGCCGGAGCCGGCGCACGACGACTTCAGCGCCGAGCCCACCACCTACACGCAGCTGCTCGCCTCCGTCCGGGCCGCCAAGTCGCTCAAGCGGCTGGAGCACCTGGTAGAGGTGTACGCGGACCGCTTCGACGCCGTGCACGTGGCCGCCGCCGTGGCGAGGCTGCCGCACCTGCTCCGGTACCGGGAGGCGGACACGGTAGACCTGGCCGAGGCGGCGGTGGTGCTGCCCGCGGGCATGAGCCGCACGCGGCGGAAGCACGGCGCGCAGCCGCGGGCGGGCAGCGCGGAGGCGGCGGCGCGGCTGGCGGCGCGGCTGGACGCGATGCTGCCGCAGCACGTGGCGCACTTCTTCCCGCGCCAGGCGGCGTGCTCGGTCTGGGCGTTCGGCGAGCTGCGGCGGCGCGGCGTGATCGAGCGCATGCACTCGCTGCCGCAGGTGCTCATGGCCGTGACGCGCGGCAACCTGCAGCCGCTGCGCGTGCACGGCGCGGGCGTGGACTTTGCGCAGCTGCTGCACGGGCTGGCCAAGCTGGGGCACGACGACGAGCCGCTGCTGGACGCGCTGCTGCCGCTGGTGGAGGAGCGGCTGGGCGGCATGCAGCAGCGCGAGCTGCAGATGTCGGTGTGGGCGCTGGCCGCGCTGCGGCGCGCCACGCCCGAGCTGCTGGAGGCGGTGGCGCAGCAGCTGCGGAGCACCGGCACCGCCTTCCTGCTGCCGTCCGCCTGCGCCTCGGTGTTCTGGGCGTACGCCAAGGCGGAGGGCCAGGCGCGGCTGGCGGCGGCGGCCGCGGGCGGGGAGGGCGGCGGCGCGCGGGGCGGCGGCGGCGGCGGCGGCGGCCGGAGACATGCGCGCGTGGCGGCGACGCGGGCCAAGCTGTTTGACAGCCTGGCGGCCAGCATGATGGCGCAGACGCTGCTGCTGGCGCCGCAGGACGTGGCGACCACGCTGTGGGCCTGCAGCGTGCTGGGCTACCACCACAGCCAGCTGCCGGCGGTGCTGGGCGACGCGCTGCTGCGCGCGCTGCCCAGCTGCAGCGACGCCGAGGTGGCGTCGGTGCTGGAGTCGCTCGCTCACCTGGGCTACCACCACGCGCCGCTGATGGACGCGGTGGCCGCCAGCATCCTGGCGGAGCCGGTGGTGGCCGCGGAGCCACTCAACATCGCGCGGGTGCTGTACGCGTACGGCGCGCTGGCGCGGCGCGGCCCGCGCGACCTGCAGCTGGTGGGCACGCTGGCGGAGGCGCTGGCGGCGCGGCTGCCGCGCGTGCAGCGGCTGGACACGGTGGCACTGGCCTGCCGCGGCCTGGGTGCCTTTGCCTACGACGGCCAGGGCGTGCTGGCGCAGGTGGCGGCGCGGGCGGAGCAGCTGCTGCAGGCGGGGGCGCCGCCGCAGGTGGAAGGGGCTGCCGGGCCATCGTCGCCGTCGCCGTCGCCGGCTGCTGCGGCGGCGGCGGGCCCCGGCGTGGAGCTGCAGCAGCTGCTGCCGGTGCTGCGCTGCCTGGACGCGGGCGGCTGCCCGCACTTCCAGCTGGCGGTGGCGGCGGCGCGGGTGCTGGACGACCGCCTGCGCGCCGGCGGCGGCGGCGGCGGCGGCGTCCGCAGCGCTGGCCAGGCGGTGGAGGTGCTTTACTACTGCGCGCGGCAGGGTGTGGAGGACAAGGAGGCGGCCAAGGCGGTGCTGGAAAAGGCGGTGCAGCACGCGGCAGAGCTGCGAGCCGCGGACGTGGCGCGGCTGGTGGTGTGCTGCCAGGTGCGAGGGGGCGGGAGCTTACAGAGTCCCAGGGGGGAGGGCAGGCCATGGCTTGGCTGCACTGTAATTGTTATGGTGCGGGTGGGGGTTACCCAATAGGAAATAACTGCACTGCCAGGAGAAGCAGCAGCCGCGTATGCGAGCTGCTGCTTACCACCGTGGCTGGTGCAGGTGGGGCAGCGGCTTGCAGTTGCCCTGACATGGATATCGTGTAGTGGCGTCTGCATATGCTCGACTATAAAAAAGACGCTGTGTGATCCTCGTCGCCTGCAGGTGATGGGACAACCTACCGCGCAGCTGGATGGGCTGCTGCCGAAGCTGATCAACAACGCGGCGTCGGTAGACGCCGCCACGGCCCGTGCCGCAGCCACCAGCGCCGCCGCGCTGGGGTTGGCGGACGTGGCGCAGGCGCTGCAGGCGGCGAGCGAGCCCCCCGCCATTGCAACGGCGTAGTGCTTTCTGTCAGGGGGGCAACGCAGGGTGTAGGCGCGGTGCAGCTCTCATGTCGTGTGCGCTGCTGTTAGGTGCGCCATGAGGCAAGGTGGAGGAGGAGGAGGAGGAGGAGGAGGAGGAGGTGGTGGTGGTGGTGGTGGTGGTGGTGGTGGTGGTGGTGGTGGTGGTGGTGGTGGTGGTGCGTGGGTCGCATGTAAGACTGCGCGCCCATCACTGCCATTCAAGATGAGGTAGCGCGCGCGGCGCGGATTTTGGGTCATGGATTTGAGGCTGCCGCGCTCCGACCTCTGTGCTGATCCACAAAGGGCATGTGCAACGACAGAAACGTGCATGTCTGGGGGATTTGAAGACGGACACCCAGCTGCTCTGCTGCTGGCATGCGCAGTCAATGACAGGGGTGGCCAATGACACCAGGGAAACCCCTGGGTGACACAGCACAGACGTCTAGAAGGAAAGCGCAGACAGGCCTGGGAAACGGGGACCGTAAGGCTAGCAGGAAAGCAGGCAGAGGCATGGAGCTAGGGAAAGGAATATAACAATTTGAACGAATGAGTACCAGCGGAAAGGGAGACGAGAAAGAGGCAGCAGCGAGGCCACATGCACCGTTGTCACACATCAAGTACAAAAGATGCCCAGTAGCAAGGGGCTGTATCGCGGTTAGTCGAGCGCAAGCCCAGCTGCAAAGGACATGTTGAATTTGGGTAGCACCGGACAGGACCGGACAGGACCGGACACAGGACCAGGATGCGGGCAAAAGTGGGCTGAGCCCACACCACGTGTACTAGTCTGAGGCCGAAGGTTCCGAAACAACTCCCAGACAAAGCTGGGGTCGGTTTGTACAGGCACCGCCCGCCATACATCGCGGGCTCATGTTACGGACATGCACTACAATGCGAATTCTCGTGTGTGGTTACAAGGTGGTGCGCACTTCTCTCTCCTTCCTGCCTCGTGAAAACCGAAGGCCCGGGCCGGGGTGACCCTTGTAACGCCTAACTAACTTGCGTTGATCAACTTCCCTGGCATCATACATCTAGTTGCATCCAGCTATCAAGCGCAAGCACAGCACCACAGAATCCCGATATGTCTAGCCACTCAACTAGCCACAATAAGTAGATGCTTGCAAACAAAGACTGCAACCCAGACCTAAGCGGGTCTCAACCTGCGCGCCGGCGCTGCTTTCTGGGCGGCGCCGCGCTCTCCACCTCCACGTGGCCGTGCCCGCCCCCTCCGCGACCACCACTGCCGCCGCTGGGCCCTGTGCCGCCGCCGCCGCCGCCGCCGCCAGGCTCTGGGCTCCCGCCGCCGCCGCCAGGCCCTGGGCCGCCGCAGCCGCCAGGCCCTGGGCCGCCGCAGCCACGCACGGACAGGGTGATGCTGGGGGGCTTCGGCCCCCACCCTTGAGTCGCTTCGCAACGGGAGCTCAGCACAGGAAAATGAGGCTACATGTGACAACATCGCGCATTCGCCCAACGCGACGAGATGGAATTTACGGGCAGTCCTCAGCACCGCATCGGGACTCCGGTACCCGTAACGCGGCATGCGGATACGGGGCGGTTTCCCATCACCGTCTCCCCCTTATTCAAGGAAATCCAAAAAGATGCGGAACGTCTCTGGTAAACGGTTGTCGAAACCTGTCGGTGGCGGCAACCAAGATGCGGCGCGAGACAGATGCCAGACCAGACCCATCCCGCAAGATGCCGTCCGGCGGCAACTTTCCCACCCTCTGAAGGCGCCGACCGCCGGGATCGTACGTAGGAGTACACTTGGCAGTTGGGGCAGTTGGGGCAGTTGGGGCATGTTTTTTGCTGCACCGCGTACCGGCGTTGCTGAGGGTAACCATGCCCTGCAAGCCGTGCTGCATGGGCCTTGCGGCCTTGCCAGGCGCTGTGAATGCACCAATCAATCCGTTGACACGCCTGTGTTGTGTGCAAGTGCGTGGGAGTCCGGCTAATGAGGACATCCTGACATCTTACGCCCACACCCCAGTGAACCCACGCTCAGTGCTTTGGGCCATACTTAGCAGTAGCAACCCCTGGCCTACACTCGGGCCCCCTCTTCTGCCCTGACGCGCCCTGTTCTTGCCCTTGCTTGTGACACTGTCGCCCGGCCGCTGCTTGCTGCACGCTGTATTTGCATTACGCTCGTCATCCACTTCGGCGCTCATCCGTGGACGCTGGACACCTGCCCGCAGGTACGCTGCGACTCCGGCTCTCACGCTGCGTGGCGTCGCATTGTTTGTGTGGTCGTGCTTTCTCCTGGCCGGGCGCCCGGAAAGTGAGGAACGCGCGCCAGCAAAAGGTTCCAGCAACCCCCAGCCAGCTACTGACGTCAGTACAGTTGCAGCGCGTTTTTCCTGCTTATGCGCCCGATGCCTTGCTTGCTTGTATTTGCGGATATGTGGGGGCTTCGGACACTACTGGGACCTCGCATTCTTGCCCCATGCCTATTCTATCAGCAACCCCAGGCCTCTTCTGTACAGGACTAGCACTATCCGCGACTCCTTGGTCCGTGGCAAGTGATACTTCAGAGTGCTCCCAGCTTCCCAGCTGTGTTGGTGGGGTGCTGCACCGACTCAACTCGCCCGCCATTCCTTACCCTTGGGGCCCTTGCCTCTTGCCTCTTCTGCCTTGCCGCGCCCTGTCCTCAACCCTTGCTTGCCGCACTGTCGCCAGGTCATTGCTTGCTGCACGCTCATCCCCCACCTCGGCGCTCATCCGGGGACGCATTACGCTTGTCTCCCACCTTGGCGCTCATCCGGGGACGCAATACGCTCATCCCCCACCTTGGCGCTCATCCGTGGACGCTGGACACCTGCCCGCAGGTACGCAGACAATTGCCTGCAGGTGTGCTCCTCCTCTTGCGCTGCGTGGCGTCGCTTGGCCTGTGTGGTGCTGTCGCCTGGCCGGGCGCACGGAGCGTGAGGAATGCGCGCAGGCAAAACGTCCCAGCAACATCCGGCCAGCTACTGACGTCCGTGAAATTGCAGCGCGCTGAGTTGCCTGTACTCCCCTGTCACTGTTTACTTGCATACGTGGTTTGTGGGCACTACCGTATTGGGGCGTCGCGTTCGTGCCCAACGTTCCATACCCTGTTCCATCGGCGTTGCTCCCAGCTTCCCGCGGCCACGCGTTGCAGAGTCCCAGGCATGTTAACGACCAAACACCCTCCTACCAGGGTCAGGAACTGAGTGACCGTGCGGGTTTCGGAAACACAAGCTCGGCACCGCGTCCAGCGAATGAGCCGCAACGAACTATAAAGGCGGCCGCGAACTCACGATGGACTGGAGATGCGTTAAATGGGTTGGGCGTGCACAGGATACTGGATTTCCATTACACAACACGCGCTCGCAGGGTCTCTCATATTCAGCCATCTCTCTTCAAATGCTTACCGCGCATCTTCTGTTCGATGCACGAGTGCGCTCTCACACGAAACGCATAACGCCCAGGCCCCACACACAAGATCCCAGTTCCCCCACCCTGTAAATGCGTCACCCCAGTCGCACGCTTCAGTCAGTGTAACCCACGACCACCTATTCGTTCATCCACAATCCGGCATGATACAGGCGGCCCGCTTAGTTCTGAGGCCCAGAGGCCGCGTCCTTGGCAGTCTCGAAGCGAGTGGGGGTATCCAGAACGTACAGGCACAGCAGACCTGCGGCGGCAAGCGCGATTAAGGGGAGCGTGAGGGCACTGTTGCAAGGCCCGGGATCCCGAAACAGCTGACCAGGTGGCGCCACATGGGGAGTGCACACCATGAAAAGGCCAATCCGCAACAGAGGCAGTACAAGCCCCGAGCTACACCCGTGCCGCTGCCCCAAACCCTCGCACACCAGCCGCCCGGCCTCCGCGCTCCTTCGCTCCCATATGATCATCAAAAGCCCCTTTTAACCCCCTGGCCATTCAGTCCCTCAAACACACACACGCACTCATATGACTCTGTTTCTCCTTGTGCTCTTTAAGCACGCCCTCATGTCATGACCCACCAGCGCAGGAGGCCAGCGCCATGAACAGCACGGCCAGCATCGCCTCAAGCCACCGGACTTGCGTCTGCAGGGCGGACAGGCAGGCAGGCAGGCAGGCAGGCAGACAAGCAGGCAGGGATTGAGGGACGGACGGGGTAACGGGTTGTACTGGCTTTACGGACACGCCCCAACATGACTACAGCTACCGCGTAGCGAGGGAGGATGTGCGGTGGTAAGACACGCTTGCAGCACGGTCGACCGCGGACATCATAGTGTGCCGACGCGCCGCTACTACGCGGCTCCATTGCGATGGGCATGTCGCTCTGGCCCTAGCGGGCTCGCTCAATGCGCACATGCCAGCCCACACGCCAGGCGCAACCCCGCAACCTGCCCTCACACACACGCAAACACGCGCACCTGGCACAGGGTGCCGCAGCTGGTGTACTCGCCGAAGCCGGTGTAGGTGGCCAGCAGGCTGCGGCGCTTGCCGCCCTGGGCAGCGGCCAGGTCCGAAGCGCCGGGGGCGGACTGGGAGGCGTACAGCACCACGGCGTCCAGGCCGGCGGCGTCCACGGCCGCCTGCACCTGCTGCAGCTGCTCCACCTCGGCGGCCAGGCCGGCGTTGGTGCCCTCCAGCGCGGCATCGATGTTGGAGCAGGCGATGACCACGTGCTTCTTGGCGCCGTTGGCCTTGGCCAGGGCGGCGGCCACGTCGGCCTTCAGGTCCGCGGAGGGAGCCTTGCAGGCGACGACCTGCACAGCGCAGGCACAACGGCGCGCACACGCGCTTGGCGCGTCAATGCTGCAACCCTGCTGCACCTCATCCCCAGCTTCCCCCCCCTCACAACTCGCAGGCAGGCAGCAGGCGGCACCATGCTGGCTGTGCTCCCGGGCGCCCAACACACTTCGCGCGGTGATTCAGATGTGCGGTCTTAGCGATATCTTATTGACACGGATGTACATCAATACCCCTTGGCGCTGCCCTACCTCGTGCTGCACGCCGGCCGCGTCCAGCTTGCCGCAGACGTTCTCGCGGATAGAAGCACCCTGAGCATGAGCGGCGTAGACATGCAGCTTCCGTAAAGCACCAGGTGTACGCATGCGAGTCAAGGGAGCACTAGCATGGTCGGCGCCCCACACGGACTCTGCCGCATAGGCGGACTGAACACGGCCCGTACCTTGCTGACGGTGTAGGGCATGACCAGAGAGGCAGGCGCGGCGTTGACAAGGCCGCTGAGAGCATCAACCGCCTCCGTGCGGCTACGCATGTCCGCAGCGTCCAGCTGCGAGGATATTGCGGGCGCGAAAGGAGGCCCAGTGAGGCAGCTGACACGTTGTAGGTACAGCCTGGCACGCCCTGCAGCAACCCCACCCAACCCCCCTGCTCCTGCCCTCCCATATCTTCGCGCTCCACGCCCGCACCATCGCCCGCTCAACCAGTAGATACCTGGCTTCCCACGAACACAACCACAGTGCTGCTCTCCTCGCCCTGCAGCTTGTGGCTGCCGGCATCCTGGCCCAGAGCATTCAGCACGAGCTCAGACGCCACCTCCTCGACGTTGCTCACAACCTGGCAAAATATATATTTACATAGACTCAGATCAAACATTCAGACAGCACTGCCCGGCCCTGGCCCAGAATCTGTCTCAAATCACCGAGGAACCTGCGAAGACGACCACGCACCTCATAGGAGACGCGCGCACCCTGGCCCTTGCTGCCCCATACAAGTAGTGGAGCAGAAACGCCCACAGGCTGGCTGCTGGCCAGCGCGACCACTGGCAAGAGGAGCAGAAGCGCGAGAGCGACCCGCATTGTTCCTTTGGCGGTCCAGGGATACCAGGTAAGTTAAACTGATAGTTAAAACGCTGGTAAGAGCAGAGTACAGGTGGTTCAAGGGCTGAAGGCCCGATTGGTTGTCGCCCATGCCGTCTTCAGAAACCAAGTCTCCCCTCTTACGCACGGCCTGCATTTGTGTGCCCAACTGATACATAGGACGTACATACCCGCTAATCTGCATGTATATCCCGCCCGAGCCGACCACAGCTCGTGTTTGACTGAGCTTGGGACCGCACTTTCCGCTGCGTTCTTCACCTGAACCTCAGCTCTTCTAGGAGCATATGCACCACACGTTGCATATATGACATAATTTAGCTACGGTGCTCGAGAGCGGGGCTCAGCACTCGGCTTCTTTGCGCTGGCCAGAGTGCCAGCGCCAGCAGGAGAGCCATGTTCGGCAAGATTCTCCGAGCCGGAAAGGGCTCTCATGGGCTCAAGTACAAGATCGATGTGCAGGTCACGCAGCTGGAGAACCTGCCCTACTCCATCAGAAGATGCAGGGTAGTATGGGCCCGCAGCGCGAAGGTGCAGATGACCGACATCAAGGATGCTCGTGGAAGTGAGTCCTTGACGCGCTCGGGTTATTAGACTTTCCGGGGGCTTCAGAACGGAGTCTCGCACGTCGATCGATTGGGGTGCCCAGCCCTCCAACACGATGTCCCCCGGACTTCTCGGCGTGCAGGCGTGGCGTCCTTCAAACAGACGCTCAGCCAGGTCACCACCGTCTATCGCGACAAGTCGGGGAAACTTGAACCAAAGGTGTGCAGCGCGTTGAGAGGGAGTTGGGTTGGGTTCGTGTGACACGCGGCAGTCCTGCCCCAGTGCTGTCTCAGCTCGACAGCACACACGGCAAGCAGGTGCCCGTGCCTGTAGCCACGATGCATTCGCCGAAGACGTCAGAATTGGGTACTTGCGTAAGGCAGCGGGTTGCTCTTGAGCTAACTTCCGTGGTGTCTAGCTATTTACGAACCCGCGCACGCCCTTGGCGCCCCGATCATGGCTCACGGCTGCCCCCACTCATGCTTGCGAGCGCAGGAGTACGAGTTCAAGGTGCAGGTGCCGGGCAAAAGCGAGAGCGACGCGCTGGCGACGATCGGCAAGGCCACACAGGACATGACCAAATTCTGCAGTGACCAAACCACCAGCCAGAACGTGACCATCCCCGTCACGTTTAAAGTTGGCGGCACGACCACGGGTTACCTGAAGCTGGTGATCACCACCGTTTTTCTGGGCGATGCTAACGACGCCAACGACGACGGCGTGTCGGGCATGACGGGGTTGACGTCAGACCACGGGTCCGTGCGGGAGCAGGACCTCGAGGGTGAGTGCGTGCCCTGTGTGCGAGGTGCTGGCGAATCCGGATGGAATGACTTCGGGTTGTACATCTGCGTGTCTTCTTTGCATACGCAAGCGTTGCTTTTGTATTATGTTTTGGTGGAAGGCAACCTGTGTGGACCTGATGCGGCTACGCTGCGTTGCATCTTCACTACCAGCCTACATTCCCGCATGCCAGCTGTGTAGCAACGTCAGCTCACTCCACCCGCCGGCCACACGCCCCCCGCTCAGGCTTCGGCGACGAGGAGGGCAAGTTCGGCAAGAAGAAGAGCAAGCGCGACGACGGGGCCTCTTCATCAGCCCGCAGCAGCCGGCTGCCGGAAAGCAAGAGCGGCCGCCGCAAGCCGCCGCCCATTGCGGAGGAGGACGCGTCGGACCTGGAGGAGGAGGACGCGGCGCCTTCCGCCAAGCCCAACAAGTGGCCCAAGCCGGCAGCGCAGGAGGAGGACGAGGAGGACGACAACCCGTTCGCCAAGAAGACATCGAAGCCCGCCAAGAAGGCTCCGCCGCCCAAGGTGTGGGAGGACGACGAGGACGTGTCGCCACTGATGTCCGATGAGTCGGTGAGTCACAGAATGCCGCGGGGTGTGCAGGTTGACTGACCCTGCCACTGGTGGCGGGGTGCATGCGAGCGTGCGCGGTATCTGTGCGTGTCGATGTGCGTGTCAACCTGCCGCATGTATGTACGGGCGTGTCCAGCTCCATGCACCCATGAGGGATGCACTCGGCAGCTGCGGACCAAGCTAACCGTTGCCGCCCGATGTGGCGGTGCTGCCTGTAGGAGTCGGAAATCACGCCCGTGGCCAAGTCCAAGTCAAAGCGGCAACCTGAGGAGAAGCTGGAGGACATGAAGTCGTCGCTCTTCGCCACCAAGAAGGCGCCCTCCAGCAGGCCGGCCGCTGGCGCCAGCACCAGCGCTGCAGCGGCCGCAGGGCCATCCTCTAGTAGGGCAGCAGCAGCCTCAAGCAAGGCAAAGGCGGCGGCGCCGCCGGAGGACGAGGATGCCCTGCGCGGCGACCTCTTCTCGGCCAAGCCCAAGGCGGCAAGCAAGGCGAAAGCCGCGCCGCCACCGGCTGATGAGGACGAGGACTCGTTGCGCGGCGACTTGTTCGCAACCAAGTCGAAAGGCGCGGCGACGGCGTCCAGCTCGACAAAGGCCAAGGCTGCGCCTCCACCCGTTGAGGAGGATGAGGACGCCCTGCGAGGCGACCTCTTTGCGGCCAAGCCGAAGGCTGCGGCCGGCAAGTCTAAAGCAGCAGCACCGCCGCCGCCGGCGCAGGATGAGGACGAGGACGAGCTCAGAGGCGACCTGTTTGCGAAGTCGAAAAGCAGCAGGGCTGGCGCGTCCAAGGCGGCAGGCGCCGCAGCTGCTGCAGCTACTGTGGCAACATCCGCAGCGGCCAGCAAGGGCAAGGCTAAGGCGCCGGTGGTGGAGAGCGACGAGGAGGACGAGTACGCTCCTTCCACAAGCGCCGCGGCCTCCAAAGCCAGGGCGGCGGCGGCCGCGCCACTGGGCGGCGGCAAGGTGCGTGGTTGGGCACTTGCGCAGGAACCATGTGCATTTGCTCGGGAACCGAGGAATTCGGCGTTGTGTGCTGCGGCCAGCGTACTGTGCCAGAGTACTGTGCGTGCGAGAATTCAGAGGATGCCCTTGTACACCGCTTTTACTGCGTGGACTGCCGTCGTGCGACAGGGCGTGTCCAGTGCCGAGCTGGAGCAGCTTCGACAGCGCGTAGCGGAGCTGGAGGAGCAGCTGGCGGACGAGAAGGCCGCCAAGGATGACCTGAGCAAGAAGATGCAGAAGTACGTGGACAAGATCGCCGACCTGGAAGACCAGCTTGCAGAGGTAAAAACCGGCCCTAGACGGGGGCTCAAAACGTGTGGGCGTGGGTGCGGGTCCCCCCAAGCTCTTGTACCACATGCACAAGCACGAGCACATGCACAAAGCACGAGCACACGCGCGAGCGGTTCCCAAGCACCCAGCTGCTGCCGGGCGTGCGCTCGGTGCGGTGGCGTGTAAACGCGATGCCAGTCAATGGTTATAATGGAAGCTCTGGCACAGGCGGATGTTGCGGCGCTGTTCGCCCAAATGCGGGAGATGGAGACCAAGTACCAGGCGGAGATCAAGGAACTGATGGAGCACCACCAGACGGAGATAGAGGAGATGGAGGAACGACACCAGCACGAACTGGAGGAGGCCAAGGAGGCTGCCGGCAGCTCTGGGCGCGGCCGGGGAGGCGCCAGGTGCGCAGTGGTGCGGGTAGGGCCAGCACCTTGGGCGAAGCGGGTTGTCGTTCCTCGCTTGGCGATAGCTGCATCTTAATGAGCGCCACCTGCAGCGCTTGTTTAAGGATGGCCTCCTGGTTCTTGCAGTGCGGACGAGCTGAAGCGGCTTGAGGCGGACCTGCGAGAGCAGGAGGCCTTGCTCCGAACCCGCGCGATGAAGCTGGAGGCGGAGCAGGCGGCGGCCGACTCGGCGCGCAAGGTGGGAGCAAGCAGTCGACAGTGATACCGTTACCATGCGGGCCCCCGCACACGGCTTGCTGCACGCCATCTCCTTGCCGCTACGCATTCATGGCGTGGTGCTACGTGCCCTGCAACAGGCTGCGGAGGCGAAGCTGGCCGAGGCCAACAAGTCGATTGATGAGAGCCTTCTGGTGGCCACCAAGAGCCAGCAGGAGAACAAAGCGCTGCAAGAAGAGGTACGGCGTTGGGCCATGTGGAGATGGGGAGTGATGTGCCCGGCCTAGGTGCGGGTGGTTGTGAAGCTTGATGGTCGGTGGTTACTGCTACGCTGCCGCCGGACAAAGATGTGCGCTGTGGGGTCATGCAGGTCGCACGGTTGAAACGGCAGCTCGAGAACGCGTCCAACTGGGACACCAGTGCCGCCGTCGCGGCAGCAACGGCCGCCTCCGCAAAGGACGTGCGCCGCAGCTCCGAGGACGACGCCGAGCTGGAGGAGCTGCGGGAGCGCATTGAGGAGCTGGAGGTGCGTGCATTAGCTTGTCATGCATGTCAGGATTGCGTTTAATGGTTGCTTTGTCGCAGGAGGAGAACGCGCGTCTGCAGAAGCTGGTAAGTGGCCAAGTGGTTATAGGTTTGGCGAGTAGTCGGCGTGGGTGTGCATGCATGGAAACGGCAGACCATCAGCGAAACAGAGTTAGCAGCGGTGGCGGGATGCCCAGCCCCCTAGATCCCAGCACGCGTATGAAGACAGAGACGCAGCCGCGCACCGCGCCCTCAGCCATGCATGACGCGCGAGCGCAGTCAACGCGCGTTGGTCAGTCTTAGCTGCAGCCGTTCGTCTTTAATTCATGGCACGGCAGACCGAAGCCGCTGAGCGGGCGGCGGACGGCATGCTGGATGACGTCCGCGCTCTGCTTCAAGACGTCCACGGCGGCGACGATCGGCTCAACTCACCGGTGAGCAATGGGTCCCTGTCCTTTGCCCTGCGTAGCGGTCAAAAGGCTGGGCGTGCCCGGCAGGCAACGTTGACGGGATGTGTGTCCCTCGCGGTGCTGGAATGCAGGGGTCGGCTCCGCGGTTGCCGCTACTTGCGGCGGGCGTGCACAGTCTGTGCAGTGCGTACGGCCGCCAGTCGGTGGAGCTGCGGGAGGTCGAGTCAAGGTGCGCATGCGTGGTCGCCCGAGCCTCGCATAGTCCCTACATTGTGTATCCGGCAACCATACAAGTGCCGGTGCTGACTATTCGCTATTTCCGCCCCTTCTGCAGGCTGCGGGACATGACGCTCCAGCTGTCAACAGCGCAAGCGGCTGCTCGATCTGCGGCCGCCAGCGAGGTTGCAGACGGCGCAGGCGGAAAGGTTAAGCCGCACGAACTCCTGGCGCGCGTGCAGCAGCTAACAGCGGAGCGCGACGCGCTGCAGGCGCAGCTTGAGGCCAGCCGCCAGCAAGCCCGCGAGCAAACAACGGCAGCGCAGCAGTGCACCGCCGAGCTGCGGTTGCAGGTGGAGAAGCTCGAAGCCGAGAAGCTGGCGGTTGAGCGCCTTGAGGCGGAGTGCGCTGGCCTGCGAAATCAGGTGCTGAGCATCGAGCACTTAGAAGCGGAGCGCAGTTCGCTGCGCCTGCAGCTTGAAGCCAGCCAGCAGGAGGGCTCAGCGCAGGCGGCCTCGCAGCAGCGCGTCGCGGAGCTGCAGCAGCAAATTGAGAAGCTTGCCGCTGAAAAGCTGGCGGCAGAGCAGTTTAAGGTGGCCACCATTGCCGAACTGCGGCGGCAGAACGACGAGCTGCGCAGCAGCCTGCGCACGCTGTCACCTGCGCGAGACAAGCACGGCGGCCCCGACGGCGACAATGATTCCTCATGGGGTGGCAGTGCGCGGCTCTCAGCGGCTGCTGCAAGCCCCGAGGGCAACTGGCAAGAGCTTGAGTCACTGGTGACGCAGCTCAAGTCCGAACGCTCAGACCTACGGCGCGAAACGGAGGTGCTGCGGGACGAGAAGGCCACCTTGCACAAGCAGGCGCAGGATCTGCAGAAGCAGCTTCAGGAGCAGCAGCGACAAGTGCAGGAGCAGCAGCGGCTTGTGCAGGAACTGCAGCGACAAGTGCAGGAGCAGCAGCGACAAGTGCAGGAACTGCGGTTGGCGCAGCGCACAGCTGCTGTTACGGCCAGCGCCGCTGCAGCGACTGCGGCCACCACCACCACTGCGAGCATGTTCGCAAGCCGGCAGATGTCCATGCCGCCATTGGGTCGCGTGGAGGAGCTGGAGGCCGAGGTTGAGCGTCTGAAAGCACAGCTTGCAGACCTATCGGAAGCAGACGCTGTGATCAAGGAGTGGAGCGACTACTCAGCCGGATTGTCAAACGAGAAGGCCCGGCTAGAGGTGCAGCTCCATGAGCTCTCTCGACAGCTGGAGGTGGCGGCAAGCACTGCCGCTGCAGCCGACCTAAAGGCCGAGAAGGCGGAGAGGCGGGCGGAGACGGCAGAGCGGAGAATCGAGGCCGCTGAACGTCAAGCAGCACAGGCGCAGAAAACCGTACAGGCGGCGGAGCAGCGCGCAGCCACTGCGGAGTCTCGGGTAACTGCGGCCGAAGCGGCGGCGGCTGGAGCTGCGGCCGCTGCGGCAACAATGGCCGCCGCCAAGCGCAACATGGAGGCGGCGGAGCGGCGGGCCGAGGCTGCCGAGGAAACGGCAGCGCAGGCTCAACGCAGCCTTGAGGCAGCGGAGCGGCAGCTCGCAATCGCGCAGGCGGCGGCTGCAGAAGCGGCGGCGGCCGAGTCGCGGTCTCGCGCTGAAGTTGCGCAATACGTCGCCAGCGGCATGCAGCCGGCAGACAGCTCGGAGGTGGAGGAGCTCCGGCAGCAGATCTCGCGACTGGAGGCATCTCTGTCGCTCCTGCGGACGCAGCTGCAGGAGCGGGCGTTTGGCGCGCCAGCTGATAGCGTGGCGGGGCGATCGGCGCACCAGCAACGGCGCAGCCGGGGCCTGGATCTGCAGCGGCAGTCCAGCAGCGGCGCGGGCGTGGATGATGACGCCAGCTCGCGCTTCAGCGATGAGGGGCGCTCCCGGACTTGGGAGGCGGAGCTCGAGCAGCTGCGCGCGCAGAACATGGCGCTGGAGACCACCATTGCTGGCTTGCGGTCCAGCCTAGCCATCGTGTCCCAGCAGCAGGAGGCAGCCATCGTGGAGCACCGAGCCGCCGATGACGCTGCAGCGCAGCAGCTGGAGGACCTGCGGTTACAGCTGGCGCAAGCCACGCAGGTGTGTATGGGCGGGGCTCGGTTGGTCTGTGCAACTCAATTAGGTGCAAATAGGTGCGCATGTCGAGCGCTCCCCACTGCCCGGCTAACGTTCTCGTTGCCCTTGATATTACCTTCAGGAAAAGGCCGAGCTGGAGGGCACAGTCGTCATGCTGCGTGCGGAGGCGGAGCGCGCGCCGCTCATACGCTCGGCGGCCTCCGCAACGTCGGCCCCGAGCTCACCCGGCGGCGACCTGGAGCCGCTGCGGCACCAGGTGGCGGAGCTGGAGGCCGAGCTGGCGGAGATGCGGAACGACCGCTCCATGCTCTCTGCCACGGTGGCCGGCCTGCGTTCGGAGGTCTCCCGGCTTCAGGTGAGGAGCGCCGGTTGTTGGGGTGGTAGTAGCTAGCTCTGCTGTAACAAGTCTCCGCTCTGCTGCTGAACTGCATGGAGGTATACGCAAGCATTGTTACTGACATGAAGCACTTGATTCATGTGGCGACAGGAGGACAAGGCGGAGGCGGAGACAACCATCGGTCGGCTGTCGGCCGAAATGGAGGAGCTAGCCGAGGCTCTGGATACCTCCAACAACGAGAACGAGCGCCTTTCCATGGAGGTGCTTGAGCTCCGCAGCAAGGTGGAGGAGCTGGAGGGCGGGTCGGTCGACGGGCTCGGCAGCACCGTTTCCCAAGAGCCTCGCCGCCGCTCCCTGCAGTCCGCCGCCAGCGGCTCCAGCTCAGACATACCTGCGCCCGCGGGCACCCACGGCCCGCGCGCAGCAGCAGCAGCAGCAGAGCGTGAGCTTGCTGCTGCGCGCGCGGTGACGCGCGAGCTCATGCAGCAAATGGCGGCGGGCGGCGCGCGCGGCCTGCCGTCAGACGACGAGGACCTGACCGACGCCCTCAAGTCGCTGCAGGTGAGAGTAAGGTCAAGCGGCCTTGCTTGCGTGCGGTGTTGGTCCAAGGGAAATCTGAAGCAACGCGATGGGTGCCAATTCCCGTCTGTCCCCGCACTACTTCCATCAGTTGTCTGACTTCATCCTGATCCAATTTCTTCGCCTTTGCAGACGCAAATTGCCGAGCTGCAGAAGCAGTGTCAGGCTCAGCAGGCCGCTGCGGCTGCAGGCCGCAGTGGCTCGGCGGCCGGCGCCCAAGCCAGCTCCGCCGCAACCGAGGCATCGCTGGCCAAGGCGAACGCGCGCATCGTTGAGCTCGAGCAGCTGCTGGAGGACGCTGAGATTGAAAACCAGCACCTCACAGAGCAGCTTGAGGAGTGCCTGACTGTGGGCCGTGCTGGGCCCGGCAGTGTGGGCTCTGCCAACGACGAGTGTCAGTCCGCCTCTTACGGCGGCGTGGCGGCGGGCGCAACCGGTGCCAGCAACCCGTACAGCTACGGACACGCAAACACGCTGACGCTCTCTGCGCTAGAGCAGCGCCTGGCGTTGGCGGAGGCGCGGCGCGACGAGCTCAGCTCTGCGCTGGAGGAGGCCTCGGCCGGCAACAAGCGGTTGGAGGCTGACGTGGCATCGCTCCAACGCCAGCTTGCAGCTGTGCGGCGAGGGCAAGACCCCAGCACGGTGGACGACTTAGACCGCGGCTCTCAGGTGGGAGCGGGCCTTTAGGTTTGCCTATGCCGGGATGCGCGGGCTGCTTGGGAAGGCAAGCAAGGTTCGCATGCAGCAGATGCGGTGCTCCATGGAACAAAAGCGTTGGTGGTGCCGCTTCCTGCGCCCACCGCAGCTAGTGATTGCAGTAAAACAGTTGACGTGAGTGCGCCCACGGTCAGCCATGCCCCTCGACAGTTGCGATGCGAGAAAGGGCAGCCTCAGCCTCCATTTTCATGCAGTTCTGTGGCCTGCTCCTGAGTGTGTGCAACTGGGTTGTTGGTGCACCCGCCGCAGGTAATGACGCCTGAGTCGCTGGCAGCAGCGCAGCACGCCGCTTCGGCTGTAGACGCCACAAACCTCCAGGCGTTCCGCCAAACGCCCAGGAGCAGCAAACGCAACAGAACAGCTTTCAGCTACCCAAAGCGCCAGCAGCTTTCGATTTAACAGCATCATCACCACACCGCATCATCATTACCACACTGCTTTCGCAAGTCTCAGGAACATGCCCGTTGCCATGCGGCGTCTGCAGGTGCCGTCACGGTCACGCGGCTCACGCGCTGCCTCGGACTCGGAGGAGACCCATAAGGTAAGCGACGTGACATGGTGTTTGGCGAGCCATCCTCAGTCAAAGCAACACGCTGACTTGTGCGGCGGACATCTGGATGCACATTTTGCACCAACAACAACACCTCGTGCCGTGTGCATGTGCATGTGCGTGTGTGCGCTTCCGTACTGTCTTATCTTATCCGTCCTGGCTGCCGCAACACCGTGCGCCCACAGAAGCGCGTGGAGGAGCTGGAGGCCGCCAACCGCAAGCTGGAGGCGGTGTGCGACGACCTGGAGGAAAAGTCGCTGCTGGCGCAGGAGCGCGTGGAGACGCTGCAGGAGGAGCTCCAGGTGGGTGAGGTTGGGTGGGCAGGTGTGGGCAAGTGCACGCGGCACCCGGTGTGTAGCATCTGGGTGTAGACGGCCCCTCTGGTCGGCTGGCAGGGAGGCGCCGCTGCTGACTTTCCGTCTATGCCCCTGCCGCGCAGGAGTCGCAAGACCGCATCCGCGCCCTTGAGGCGTCGCTGGCCGCTGCAATCGCGGCGCAGAAGCGGGTGAGTTGGGGTAGCAGGGTGCAGTGCGGGAATCCATGCATGCGTGCGGTTTGCCGGGATGCAGGAGTCACACTTCCAACTGCTCCTATGAGGCGCACATTTTTTCTGTTGTCCTTCATCGCACTTGGGTCTCATCGCCAACCTGCCCTGCGCCCCTGCCCACCCTGGCCACGCACGGCTGCGCCTGGTTGTGAGGCGGGAGCGCGCGGCGGTTATGGCCGGTGACCTGCGTAACTGGGCTGCGTTGTGGTGCGCCTGCACCCAATGCCGCCCTAGCCTCGTGCCGTGGCCCCCTGGCCGTGAGCAGGCCAGGTCCCACCCGGGCCCACCAGCCCGGTGCCGGCCCCCACCCCATTTCCGACCTCTCATACCGTACTATACTCCCACGTCATATTGCGCATGCCCATACCAAAGCACGGCACGGTACAAGAGCTTGGGGGGACCTGTGCAGCGAGCTCTCCCGGCCTACCGGCGAGCTCCCGGCCTAGGTCTTCCGCCCTCGTGTGTTTCCGTTTGCTGATTTTATCTGCCCTTGCACCGCAATCCTGCTGCCGTGCTCCTCGTCAACAGTTGGAGGAGGAGGCCGCGGGCGGTGCCGCGGACCGGCAGATTAAGGAGAAGGTGGGGGACCTAGAGGGCCGGCTGGCGCGCATGACGCGCGACAAGGCGGCGCTGGAGGAGCAGCTGGCGGAGGAGCGCGCCAACCGGCAAGAGGTGTGGCGGTTCCCGGTGTTGCGGGGCTGCGGCTCGGGGCGTGCGCTGTGAGCTCTGTTTGCTTGCAGAGGCAGTGCCCTGATGTACTGCTTTTGCACTACTGCCTGTGGTGCATGGCGCAGCTGGAGGAGGCGCTGAAGGACAAGCTTGACCGCGCCGGCGACGACGAGGCGGCCGAAACCGTTGCCGCGTTTGAGGTCAAGTACAACCGCCTCAAGGAACGCTACAAGGTGGGAGCTGTAGGGCATCCAGCCTTGCTATTGCAGCACCGTAACCGGCCTGGAGCTGCCTGCCGCGGTAGCAGCAAAAGCAGCAGGCCTGGGCGGTAGCAGGCTGCGTTGCTGGGTGCCTGACCGCTCGCTGTTCTTCGTCTTTTGCGCGCGCACACACGCGACCTGCTGGCTGCGGCTGCTGCCACGCAGATGCTGGAGGAGAGCAGCCAGGAGGAGATTGACGAGCTGCAGGACCAGCTGACGGACGCGCAGAACCAGGTCACGGACCTGCAGCGGCAGGTCAAGCAGCTGCAGTCGCAGGCCGCACAGTGAGTAGCGTGGCCCATGCCGGCGACGCGCGTGGCGCCTCCACTTGCCTTTGCAACCTCTCTGCGCTCGCATTCATTCACCTCAGCACCACTCCTTTACCTGGGCAGGCACGCACGCTTTCTCCATCTGCAATGTGCCCTCTCAAACCCCGCCTCGCTCGTGTGCCGCTGTCGAACAGAAGCCGCAATGCGCCTGCGGCAGCCGCGGCCAGCGGCGCCAGCGCGGAGGAGGTGCGCCGGCTGCGGCAGGAGAATGAGCAGGTGGTGTCGCAGCTGGTGGCCAAGACGATGGAGTTGGCGCAGCAGAGCGAGAACGAGATCACGCTCAAGCGCGAGCTGGCCCGGCTCAAGGAGGTGAACATGAAGTTGGCGGACAAGGCCACGTCGCTGGAAGCGCAGGCGGCCCAGATGCAAATGCAAATGCAGGCCATGATGCTGCAGGCCGGCGCGGCTGGCAAGAAGGGCAAGAAGTAGGCAGCTGGAGTTGTAGTGTTCGGGACTTGTGTGGGCGGGGGCGAGGGGGATTGCGAAGGCGTGTTTGTTGTGTTTATGTCTGGTGGGCAGAGAGATGTGAGCGACTGCGACCCGACCGCACTGATTGATAGGCGAGCTTGACCGTGACGAGCACGCGTTGAGGCGTTTGTAGCCGCGGCGCGTGTCACCGACGCGATGTGCATGATGTGCAACAAATGAACTCGGGTGCGAGTGTGGGAAATGTGGCTTGGATTCTCTCTGCATCTTAGTTACAGGCGGACACGGCTGGGCCGCTTGAATATATGTGTGCGCCAGCTGCACACCCAAGGTGACGTGCGCTACCTGGTGCAGCCCTTGGCTTGAAGAGCGAGGATAAGAGGATGGGGCGTTTGATGTAAGTGGAAGCAGGACGTGAAAGCGTTTCTCCTGGCTCGGGCAGACAAACTGCGCGCCTCCATTAGACTGCGTGGTTATATAGAGGACCAGCAGGAGCCCAAGGCCGCCGGCAGTGCTCGTATCTTACGAAGGCAGGGGCGGCGCCAGTTGCCGATGCCCAGTGCCCGTATCTTGTAGATGCCCCTGGGCCCCCGGTGTCTACTACCGTGTAGATGCCCCCTTCCGATTTATCTACCCGAAAAAAATTTCTTGGGGGGCAAGCCCCCCAAACCCCCCAAAATTTCTACCCTCCCCCCTCTTTTCCGCACCAAAACGTGCCAAAAACGTCTACCTCCCGTAGACGCGCGCCCCACCAAACACTGAAAGCTTCTACGTTTTCGGCCGAAAAGGGGCAAATTTCTACCGGTAGAAGGAAGATACTGGCACTGCCGATGCCCGCCGGTCGTACAGCCCCACGACTCCACGAGGCACCCGGCCCTGCGGTCCTCCTTGTTGCCCAAGTCCCGAGTCTCCTGAGTCCTGACTGACAATGGACAACAGGAAAAGCTGGTCCAGTGACCTCGCGCAAACAGCCAAACACCAGAGCAACTACCGGTACCTAAAAGATTTCTAGCGCCTTCAAACGTGCGACGCCGCTTCTCCCCGCTGTGTTAGAGATCACAAGGGGAAAACAAGCAAAGCAAAGACCGTGTATGCAATGCGATCCCCGCTGTGTGTGGGCCCCCAGGCCCCCGACCCTGGTGACTCAGGCGCTGGGCCCCGCCTGGTCCACATCGATGTGATGCATGCCAACACTGACAAGGCCAGGGGTGCGGGGTGGCCAACTCGGTCGGCGGGGGCGGGCAACCGTCACTAAACGCCCCAAGACCCTCTTGCGACCAAGCTCCGCGCGCTCCAAAAGCGATATTCGCTCGTATTAGACATAATGTACGTGGTCTGACTTGATGCGCGACCCAAACGCGTGGGCTGGCGAGCTTGCGCATGCTCGCGACGTGCATCCCGGTCTAGACAACCGGACTGCAGCCGCGTGCGCCTGCCGTGGCCTTTATACCTATAGGGGACATAGCCGGGACCGGGCGCAGGTCCGGCAAGGCGCCCGCGACGACGCCCGCACCAAAATGCAGTTGTGCGACAAGCCGTTTTCGAAAAGCAAGCTTCCGCAATTTATCCTCTTAGTTTCCATGAGCTCCACAGAACATTTAAAGCTTATTGCAACACAAAAATAGGTGGGGCCGGCCCGGGACAAGGCTGTCGGGCCCTTTCGAGCATCATTGGAGGCCAGACTGAGCTCACCCTGTCATCTTTGCTGCTAAAAAAGATACCAGTATCAATTATTTGTCCATAAACAACATTGCGTGCATGCTGCAGAAACAGAGAGCGCCCAGTTGACTCCATTGCCGGTGTCATGCACCTACGCTCAAGTTATTTTTGCGCCACAGTGAGCCTCTGAAAAGCGGACTCCTCCTTTAGGTGCCGCTATATATTACAGATGGTGATTCTGGGCCTCGTTGGGCCTAAAACAGGGCGGCAAGTACAAACGACTTTTGCTTGTATGGTTTCACAGCCTTTCTGGAAGTCAGCGTGTCGCAATGCATATATTAGGGCATAAATCGCGTGTTACAATGTCTTTGTGAAAGTAAAAGCCAAGTTTCCGGACCTGTCTGGCCCATGCAGCCCATGCAAGGAGTTCGAACTTCAAGGAGGAATAACCCCGGGCATATCGTCAACATAATTGTGGTGTAACTAGATACTCATAAAGAGCCCACGGGGCTGAGTCGCACACCGGGCTCGTTCTATAGACTTGTCTTTGAGCGTGATACAGCGCATTAAACCTTTTGGACCTTCAAATCACAATTTATAATTGCATGGGATACCATCGGAATTGAGTGGAGAACAATTGGTGGCCTGTGGCAAGTAAACAACTTGAGCGTAGCTTCAATCGACCATGTTTTCAGGCCGGGCGTCGTCGCGGGCGCCTTGCCGGACCTGCGCCCGGTCCCGGCTATGTCCCCTATAGGTATAAAGGCCACGGCAGGCGCACGCGGCTGCAGTCCGGTTGTCTAGACCGGGATGCACGTCGCGAGCATGCGCAAGCTCGCCCGCCCACGCGTTTGGGTCGCGCATCAAGTCAGACCACGTACATTATGTCTAATACGAGCGAATATCGCTTTTGGAGCGCGCGGAGCTTGGTCGCAAGGGGGTCTTGGGGCGGTTAGTGACGGTTGCCCGCCCCCGCCGACCGAGTTGGCCACCCCGCACCCCTGGACAAGGCCAAGGAAATTTGTAACGTCATGGCCGGTGAGCTGCATAGCTGTGGTCACATATCTGCAGTGCTTTTGCCCTGCTGTTGGCTCCTTCAGAATGCCAAAGCGAAGCATACCGTAGCCACCATTCCACCAAGAATATGGGCGTAAGTTACACACGCTTCGTGATGGTCTTTCAGCGCCCGTGGGGTGCAGCGCCCGTGGAGTGCAGCGCCAGTTCGTGTCTGTCATTAAAGCAAGGTACGCGCCTTCCTCCGCCAACTCGTGTCAAGTCGCCAGCCAGCTGCACCCGGTCGCGTGGCGGTGCGTGCCTGGCACCGGCCACACTTCTACCATCACGCGCCCCCCGCGTCCTTTCATCTACACACCGGCATACCATTTACCTGCAGCCGCTGACATCGCCTACGCAAGGCCGTTGACTCCTCAGCAACGCCGCCTCGCAAACCCAAACCAACCCACGCGCGCCCAACCACCGGGGACCCCCCCGGCATCACGCCTGCCATCCTAGCTTCACCTCCTCTCCACCAGCCAGCCAACCTCCACTACCACCCAACCGACTGCCTGGGCGGTCAAGCAAAACCCGCACTCCACACAGCTGCCGCTTTGGCGTGCGGCTCCTCTGGATCACAGCAGCAGGAGGCAGAGACGGCCCCGCCCTCCTCCGCTTCCCCGCCCTCCTCCGCTTCCCCGCTCTCACTTCTGAATGGGCTGGATCTTGAAGTGCGCGCTTATGAGCGAGAACACGAAGCACTTGAGGTCCTGGACCAGGTAGTAGAAGATGCGCAGGCCGTCGGGGTCCTTGCTGTTCTGAACCTGCAGCACGCTGCCCAGCTTGGTGCAGGTGAAGGAGATGTGCTGGCCGCCTAGGATGACCTCCAGCTCCTGTCTCCCCACGCGGTCGGGCGCCGGCCAGTTGTTGTCGTCTTCCTTGAGGATCTGGGCGGAGCGGCGGCGGAAATGGAAAAGCGGGGGGGTTCCATGCATGTTATATTAATAACGAGAGAGAGGTAGACAGACGTTGCAACACACGTTGGCATACCGATGACGATGGGGGGGCGGAGGATGGCGGAATGGCAGGATGAGGTAGAGGCGGTGGGAGCCGGTAGCATGCGCGGGTGGGCGCGGCGGCGCGTGGCAGGGGCTAATGGGTGTGGGCGGGTGGCGTTGGTCGATGCGGTGGGCATGGGCAGATGGCGGGCCACATGCTACGGTGCTGGGGCCATGGAGATTCGTTTACACGTGCGAACGCACGCGGGGGAGGGTACGGCGCGCGAAATGGCACCGAGCATACCCATGCACGTGCTGCCGAAATGATGCATGCCACCTCGCACGCCCCCACAACTCTCTGCTGGGGCGCAAGGACTGCACCACGAAGCAGACGAGCCGCTAATCACCCCCTTCCCCCCGACGAAACAACGGAGAGCCGCCGTGAGGGCAGCTTCGCCAGCCCGTGCGAGCGTGGTTGGCGCTGCACCGCCGGGCCCAACGTCGTTATGCCAGACGGCTATATATTCAGCGAATGACCCCGGGCTGTTTGCTCGCCAGAGAGCCCTTCGTGTTCGATGTGCAGTCGGCTCCACAGCAGGCAGTGCGCGCAGGTAGCATGCGAGCCCACTAGCCCAGCCTTCCGCCCGGCTTCTGTTCGTGTCGCCCCGTGACAACGTGTGCGCCCCCGCCCCCGCCCCCGCCCCCGCCCCCGCCCCCGGTCCCCACTATGCTCCGGCCTCCGGCCCCCGGTGGCCCTCCTGACCGCTGGCATGACGCAGCGGCTTACCTCGCTGTCCTCCACAATGCGCTTCAGCTCCTGAATCACCGCCTGGCCCACGTACGCCTCACTGCGCGCAGGGCAGCAAGGCACACGCACATACACACGCGGGTCGGTCCTTGAAGTCGGAGTGCCCTTCGGGACTCCCACAGAGGCACCCGGTGCCCATAGCTGCAGGCCTGGCACCCAGGCAGGCCCGGAAAGCCCGAATATAGTACTCAAGGCCCACTATGATGCGCAGGACTGCTGGAAAGAGCAGGGAAGACGCACCGGGTAATGATCTCGTCGTTCTTGTAGTTCGAGTTGTTTGCATAACGCAGCTGCAATTCAGAATATTAAGTAGTCCGTTAGCCGCGTTCGGGTCCAAGTCTGGTCACCGCGGCAGTGCTGGAGCCGCTCTCACCCGTCCGTCCTTGTTGAACTCAAATTCCAGGAACTCGTGGCCGAACTTGCCCTTATGGCCTACATAGTATCGTAGGTAAAAGTCGTCGGCCATCCCGAAAGAACGAAACGAAGATGCTCGGAGCGGAGGCGCGGGGTCAAAGCCTTTGCTCGTGTGGTTAATGAGCTGTAGACTATGAGGTCATGCAGGTCACTTGGCCTTGTGCGCTTGCTGTGGAGGAGTTGATTTGGACCGGGGTCCGGGGTCAATGCGGGTCTTCATGCGCGTGCACTCGTCCTATGACCGCTTGTTAGCGCGCCCGACCAAGAGCACGCCAGAAATGCGCCGTTTATACAAATATGCGGGGCGTACATGTGCGGTACTGGTGGAGCCCTCCAGGGGTGTAACGTCGAGGGGTGAGGCGTGGCGAGGGAGAGGGATGCCCGGGTTGGGCAGTCCGCGTGTCGCGAACGAGTGTTTGCATGCAATTGATATGTTGCGGCGAAACCACGTAGTGAATTTTCTTGAGGCATCTCGTCCACACAACGATTTAGTCTTGCGCGCTGACACAAGCAACGTGGGCCGATGGCAATATTGGCTTTCCACCCGCGAACTAGAAGCACCCCCTCGAGGCTTGAACTGGACCATCCGGCTCAATGACTTAGCTGTAAGCATGAAGACTACGCGTTGAACCCACACGCGTGATCGGGCGCACTATGGGCAGGCCCGCCGCAGCGGGCGCGTACTGGCGCGTGGCGTGTTGGGCTAGCCTCCATGCCAACGCTGGCGTTTTCTTCAGCGCACCCGCTGCCTCGTTGCTCGGAGCACAAGGCTGGTTTCGACGCTTGGGCACCGCCTCCCCACCCACAACCGGCACCAGCAGCAGCAGCAGCAGCAGCAGCAGCAGCAGCAGCGCTTCAGGGCAGGTGGCGTTGTCCGCAGGGCAAAAGCAGAGGATCCTGTTCCTAGGCACCCCACAGGTGCGGCGGCGAGCGAATCCCATACGCCGTACGCGGCGGGGGGGGGGAGTAGTTCATTTCAGAAACCAGAAGTGAAGCGACCAAGAGAACCCGAACCAGCCAGCCCAGGGGGGGCGGCGCCATGGGCGCGTGTTAGCACGGCAGCATCTGGACTGGACTGGACTGGCGTGGGTTATCTGTGCCATGCAGGAATGCGGGGGCTCCGCTTGGGCAGGCGTGCCGAGACGATGCAAACGACTGCTTGCAGCTGGGAATCGGGTCCGGCAGAGCATGTGTCCCTTTCACCATGTTGCAATGTATTGCGTCCCGCGCCGCTGCAAGCCTGTGTTGACGCCGCAAGTATCAGAACCTGCGGGCGGGGTTCCGCACAGCCGGTTTCTGTGTGTGTGTGTGTGTGTGTGTGTGTGTGTATGTGTGTGTTAGAAAAGCACAAGGAGAGGAAGGGTCGACACCACACATGTGTGTGTGTGTGTGTGTGTGTGTGTGTGTGTGTGTGTGTGTGTGTGTGTGTGTGTGTGTGTGTGTGTGTGTGTGTGTGTGTGTGTGTGTGTGTGTATATGTGTGAGGTGTGTGTGCGGGCTGACGCAACATGGCGCCGTGCGGTCACAGGTGGCGGCGCTGGTGCTTGAGCGGCTGCTGGAGGCGTCACGGCTGCCGGGGAGCAACTTCGAGGTGGGGTTGTGGTTACCAGCCCAAACCAAACCAATCTAAAGGAAGCGGAGTTAAGTAATGCAGTTAAGGCGATGGGGGTTAGGGCAATGCATTCCCCAACCCAAGGCAAACCAACTCTTAATGAGTCCGGCTGAGAACCCAAAGCGCCGGGATGAGAGTGCAGGGGCTAGTAGCACTCCGGCACTTCATTTTCCAAAATCAGAGTCCGGTGGAGCGAGCGGGGGGTTTGGGCCGTGAGAGCAGGTGGAGCATTCGGATGCTGTGGGTGTGAGGGACTGAGGAAGGTTGCTCAGGCGAGGGACTGAGGAAGGTTGCTCAGGCGTGCGTGTATAGGCAGGCCTAGCAGCGGGCCTGGCCTGGCTCTGGGCCTGGCAAGCTAAGTGGGCGCCGGCGCCGCAGACGCTGACACGTGTGATCTTGTGGCTTCGTGTGCGATGATGGAGCTGCAGGTGGCGGCGGTGGTAAGCCGGCCCAGCGGGAGGCACTGGCTGGAGAGGGAGCGAGAGCGGGAGCGGGACACCGCGGCTGCGGAGCGGGAGCGAACAGCAGCGGGCGCAGTGCCGGCGGAGGCGGAGGCAATGGCGGGGGCGGGGTATGACGGCAGCCCTGGGCCCCTAGCGACGACGGCCCACAGAGCGGGGGCAGGTGACATCGCAGCAAGTGGCGGCATCAGCCGGATGGGGATGGGCGTGGCTGCGCCGTCGGCGCCAGCTGCGGCGGTGGCGGCGGCGGCGGCGGCGGTGGCATCAGGCCGGGCGGCGGCGGCGGCAGCGGCGCCAAACTGGTCTCGGCACGGGGCGTCAGCAGTGGAGCGCGTGGCTGCGGCGGCGGGGCTGCCGCATGACCGAATCATGTGCCCCGTCAGCGCCAAGGAGGTAAGAGGGCAGCATACGCACTTGAAGAAAAAGTGCTTGCATTTACAGGCATGGAGGTTAACGTAGGTCATTGAGGTCAGGTAGAAGGTTTGGGTGCCGGTCTGGGCCGATGGCCCACTGACCGAGGGGCAGGAGCAGGGGGCTGGGGGGCAACACACGTACCCGGGCGGCAAGGCAGGGTATGGCGGCTGGCATCAGCAGCAGGGGCCGCCCAGGGTCCTGGGTTTCGCGATGGTCGATTGGCGTTTGGTTTCTGGAATGAACTGCCCTCCCTCCCTGCCCCCACCCACCCCAACGCCTCCCACACGCAGCCAGCCAGCCACCTACCTGCCGCCGCCGTGGCACGTCATCGCATGCCGTACGCTGTCCCCACAGCCCCCTTCCCGCCAGCTCCCCTCGCACAACGCCCACCCGCCCACCCGCCCACCCACCCACCCACCCACCCCAAACCTTGCAACCCGCCGCCGCCGCCGCCTCCCTACCCCCCCCCCGTCTACCTCGTCATTAATTTAAATGCATGGAACCCCCCCCCCACACACACACACACACAGCCCGGCTTCCTTGCGGCGCTGGCGGCGCTGCAGCCCGACCTGGCGGTCACGGCCGCGTACGGCGCGATGCTGCCGCAGGCCTTCCTGGACCTGCCCCGCTGCGGCACCCTCAACATCCACCCCAGCCTGCTGCCCAGGTAGTTGACTAGGCGTGTGGGTCTGGGTAATGGGTGAAATGCTGCATCCGGTGCGAGCGCTGTGGTTTGTGCGAGTGTGTGCGTGTATGAGTAAACGGAAACGGAGAGGATTCCCCGCAGTGTGCGGGTGTGCGTGAGTGTGCGTGAGTGTGCGTGTGTGCGGCGTGTGCGCGGCGTGTGCGCGGCGTGTGCGCGGGTGTGGGACGAGCGGGGAGGCGAGGTCCGCCTCTGCATCCTCAAGTAAGCCGGCCGTTGAAGGTCCAAAATTGTTTTCTCCGTTTGGGGGTTTGTGGAGTTGTGGAGTTGTGGAGGGCATGCCCGTTCATTCCGCAAACCGAATCAGCCTTGCGGGCTGCTGCCAAGTCAATCCGTCCACGCGCAGCCGAACAATGTCATGACGATGCGATGCCCGTGTTATTATAGTACACAAGGGAGAGAACTAAATGAAAGACTGCTGCGCGTGCGAAGCGACAAGAATGCCGAGCGCAGGAGCGCGACGCATACGGTTATTACCTGGAGTTTCCTGATGCCTGTGTTAGTAAACGGAAACCATACGGTTATTACCTGGAGTTTCCTAATGCCTGTGTGTGATATTGTGATATTGTGATATTCTGTTCCTCGATCATGCCTTGCAGGTACCGCGGCGCGGCGCCTGTGCAGCGGGCGCTGCAGGACGGCGCGACCGTGACGGGTGTGAGCCTGGTCTTCACCGTCCTCAAGTGCGACGCGGGCCCGGTGCTGGAGCAGCAGCAGGCGCGGCAAAAGGGGCGGGGGGGTGGTCTAGGGGGGGTAGTTCATTGCAAACCCAAGCAAAAATCCATAGACCCTGAACATGGGGGCATATTAGGATGAGAAGAGATGTTGGGAAGGAGCAGCAGGTGCGGCAGGGGGAGAGGAGCAGCAGCAGCAGCAGCAGCAGCAGCCCCCAGCTGGCCGGGCGGCAATCCAAACAGACAGGCGCTTGCAGCAGAGCTGGTGGTTCCGGGAGACTCCGTTGATTGATCCGTTTGCAGGGTTCACGGGTGCCTCTGGGCATATGCTCTGGCTATACTGGAGATCATGAGGGGCAAATGAACAAAACAAAGACCGTGTATGCGATGCGATAAACGACGCCGCGTCCGGATTACCTGGTATGACCTGGTTTACCCACGTGTGGTTTACCCGAGCTCTGGCTATGCGGGCTGGTGTTTACAACCCCACCCCAACGTCTACCTCGTCATTAATTAAACATGCATGGCACCCCACCCCACCCCCCGCAGGTGCCAGTGCCGCCGGACGTGCAGGCGCCGCAGCTGAGCGAGCAGCTCTTCGCGCTGGGTGCGGACATGCTGCTGCGGCACCTGCCCGCCGTGCTGGAGCGGGGGCGGGCGGCGGCGGAGGCGGCGGCGCGACAGGATGAGGCGGCGGCGACGTACGCGCACAAGGTGCGTTAAGAACACGGCATAGCGGAACATCTTGCATATGTGTGTTAGAGATCACAAGGGAGAGAACTATGAAAGACTTGTGCGTGCGAAGGGACATATGTGTGTGTGGGGGGGGGAGTTCATTCCAAAAACCAGAAGCGAAACGACCATCCATGGATGGTGTTTAATCAATAATGAAGTGCCGATGCCCAGAGGTACAGCCCAGGGGGGGCGGTCATTTCCCGAAGTTGCAAGCAAGGGGGGGAGCAGGCAGGCGCAATAGTACAGCGCACTTCTGAAACCCTAAGTAGTACCGTGCTCCGGTACTAGGACATGAATAGAACATGCAAAACAAACGAACTTCGGCCGTATGCCATGTGCATTGTTACTCACGCCATGTGTATTGCTACCACTCACGCAGATCCTGCGCCAGGAGGCCTACCTGGACTTCCGGCTTTCGGCGCCGCGGCTGCACAACACCGTACGTGCGCTGGCGGGCTGGCCGGGTGCCCGGGCCACCCTGCTGCTGGAGGCCAAGGGCACGGGTGGGTGTGGCGTGCGGCGTGCGGCGTGCGGCGTGCGGCGTGTGGCGTGCGGCGTGTGGCGTGCGGCGTGCGGCGTGCGGCGTGCAGCGTGTGGCGTGCGGCGTGTGGCGTGCGGCGTGTGGCGTGGGGGGTGGGGTGTGGCGTGGGGTGCGGCGTGGCATATCTACAATTCCCCCACCCCCGGGGGAATTGCAGATACCCGCACAGACCAAACCACATGAGCCCAATGCAAAAGAGGAAGGGGGGGCGGTGAGGCAGGGTTCCATGCATTTCAAGGCGACAAGGGAAGGGGGCTCGCTGGTGGGTGGCTGGGTGGGTGGCTGGGTAAGGATGGGTGGTTACAAACCTGTTGAGTGCTTTGTTTGTGACAAGCGTGCCTGCCGAGAGGCCACGACATTGGATGGCGTCAGAGGTTGACGTTGCATTTCAGTGCGTGCGGTCTGCAACTTTGTGTGCTGGACCTGCACTAAATTTAAATGACAGTAACTGCGTAGCTGCGAGATCGCACGGAGTGCATTCAATGCAATGTGGCAATAAATGAATGTGCGTGCCCGTACGCCTGCAGGCACGCGTGACCCCATAGAGGTCAAGGTCCTGCGCACACGTGTGGCCTCTCCGGACCAGCTGCCCGTGCATGGCCGCACTCGCGTCTCGGCGCACGCCACGCAGCAGCAGCACCACCACCACGCCACTGCCGCCCCTTCCCCCAGCGCCTCCGGAGGATCCGGATCTACCGCCGCGGCCGCGCCTGCCGCCGCCACCTCCACTGCCGCCGCCGCCGCTTCGGCCGCGGCCGCGACCTCGCCGCTGCCGCCTGGCACGTCGGCGCAGGTGGTGGTGACGCCGGCCGGCGAGCTGCTGATCCCCTGCGGCGACGGCTCCCTACTGCAGGTTCTGGAGGTACGTAGATACTAGATAGGCGCGGCAGACGGAAGCGGCATACACGTGGCATCGCCGTCCCGCCCGCCTCGGTTTCGCATTTCGCATTCGCATTTTAGCCGCAGGTCGGTAACATGGCGCACGTGGAATGACGCGGGCAAGCTGCTGGTGGTGGTTGACTGGTGGTTGTCTCGTTACGGGCCGCCCCGTGATCACGCGGGGGGGGCATGCTGGCGGGTCGGGGCTGTCAACAAAAAACGGCCTACACGCCACGCTGTTGTAGCTGCACCAGCACGTGGTGGGGATGCTGACACGCGCGGCTGTGTGGCCTGACCTCTGCGGCTGTGCTGCTGCGTGTGCTGCTTGCGGCAGGTGGGGCGGCGCGGCGGCGGCGTGGGCGCGGCGGCCTCACCGAGCAAGACCCTGACAGCGAAGGAGTTTGTGGCGGGCCTGGCTCGGCGCCGGCTGTATGTGCCGCTGTGCACCGGCGGCGGCAGGGGCGGCGGCGGCGGCGGCAGCGGCGGCAGCGGCGGCAGCGGCGGCAGCGGCGGCAGCGGCGGCAGCGGCGGCAGCAGCAGTAGTAGCCGTGATGGCAGCAGCAATAGTAGCCGTGATGGCAGCGAGCGGCAGGCAGATGCGGCGCGTGTGTGAGCTTCCTTGTGTGTGGTACTGTTGTTCTTTCTGCCGTGTATCGTACCTGTGAGCAGGCAACGTGCTGCGCTGTACGCCGAACTGAAGCAGCGACAGGGAACCTCGGGTGTCCGTCGCCGCATTGCGTTTGCTGGGCGGGACTTTTAAGGAATTGGACGCGTACTTGGCATCGTGCTCGGACTGGTGTTACTACAGTATCTGCCGTAATGTGCAGTACATGGCGAGAAGGCTGGCATTTAAGGAGAAGGAGAGGCGCCGTTGGGGTTGTTACCGCCATGCGCAAGAATGCGCGAATGCATAATGTCGACAGGGCGGAGGTAAGGCGGGCGAAGCCGCAAAGCGCCGTGGCTGAGTAAGGCGGGCGCTGTGACGGGCCCCAACGCAATCTTGCAACAGCACCGATAGGTCACCAAAGTGTCCCGCACTCAGTGTCGTGCGCGGCTAGCACGGCGCCAGGGACACGAGGGGACGACGGGGCGTTTTCTTCAGGGGTACGATAGCAGGGCCTCGAGGCTCGAGCCCTTGCGAGTGATGAGCGGCGCCGAGTCTCCCGCCTCTCCGCTACCTCCCTGCTCACAGCCTCCAGCGCCAAGGCTGCTTGCGGCTGTGTTTCATCTGACCGAGGCTTGGGTTGTAGAAGATAGGTGTAACTGAGGCTGAGCTGCTAGAGTTGTGTAACTGAGGCTGAGCTGCTCATCCCGATGGGCGAAGGCGAGCGCGAGAGCGTTGCGACGAGTCCGCACGTCACATGTTGGCGCCCCCAGTTACATGGACCGATGGGCCCCACAAGTCGCCGTCCTGAGACAGAGACACACAACTACATCAGGCAGACACACCCCCAACATGTCACAGGAACTGCCCATGGCAAGACCTTGTTGCCACGGGGAAACCGCTGGGTCCCGAAACCCGCATGCGTGCCCGCACGGTGGGAGGCATGCGCGGCTCTCTCTCCAGTCGCCCGTGAATTACCGTACATGCCCACATGGGGCCCCTGACGCCTGCACCCCTCATCTTGTGCACGTGGGTGGACGGATTAGGCTTGCGAACGAGAAAGCACGCAGGGCCACGCACGCAGCAGGCGTGTTTGTCACTTCGTCCCCAAAAGCTTGATGAGGAACCGAAAGGCTTGACAATATAATCGATGCTTCCAGCAATCCAGCGGATTCATGCGTGTGACAAAAAAGGTGGTCCTCCCATGCGTGTGGAAAAGCCGGCCTGCCCGCACGACAGGGCGGAGGACGCAGGCCTTCCACCACCAGGGCTCTCAGGACCCATTGCATGCCACCACAACTCATGAACAGTAGTGGATCTGCTCTGTTCCGGGGCTTCCCTACGCACCATCCAACGGAAGCCGCACGCCACATAGTCATAAATACCGCATCGCAGATTCGCACGCACCAATCCGTGCCCCCCTGCTCGCATGCTGCTTACTCGTCATGAACACACCGCCCGAGCGTGAGCGCACAAGGCCCGCCCTGAGAAAAAAAAGAGAACAACAGTGCCGCGTGCGTAGGTAATGTTCCGCCTCTCTCATAGGAAAGTGCTATTCCTGTCTTGGTTTCCAATCAATGCCAGGAGACGCATTTCTGCCTTGATGCACGGGACAGGCCAGTGCTGCCTTCCATGCACACACTTTTAGGTCTCCGCATTACCACAGCGCCGTTGCGTCGCGCCCCGCTACTCCTTTGCAGACCCGCCGCTTCTGCCCAAACAAACTTACACCCCCAATTGTCAGTTGTGTTTGCACGCCTGCCTGCCTGCCTTCCTCACCATACCAAACAAAACGCCCCACGCCACCTACCAAACAACCCATTAAACAAAAGCCATTAGGACTCGCCAAGTCGTCGTCTTTGGCACCGGATCAACGGCCTCGCCGCAAGCACAGTTCATGGCATAGATTGCAGTCTTGCTTGCTCCCGGGCACACGGCGGCCGCGCGGGTAGGTGCCTACCGTATGAATGCGACATTACATAAAGGGACAGTCCGACCAAGCAAGGGTGCCCCGCACCCAGGTCAAGAGGGACCATCTCCGGCCCGAAGGGACCCCGCCCTCCCCCCAGTTGGCTGCCGACCTTCCTCACAGCTGCGTAGGTGCGTCGAAGCTAAGCCAGAGCCCGCCAAAGCCACACCAGACACAGCATCACGGTACGCGCGGCTCATGACCGTATGCATGACGCCCCTGATAAGAACCCGCTGTACCGGAAAGATGATGCGCGCAATACATGAATAACTTGTACTTTTACCCTTCATGGTCCTTTTTCTGGGCTTCCATGGAGGTCAGCGAAACAGCTACGGCTGCATCCATTCCCGCATTCGTACCGGCGCGTACGCTTTCGTTTGCAGATTCGTAATCCCGTACATCAGCAGGTGGCATGTGTTGTTGATTTGCGTTTAGGCTTGGTACCGCTACCTTAAAAGGCGGCCCCTGATAGCAAGCCGCCGCGGTTCGGAAGCTAATGGCTGCACGAAAACTGCTGTAGTTGTATCCTCGCTGCCAAGGGGTGCTGGCAGACCGACTGCTGCTGACACGGCCGCCCTTGGCCGCAGGGTTTTACACAGCCGCCGCGCGCCACAGCAGGCCGCCCGTCATATACAGCCGCACCCGCAGAAGGAAGCCGCCCCTGCAGCCGCCGCTAACAAGCCATGGCTGCTGCTGCTCATATACAGCTGCACCCGCAGAAGGAAGCCACCCCTGCCCCAGCCGCCGCTCACTGGCCATGGCTGAGGCGGCGGCAGGCTGCTGCGGTGGCGCTGCTGCTGCTTGCTGCTGCTGCTGCTTGCTGCTGCGGCGGTGCAGGCTACTAGCTACATCAGCTACATCTGGCGCCGCATGGACGCCGCCAGGCCGCCCAGCAGCGGCATGGGCATCAACTGCGCCTGCCGCATGGGCGGCACGTTGGCGGCGGCGCTGCGGCGGTGGCCCGCGCCGTCGGTGCCGCCGCCGCCGCTGCAGATCGCGCCCGCCGCCGCCGCCGCCGCCGCAACCGTGCTGTTTGGGGCGCTAGCTCGCAGCAGCCGTGCAGTCGTCCGCTTGACCGCCTTGAGCAGCGCAGCAACGATCGCCTCGAACGAGGGGCGCGCCGCGGGGTCGTGCTGCAAGCAGGCGGCGCCGATCTTGCGCAGCGTGGGGTCCGCGTCCGCCGGCCACTCCAGCTGCAGCTCGCCGCCCGCCAGCCCCACCAGGATCTGGGCGGGGTGCAGCTGCGAGTGCGGCGGCACGCCGCTGGCCATGTGCCACAGCAGCGCGCCGTAGCTGTACACGTCGGCGGGCTTGCCGTGCCGGCCCGCGGTCACCACCTCCGGGGCCAGGTACGGCAGCGCGCCCCAGCCGCTGCCGCCGTTGGTGGACTTGGGCAGGCCGTCGGCGGAGGCCACGGGGCTCGTGAGCCTGCACACACACGTGCACGCACACACACGTGCACGCGCACGCGCACGCGCACGCACACGCAGCAGAACAACCGGACGAACAGCGTCAGCGTATAATACGGTAAGAACGAAAAACCGCCCGCCTCTGTGCCTGGGCCATCCAAGCCCATCAATGCATGCGGCATGACGTCATCACGGCGCCACATTGCCAAGCCCGCCGCACGCTCCGCTTCGGCATCACTCTTACAGCAACTCATTCATTGACAAAGCAGCTCCCTGTATCGCTCGCTCTTACCCAAAGTCGGCAACCTTGACAATGTAGCCGCGCGCCGGCAGCGGCAAGAGCGCCGTGGAGCCACCGGAGCCGTCGGCGCCGTCACTGGCCGTCTTCATCATCATCATCACGGGCCCGCCGCCGCCGCCGCCGCCGCCGCCGCCGCCGCCACCTTGCGGCCCGCCGCCAAGGGCAAAGCCCAGGTCTCCGGCCCAGGCGCCCGATCCCAGGGTGAGCGGCGCGGAGGCGCGCAGCAGCACGTTGGCTGGCTTGAGGTCGCCTGGTGCGGGGCAGGAAGGCGTGGGGTGGGGTGGGGTGGGTGGGGTGGGGTTACATGCATTCGAGTTAGAAGGAGAAGGCGTAGCCAGAAGGGCCGGCGGGGGCTTGTGAGCAGCAGCAGCAGCAGCAAGGTTGCGGCGACCGAACATCACTTGGCACGCAGCTCGCCGCTGTCCGATCAAAGGGCGGCTGCGGGTCGTTAGGGGCGGTTGCGTGACTGACAATGAATTATGCGCGTGGTGTGAACACACACACGTGCCATGCACATGTGCCAAACACACATGCGTGTCATGCACACATGCGTGTCATACACACATGCGTGTGTCACAACTCACCATGAACAAGGTCCAGCGAATGCAGGTGCGCCAACGCCTGTGTGTGTGCGAGCAAGATCCGACAGCGAGTGAACGAAAAGTAGACCGTGTAGGAATGGGACGGGTGCCGCGCAGCATGGGAAAGCTGGCTGCGGGTACTGCTAGTATTGCGGGTATTGCTTCTTTTTATAATCTTAGCCGTCTATTATGTACGCAAGGGACAAATAAAGGGTCCGGCGCAGTGCTGGTGGACGCAAGCGCGCACCTGAGCCACCTCCAGCGCATTCTGCAACTGCTCCAGGCCCTCCGCACTCACACCGCCGCCGCCGCCGGCGGCGGCGGCCGTGCCAGGCAGCGGCTGCTGCTGTTGCTGGCGCCTCTGCGACTGCGACTGCGACTGCGACTGCGACTGCGACTGCGACTGCAACTGCAACTGCGACTGCAACTGCGACTGCGACTGCTGCGCACCGGCGGCCCCGCCGCCCCCCGGTCCCGACAACGGCATGGTGCAAGACGTGGCGGCAGTGGCAGCGAGCCCGGTGGACTGCACGTGCGCAGCCGCTGCCGACACGTGCGCAACCGACGTTGTGGCGTCTGCCGCGCCAGCCGCCGAGCCACCTGAGTTGGGAGCCTGCTGCTGCTGCTGCTGCTGCAGCTGCTGCTGCTGGCCCTGCGCCTCCTGCTGCGCGGCAGGCGGCAGGTCGACGGAGGCGGCCGAGCTGTAGGGCGGCGGCAGGAGCAGGCCGCGCCGGAGCGCCAGCAGCGCCTCCGCCTCCGCCGCAGCGACACCGGACAAGCCCTGCTGCTGCTGTTGCTGTTGCTGCTGCTGCTGCTGCTGCGCCGTTGTCGTCAACAAAGGTGGCGGTGACGTGAAGGGGCTGCTTGCACCAGCGGCCTCAGCAGCAGGGCTATGCGGGATACTCGCTGCGCCGGCTGCTGCAGCCGCCGCCGCCGCCGCCGCTGATGCCGCCGCCTTGGCCGCCGCCGCGACGCGCTCGCTCTGATGCTGCTGCTGCTGCTGCTGCTGCCGCGCCGCCGCCGCCTTGGCCGCCTGCTGGTTGTTGATGTGGGTCAGCAGCGTGCCGCGGTCGCACAGCTCCATGATCACGGCCGTCAGGTAGCGGCCGGGGGCCGCGCCCAGGCGGACCAGCTCGGACAGGAAACGAACAATCTCGGGGTCAGTCTACACATGGGGAAAGGGTTCCAGGTACGATGACGGTAGTCAAAGACATGACAGGGAAGGGGATGCCATGCATGTTTAATTAATGACAGAGGAGATGTAGGCAGACGTTGCGACACAGGGGAGCGGTGGAGGCTCGCACGTGGAGGCAGCTCCGAAAATGAATGCCAGCAGCAGCAGCGTCACAGCATGGCCATGCGATCGATCAACAGGCCGTACGAACCCGGTTGACGAACTGCCCAGCAGCTCATGCGCCCCCAACCCACCCGCTCACACAGCGCGGCACACCCCACCGGTGCCCATGCACGAATGCCCCCACGTTGAAACAACAACAACAATCAACAACCAACAACAACAACCAACACCAACAACAACCAACAACCAACAACAACCAACAACCAACAACCAACAACAACCAACAACAACAACCAACAACAACAACAACAACAACCACAACAACAACAACCAACCGCAACAACCAACAAGAACAACAACAACCAACAACAACAACCAACAACCAACAACCACAACAACAACAACCAACAACAACGTTGCCGCCCTGGCCTTACCTGAGGAGGGGGCGGCGGCGGGAGCTGCGGCGAGAAGAGCAGGCGCGCCTCCGAAAACAGCATCATGCTGCTGTTGCCCGCCGCCAGGCCGCCGCCGCCACCTAGCCCGCCGCCGCCGCCGCCGCCGCCGCCCATTCCGCCGCCACCGCACGACCCCGCGGCGGCCGTGTCCACGTCCAGCAGCATCTGCGACGCCGTGTCGTGGCCGCCGCCGCCGCCGCCGCCGCCGCCGCCCGCGGGGAGGCCCGCCACCGCCGCCAGCGGTGCCCAGCCCGAGGCGGTGTTGGTGTTGTGCGAATGGAGCAGCGCGTAGTCTTGCGTGCCCATCCGCGACAGAGGGCCCAGCTGGTGGTGGTGGTGGTTGTGCTGCTGCTGCTGCTGCTGCTGCTGCGGGTACGAGGGCCGCCGGAAGAAGGGCGTCACCAGCGGCGGCTGCCAATGCAGGACTTGCAGCCCGCCGGCTGGGCTGCCACCAGCGCCGCCGCCGGCGCTGCTGGGGCTGGCGCCAGCAACGGTCGTTCCGGCTCCGCAGCCTCCGCCGCCGCTGGCGCCGCCGACGCGCGGCTGGTGCTGCTGGTGCCTGGAGAACGACAGGGGCGCAGAGGTGGGCGGCGGCGGTCGCGATGAGGGTCGAGGCGAGTGCGCGGGCGAAGGGGATGGTGCGGCGCCGGCGGTCGCGAACTCAATCAGCTTGCCGGAGGCGCGCACGCCGCTTGTGGTTGGGGCCGGTGCGCCCTGCAGACGGCTGCCGCTCGCCTCGCTTCCCACGGCCGCCGCCGGCGCCGCTGCGGCGCCGCCGTCGCTCACGCCTGCCTGCTCCGCGCCCTGCTGGCAACTGGGGCTTCCCACCGGAGAGGAGGCAAATGGCCCCTGCAATAGCGGCTGCTGCTGCTGCTGCTGCTGCTGCTGCTGCTGGGGGCGCTCGTGACCGACCGCCGCCTCCGCCGTGAGCGAGGTCACGGCCGGCGGCGCGGGCTGCGGTTGGCCCTGCAGGCGCGAGGTGCCTCCACCGCCGCCATCGCCGCCGCCATCGCTGAGCTGGCCACTGGGTGAGGACTGCGACCGTGGCGGCGGCGGCGGCGCGCGCCCCAGGAGGATCGAGCCGCTGCCGCCGCCGCCGCTGCCACTGCCGCCGCCGCCGCCGGCGACGCCCCGCAGCACGCGTCCCGACGCCTCCAGAGCCGCAGCACCCACTAGCGCGCTGCCGCAGGTGGTGCTGCCGCTTGCGACTGGCACCGCCGCGCCGCCAGCAGCACTACTGACGTCATCACCCATCGCGCCGGCCCTGCCCCCAACCGACACAAGCGCCGGGGCCAGTTGCTCCCTTGCCATCTCCTGCAGCGTTAGGGGGAAGAGCTCCTCGTCTGTGGTGGTGAGCGTGCCTGACGAATGCAGCAGCAGCTGCGGCGTCCGGTGTACGGTAGCGCAACAGCCGCCGCCGCAGCCGCCGCCGCAGCCGCCGCCACCGCCACCGCCGCCGCCGCCGCAGCCGCCGCCGCCGCCGCAGCCGCCACCTGGGCCACTGGCGGCGCCGGCGCTGGACACGGCGGACGCCGCGGCGGCAAGCGCCTCCGCATCATCCCCCACCCACGTCAACAGCTCCTCCGCGCCGCCACCTGATTCGGCCGCTTGACCCGTGGCGCCGCCGCCGACAGCAACCACCTCCGCGCCCGCTGCTGCTGCTGCTGCTGCTGCTGCTGCTGCTGCTGCGGCGGCGGCGGCAGCCGCCGCGCCGTGGCCACCCGGCGCCCACGTGCACACCTCAGGGAGCTCGACCGCCTCTGCCCTACCGGGACGGTCGCCGCCGTGACTAAGTGGCGGCGCACTGCTCGGCTGCAGGCCCACGATCGACGCCGGCGGCGGCGGCGGCGACTCGGGCACACCGCTGCCCACGTTGGTGGCGGCGGCGGCGGCGGCGTGCTGCCCGCTGCTGCTCTTGCCGCCCTCGCCACCGCCGCCGCCGCCGTGCGCCTGCTGTGACGCCGTGCGCTCCAGCACAGCCCGCAGGTTCCCGCTGCCTCGGAGCCGGAAACTCGCCCCGCCGCCGCCGCCGCCGCCGCCTCCGCCGCCTCCGCCGCCGCCGCCGCCGCATCCAGATGCCATGCTGCCAGCCGCATGTGTGGCGCGAGCGCTGTCGCTGGCACCCAGCAAGGAGGGTGCTTGGCTCAGTCGCGACGGCGACGCGCCGCGAGCACCACCGCCGCCGCCGCCGCCGCCGCCGCCGCCGCCTGCACAGTGGCGGTGAGTCAGGCTGCCGCTGCCGGTCCGGCCGCCCAGTGCAGGTCCCACCGGCGCCGCTACTGGCGGCTGTGTTGGCGCCGAGGATGGGTTTGTCGTGTTCGGGAAGCCGCCACTGCCGCGCGGGTCCGAGGAGCGGCCGGTCTCGGCGACGACGATGGAAACCACGGAAGGGAAAGGTTGCCCGCCGGCGGGGACCGAGTGCGCCGCCGCCGCCGCCGCATCCGCCACGGTGGGATTAGGCGCGCTAGAGGCGGAGGCGATGGCGGCGCCCTCATGGCTGGACCGCCGGCGGGCACCCGTGTGACGACGACTCCTGTTCGCCCTGCCACCGCCGCCGCCGCCGCCGCCGCCACCGCCGCCGCCGCCGTCGTCGGCGCTACCGCTTTGGCCGGACGTCTTCATGAAAGCCGACACGGCGCCAGCGCCTGCTGCTGCTGCCGCGCCCGCGCACACACCCGAGCCCTCGCCACCGCCGCCGCTGCCGCCGGCCGCCGCCGCCGACCGGCCTTGCAAGCCTGCCGCGAGGCCCAGGGCCGGCGTTGACAACCGGCGGTTGGCTGACGCCGCCGCCGCCGCCGCCGCCGCCACCGGCGACGCCGCCGCCGGCGAACCCCCGCCAGCCACGTGCGCCGCCGCCGCCGCTGCCGACAGCACCTGCTGGCGCCGCGAGCCGATGGCACTGAGGCTGCTGTGGCTGTGGCTGTGCCTCAGGACGTAGGGGGGCCCCCTGCCGCGCCGACTGCCGTTAGCAGCCCTGGCCGCCGCGCCGGCCGAGCGTCGGAGCAGCGACTCCTCAGGCGGCAGGACAGCAGTCGTCAGGCCCACGCCCATGCCCCCGCCGCCGCTCCCGCTGTTGCCGTGCCCCTGCGCAACGAGCTCCGCAGGTGCTGTGCGGCCGCCGCCGCCGCCGCCGCCGCCGCCGCCCTCGCGACCGCCCTCCCTCAAGCCGCCGGCGTCGCCAGCCGGGCAGTCGCCGGACGCACCCTCCCCCTCCAGGGGCTCGGGGATGCCGGTTAGGGCGCTGCCGACACTCAGGCGCGCGAAGCCACCCGGGCTGCCGCTACCGCTGTCGCCGCCGGCGCGCAGCGCCGCCAGCAGCAGCGGGTTCTGCGGCGGGGAGAGCTGGTGGTGGTGCTGCTGGTGGTGGTGCTGCTGGTGGTGCGGGTGCGGGTGGTGGTGCTGCTGGTGGTGATTCGTGGAGGTGGGCAGGCCGTTGGCAGGCAGGCCGGCTGAGACGCGGCGCCCGGAGCCGCCGCCGCCGCCGCCGCCGCCGCCGCCGCCGCTGGCAGCCCCGCTTGCCACGCCCGAGGCCCGCTGCAGGGGCGGCTCGCCCACCGGCAGCTCGGAGTCGTCGACCAGGTCGGCAATGGCTTCGCTGCGGGCGCCGCCACCACCACACCTGAGGATGGAGGCACCAGCGCCGCCGGCCTCGCCGCCGCGCGTGCTGCCCTCCATCGGCATGGCCAGCATCGGGGATATGGTCTGCAGCAGCGTCGTCGCCAGAAGCTGCGGGCCAAAAACACCAACAGCCACAACAACACACAGCACATATACACACACACATACATTGCGGGGAATTCTCTCCGTTTCCGTTTACTAAAACACACATACAAACGTGCATACCCCCACACACAGCCCGACTCAGCCCGTGCTGCTGCCTGCCGCTCGCACCCCATGCACCTCATGCCGATCTGGCCCCGGACGTCTTCTGCCTGCCCGCCGTTCCGCCTGCCCTCTTTCCCGAATCGCGTGACCCCTCTAATCTAGCTTCTATAGGTTTAGGTTCATAGTTTTTCGTATGACGTGCGTTCACATGCCATCACTGACCGACCTCGGTGCTGCCTCTTGCCTTGCCTTTCGCGCCCTGATCGTAGGTGAGATCGGTGGTTCTGGACGTCTCTACGGGTTTGGTTGGGTGGTTTGGGCCGGGTTGGGACGGATCGGGCAAATTTCTAGGCGCATACACGGTGCATTGGGACAGCAACGCCGGGGCGAGGGCCGTAGCCCCACCCGGTGGGGAGGGGTCACGCGATTCGGGTAAGTATGTGGAGCTGCTTCGGCCCGATGACGCGGTAACGAGGTAACACGCGAAGCGAAGAACGATCGATGGCGCGCCGTTGCCTATGCATGCTGCACGCACGGTGTCGACCCTTCCTCTCCTTGTGCTTTCCTAACACATACAAACGCGCACGCACGCGGCCTGTTAGTTGGCACACACGGCGAACCGTGTGCAGCAGAGTACTTGTCGCATGCCCATCATGAGCCCACAATTAATGCATGCCAGTTACAGAACGAAAGGGAAGTAGCACGGCCCTCACCGCGTTAGCAGCGGTGCTGATGCCTGCCCCGTGGCCGTAGCTGTCTGGCCCGCTGCCGCCTCCGCACCCGCGCCCGCCGCCGCCGCCGCCGTGCGCCCGCGGCGGCGGCGCGTACGTCTCCGGCGCCAGGTCCTCCGCGCTGAGCTGCGAGATGCTCAGCGCGTACGTCTGCACCAGGTGCGGGTGCGACAGCGTGCGGGACAGCAGCGCCTCGCGCGTGGTCAGCCGCAGCTGGTCCAGGTCGGAGGAAACCTGATGAGGGGGGTTTTGTGGTACGGGAAGGCACCGACATCAACAGAGTCCCCCCAAAAACAGTTGTTTCAACATGCGTACGAAGAACAGGGTGGTAGACCGGCGCCCCTACCTTCCACCGCGCCATGTATACATGTTACCGTACATGTTGCGGTACGTACGCGGTACGCACCATGAGCTTGAGCGCCACGGTGCTGCCCCTCCACGTGGCCCGGAACACCTTGCCGCCCGAGTAGCCCGCCCCCAGGAAGTCGCCCAGGACCACCTCGCGGACCAGCTGCGGGTGCGTGCATGCGGGGGGGGGGGGGGCGGGTGTGACGTACGGCGGAGTGTGGGGAGTGTGTACGGCATGCCCGCGTGTGTGTGTGTGTGTTTGAGATCACAAGGGGAAAACAAGCAAAGCAAAGACCGTGTATGTGCAGCGTCGCGTCCGGTTTACCTGGAATTACCTGAGCCGCCGACCTGCTTTACTTACCCGAAATCGCGTAACCCCCGTCTACCTAACCTTGGAGGGGGATTAATGTCCACACGCTTCCAAGGGTGCAACCCGATGCGTGTGATCACGGTGGCGTGATACCCAGGCACTCCTAGCCCCAGAATCCCAGTCCGGCCGCTACGTCCAAAGTCCCGCCCGATCGAAGTGCTCACCTACAAACAATAGGGAAAACAGCGAAGCACATGACGGCAGCGGGGAAGTGTCACGGGCAAGCAGAACAATGATGGAAACGCGGCGACGCGCGACAGCGCAAGAACAAACACGCAGCCCCAGTCCCACTAAGCTATATGAGGGTTACGCGATACGGGAAAGAGAGCGAATGGCGGCGAGGCAGGGCACAAAACACGCGAGGGCGGTGCATGGGCGCATGTGTGTGTGTGTGTGTGTGTGTGTGGAGGGGGGGGGTGAGAGGGATGAGGGAGGGGCCGTGCAAAACAAAGATAGAGATGAAGATGGTCAAGCGCGCTAGGAGTACGCAACGATTGAGCAAGGCACACACACAAACACACACACACACACACACACACACACACACACACACACACACACACACACACACATCCAGCTTCACAACCAGGCCATCAGCCGGGGCCGTTCCCACAACAGCAAGGGTGCCGCAATCAGCACCGCCCGCCCGGTGCTCTTTCACACACAGCCGCACGTGCCGTGCAGCGGCACGTACCAAAGGCGGCAGAAACCCGTACAGCACCCGTACCGCGCAACAGACGCTTCACAGCTCACAGCTGCGCACGCCGCCCTTGCCGCTCACGTCTCACCGCTCGCAGCTGCAGCCCCACCACGTCTCACCGCTCGTAGTTGCAGCCCCACCACGGATGCGGGTGGCTGGCCAGGCGCTGCCACCGGCCCGGCGCCGCCCGCCGCCGCGCCCCACGCCTCCTCCAGCAATGCCGACGGCCGAAGCATGGCCCCCGCCGGCTCCCCCGCCTGCACGTGCTGCTGCAGCCGCGCCTCCTCGCCTCCAAGCTTAGACGCGAACTCTGCAACATGGGGTGCAGGGCTAGCACCAGCAGCCGAACGAGCAGCCTCCGGGGCGGCGGGGGGTCCGCGTCTGTCATCGACGTCGGCCTTGGCAGCGATGGCGCCAGACGAGCGTGAGGCTGCAGCCTCGCGGCCGCTCGCTGGCGATGTGGCTGTGGCGGCTTGTCCATCGCCATTACGCCAGCACAGCAGGTGGCACAACCGCATTGGTGTCTTTCAGCCGCTGCGGTGTCTTTAGTCGGTAATGCCTCGACCAGGGTGCCTGTCGCCCGGCCCGAAGGGCGGCCGTAGCTGGCGCCGCAGAGCCATATATCAACGTTTACGCCTTAGAGCTGAGCGAAGCCGCTGTCATCTTGGGCCTATCGTGTTTGGGGATGAGCGGCTGCTCTCGACCCTTCTTGGGCATCTTTCATCATCTTGTTGTCATAGATCACACGTCTAATTAATTTAACGAGACTGCTTTGGTCAACGAGGCCGCTCGCTGGCTCTTGAGCGCCCGGGCGTAATAAGCTAAGTCTACAGGCTGGAAAAGATTTGCCAGGGAGGATATCGATTGCAGCCATCCAGTGCGACTAGACGCCGATATCCAGCAGTGCCAAAGCGCCCGCCATTAAAACTGGATTTCGTATTGCGAACTTTCACCGTGCTGACCGCTCAGCGCCGCTCGCGTGCTGATAATACACATTTTACTGTTTACTATTAGGTAGCATAATAACGTGGAAGGCATTTTACCATCACAGCCGGTTTTAAGGACACGACTGACCAACCCAGGGGTGGACCAACCCCATCGATCCCATACCCCTTCCTGCCAAGCCCCAAAGCCCGGGGGTGTAAACGTGTTTTATTCTCTGCTTGCCCCCTCTGCCCCTCTGTTTTCACGGCCGTTTACCACTAGGTGTTGTACGCCAGGTCCTAACAACGCGCGATGTGCAGGCGCGTGAGAGTGTGTGGACCCACGTGTGGACCGGTGTGGAATTGCAGGAGGGTGGGAAATCCGAAAAAGTACGCCGGGCCTCTGGTCCTACAGATGCGCGCGCGGGGGCTGCCGGCGTATCTTAGATGCCTGCGCGGGGTCGGCCCCCGTACCTGAGATACGCGCGCGGGGTCGCCCCCCGCACCTGAGATGCGCGCGCGGGGTCGCCCCCCGCACCTGAGATGCGCGCGCGGGGTCGCCCCCGCACTTGAGATGCGCCGGCGGGGATAGGAAGATGCGCCGGCGGCCCCGCCCCTGGTCGTCAAGATGCGCACGCCAAGGGTCACAGATGCGCCAGCAAACCCACCCCTAGCACCTACGATGCATGCGCACAGCCCTCCAGATGGGCCGGCGCCCCGCCCCCACAGGTCATCCGCGCACGGGCGTGTCGCACAAGTGCTTGTGCGACACGCCCGTACCAGGCACCCGATTTCTCTTGTTCCGCTGCACCGCGATCTCTATACCATATGGGCAAATGTGTAGCTTTGCATGCATCAGTGCCTGGAGCCTGCAGCTATCACACAAGACACAACATTGACCAGTTGCGAAATCATCAGGGCTGCGCTCCCCAAGGGTCTAGTTGGCAGGATCTGGTTGAGATGATGATTGACAATAAAGTCCTGGGGAGCGGGGAGCTAAAAGCTGCCTGTGAACCAGTGGTTCGCTGGGCTGCTTCAGCATCTTAGCTATTCTGACCCTCTTCAGGGCCAAGAAATGTTAGCCAGAGATACCGGTGGGAAAGCAGATGTTTATTCGCCACCGTGCTACTCTATAGCTGCCCGAAAATAGACAAACACGCGACCGAGGGACCGCCATCAAGGAACTATGCTTGAGCAGGCGTGTTACATAGCCAGGCATCAATAGAAATATAGTATGGCGGACTGGCTCCACACACGTGCGACTGGCACAGCCACACCTAGTACCTGCATACCCAACCCAGGTCACGGCACCGATCGTGGACACCAGCAACCGGCTTCGCCGTAATCACGCTTCACTTGGAGACGCTTCCGGGCGGGTGGGTATGGCTCTCGGCAGGGTGTCAGGGATGGACAGCAGGGATGGCACAAAGCGATCCCAAGATGCAGCGGCGGGGTCGGCCCACATACTTAAGATGCGTGTGCAGGGGACCCGAGATGCAGCGGCGGGGTCGGCCCACATACCCAAGATGCGTGGGCGGCGCAACTCAGATACGCCGGTGGGGTCGGCCCAGACAGTCAAGATGCGTGTGCGTGGGGCACAAGATGCGCCGGCGGACTAGATGCCGGACCAGACCCGGTCCCCAAGATGCGCCGCCCACGCATCTTTCCCACCCTCCGGAATTGCCTGCCCCTGCCAAACCCATCTTCATCCAGGGGTGTCTCCTAACCCCCAGCTGCCAAGGCGGCAATGCGGTTTCACGTACATATCTTATATGCCCAGTAATATGGCTGGCTGGGTCCCGCGCATGGGGCCCCTAGAACCCCTGGGCGCGGAACGAAATAAACCGCTTTCCCAGAACTTTCCCAAACAACGGTCGGCCCTGCCCAAGCTCTAATCAAAGTGCGCCACAAGTGTCAATCCGTTCATAAATGCATACCCACGTTTAAATAACTAAGAATAGACGCCTCACCGCAACGGTTGCCTGGCCAGGCTCGCTCGCTTCGTGTTTCGTCGCAACAACGCTGACTCTATTGCGAATACAATCCGAGTTCCGGTCCCGTGGACAGGCTGTTTGCTGAAAAGTATCGCCTGCTGGAGGCGAGCGAGCTATCCGCATAGCCTATCCAATGCCGGAAGCTCTTAAAAGCCGCTGAGCTGCAGCAGCACTTCGTAGAGACGCCGACACGCAGCCTCAGAGGGCATGGATGAAGGACTGCTGGCGCTGGCTTGGTTCGGCGTGTTGGCGCGCAGAGACTCGCGGCGATGTCGAGGCTGGGCCCATGCAAGGCGCGTCCGAGCCTCCGATGGGCCAAATTCGCAACCATGCAGCGCATACAGCCGTTGCAGCAGCAACAAAAACAGCAGCCGCACCCGGAGGAGCCGCATCATACCTTAGGGCGCCAGCAGCAGTGTCTATCACCGACGTCGCAGCCCAGGCGCTGGACGGCACAGGCACCCACCTCATCACCGGCCAGCAGGTCGTGGGTTGGGGGCCCATATCGCCCGGCGGCAAAGGACCCGAGGAGGTCGCCGGGAGAGATGCAGTTGGCATGACGCTGCGCCAGGCAAGTTTAGCTCGAGGATGCTGCGCTATCGGAAGCCAGCGGCGTTTGCGCAAGACCACCTGACCGACCCTTGTGGCTCGGTTTTACCCCACCTCTGCTTCCCGCCGCTTGCCCCGCGGCCCCCTCCCTCTTCCCTCTCTCCCTCCCACACACACACACGCGGGCATGCCGTACACACTCCCCACACTCCGCCGTACGTCACACCCGCCCCCCCCCCGCATGCACGCACCCGCAGCTGGTCCGCGAGGTGGTCCTGGGCGACTTCCTGGGGGCGGGCTACTCGGGCGGCAAGGTGTTCCGGGCCACGTGGAGGGGCAGCACCGTGGCGCTCAAGCTCATGGTGCGTACGTACGTACCGCAACATGTACGGTAACATGTATACATGGCGCGGTGGAAGGTAGGGGCGCCGGTCTACCACCCTGTTCTTCGTACGCATGTTGAAACAACTGTTTTTGGGGGGACTCTGTTGATGTTGGTGCCTTCCGTACCACAAAACCCCCCTCATCAGGTTTCCTCCGACCTGGACCAGCTGCGGCTGACCACGCGCGAGGCGCTGCTGTCCCGCACGCTGTCGCACCCGCACCTGGTGCAGACGTACGCGCTGAGCATCTCGCAGCTCAGCGCGGAGGACCTGGCGCCGGAGACGTACGCGCCGCCGCCGCGGGCGCACTGCGGCGGCGGCGGGCGTGGGTGCGGAGGCGGTGGCGCCGCCCAAGGCATGTCCCAAGCAGATGAATTTGAAGGCAACAATCCGTTGTTTAAAACAGAAGCCGAGATGGAGGTGGATGCGTTGTTGGCCACGGCCCTGATGACTGGGGACGCGTTTTCGTCCGCGGCGGACGAGGGCCCGCCGCCGCCGCCGCCTGACGGCGGTGGCGATGCAGCAGCTGCTACTGCTGCTACCACTGCTGCTGCTGCTGCTGCTGCCACTGCTACTGCTACTGCTGCTGCCACTGCTACTGCTACTGCTGCTGCCACTGCTATTGCTGCTGCCACTGCTACTGCTGCTGCTACCGCGGCAGCGGCGGCGGCCGACAGCGGCAGGGAAGGCTCCCTGGTGCTCGTGCCTGTGACGCCGCCGCCCGCAGCAGCAGCGCATGGGTTGCAGCAGACTTCCGCTCACGTCTCTGGCGGGCAGCTGCGCGAAGAGGTACTTGGAGGTGGTGATGCTCATGCTGAGCCCCCGGCGGCAGCTACCGCCGCCGCCGCCGCCATTGGCGCCTCCAGCGGCGGTTTGGCTGGCGGCACCGCCGCCTCGGCTACGGCTGCGGTGGCGGCGGCGGCGGCGGCGGCTGCGGCGGCTGCGGCGGCTGTGGCTGTGACTCAGGTGACGAGTCGGGCAGCAGAGCCGCCTGCTGCCGCTGTGCTGGCTGCGTCGAGCATTTCAGCATCGGCGCCGCCGCCCACGGCAACAACACCGCCCGCCGCCGCCGCCGCGCCGCCGGCGGCCGCTGCAGCAGCCGCGGCGTTCACCTCCTCCTCCGCCGGCCCCGCGGATACCGCGCAGCAGCTGCCAGCAGCACCGCTAGCAGCGCCGCCGCCCGGCGCCGGTGGCATGCTTCTGCTACCGCCTACTCAGCAGTCTTTCAGGCCTTCCGCCGCCGCCGGCGACCATGTTGTGACGGCTGCTGCTGCTGCTGATACTGATACTGATACTGGTGCTGATGCCACGGCAGCGGCAGATGCTAGTAGTAATGCCGTCGTCGACCGGCACAACACAAAGGCAACTCCAACCGGCACGGCCTGCTGCAACAACGCCGCCGACGCTGGTGCTGGTGCTGCTGCTGCTGCTCTTGAGGAATGCGACCCCTTCGCTTGGACCTCCGGCCGCAGCGTCACAGCAGCGCATCCGGTGCAGCAGCCGCCAGCAGCCGCGCCGCCCGTGCCCTCCACTCAGCCGTCGGCACGCCGCATGGCCACTGCCGCTTCCGCCGCCCCCACTTTCGGCGCCGCCGCCAGCACCGCCAGCACCGCCAGCACCGTGTCGGGGGCGGCGGCGGCGGCGGCGTTCCTGTCCGAGCTGGTCCGCCTGGGCGCGGCCCCCGGCCGCTACCTGACGGCCGTGATTATGGAGCTGTGCGACCGCGGCACGCTGCTGACCCACATCAACAACCAGCAGGCGGCCAAGGCGGCGGCGGCGCGGCAGCAGCAGCAGCAGCAGCAGCAGCAGCAGCAGCAGCAGCAGCATCGGAGCGAGCGTGCGGCAGCGGCGGCAATGGCGCAGGAGCAGCAGCAGCTGCTGCTGCTGCAGAGTCTGGTGCTTTCCGCGGATTTGCCGGGTACCAGCGGCGGGCACAGAGCACGGAACGCAGTCCCAGGCAGCAGAAGTGATGGTGACGCGGCCGTCTTGATTCCATCATCGGCCTACTCGGACTGGACTGCTATCACTGCACCTGCACAGCTGCAGCAGGGCACGCCTTTGCTGACGTCGGCGGTCGATGGGAGCGCCGACACCACCACTACTACTGCGGCGGCGGCGGCCTTGAGCAATGCAGCTAATGCAGCCGCGGGAGACCTGGTGCCGATGCTGTCTGCAGCAGTGCAGGGCTGCTGGCCAGGCCCGTTGCCGCTGCCGCTGCCGCTGCCGCTGCCGCTGCCGCTGCCGCTGCCGCTGCCGCCCCCGCAGCAGACGGCGGCATCCCAGCAGCCGCAGTTTGCGCAGCAACAGCGCCGCCGGGGCCGCCTGCTCCCACACATCATGGCCAGCAGCGGGCCGCCACCACCGCAGCGGCTCGTCACGGACCCCCCGCTGCCGCCGCCGCCGGTGCCGGCATCCGCCGTGCCGGCAGCAGCGCATCCGCCGTCTCGTCAAGGTGACAGCAACCACGAGCAGCTGCTGCAGCCACAGCAGCAGCACGACCATCAGACACTCTTCGCGCGCGCATCCACCTTCTTGCTGGCGCCGCCGCCGCCGCCGCCGCCGCCGCCGCCGCCGCCGGCAGCAGCTGCAGAGCAGGCACAGGACTGGGCGGGAGCTGCTCTGGTGGGTGCGCGTGGCAGTAGCGGCGAAGGGGGCGGCATTACTCAGGGCAGCGGCCCAACGCGGCATAAGGGAGAGGCGGCGGCACTAATGACGGTCACGTCGCCAGCGGCCGCGGCCCTGCTGCTGACGTCAGCAGATGCTGCTGCTGCAGCAGTGGCAGGGATGTCGCCCGTCAACGGCACCGTCAGCAGCAGTAGCAGCAGGGGCAGCAGCCGGCACCGTGCCCCGCTCGCGGCAGCAGGGCGGCGCGCATGCGGCGGCAGCGCCGCCACGTCGCCGCCGCCTGCTGGTGCGCCATGTCCTGATGATGACGCGGCGGCATCTATGGGCGTCGCGCCGCCGCCGGGCGCAGTGGCCGTGGACGTGAGGGCGCCACTGTCCCGCATGCCGCCACATGCCGCCGACTCGGCCGGCGCCGCCCGCACTGGCAATGTGGTGCCTGCACCGCCAACCGCCGCGACAGCCGCCACGCCGCCGCCAACCACCGCGACAGCCGCCACGCCACCGCCAACCGCCGCAACAGCCGCCACGCCGCCGCCAGCCGCCGCGACAGACGCCACACCGCCGCATACGCCGCGTTCCCTCATGGCACGCTACTGCGGTGCCGGCGACGCATCTGCAGCCGCAGCCGCAGCCGCCGTCACAGGATCAGCGCCGCCAGCAGCCGCGGTTTCTCTCTCCATGGCAGCAGCCACCGCCGGCAGCGGCGGCGCCGGCGCGGCTGCTGGGGAGGCGGTGGGAGCGGCGGAAGCGGCGGGAGCGGCGGGAGCCGGGTACGTGGAGGGCGCTCGCGGCTCCGAAGGCAGCCTGCCGATGCACGGCGCGGAGCACGCTGGCTCTCCTGCTGCTGCAGCCGCCCTGTGCCCAGCTGCTGCTGCTGCTGCTGCTGCTGCTGCTGCTGCTGCTGCTGCTGCGGCGGCGGCGGCGGCCGTGTGCCCAGCTGCTGCTGCTGCTGCCAGCAGGTCGCTGCCGGGCGACCACCGGTCCGGCGTCATCCGGGCAGCAGTCAGCAGTCAGCAGGGATTATTCGGGCCAGCCGTCAGCCCACACATCATCAGCCCGCCCGAATCCCCACAGCAACCGCCGCTGTGTCCGGGGGTGGGGCTCTCGCTGCACCCGGCCCCATCCTCACCACTACAGCCGCCGCTGCTACAGCCGTGCCAGCCCCAGTTGTTGATGGTGAGTGCGGTAAACAGCTGTAGCAGCAGCAGCAGAAGCAGCAGCCTGCTGCGCAGTCGGACTACTGCCGACATGACCAGCGCATCCCTCATATCACCGGCTGCTGTGGCGGCAGCAGCAGCAGGAGCAGGAGCAGGAGCAGCAGGAGCGTCGTCCGCCAGCTACGCCAGCGGCAGCGGCGGTGGGCAGGGGCACGGCTGTGGTAGCGGCGGCCGCGCCGCCGCCGCCGCCACAACCACCAGCGGCGTCAGCCCAGCAGTGCTCATGTCCAGCCTTGATCGGTTGCGTACCGGGCTGGAAATCGCACAGGTGATGAAACGGGCGGCCGTTTACCTGCTGGCAGCAGCAGATGCAAGCCTGCTGCCTGCGTACGTGGTCAACGGGGATTGATGGAAACATATTGAGCTGTATAATAAACATTGTCGCCAAGTGCGATCTCATTAGCAGCTGCGTGCCCTTTGGCTGTGTTCACACGCGCGCGTTCAGGCCATGGCGCACCTCCATTCACTGGACCTGGTCCACGGTGGGTTGGTGACTGGGTGTCGAGGCGCACGACGGCACCATGCATGCCGGTACTTAGGCAGCAGCAGCTGAGTAATAATGTCTTTACTCCCTACCTTCTGTTTCTGCGTGCATGATGCATAGCGTGCATGCATGACGACGATGCACGAGCAATGCATGATGCCGGGTGCCGGCCGCATGTATGCCCGCACTGCTGACAGCAATAAGCAAGCGAGCAAGCAAACAAGCAAGCAAGCCCACGCCCACGCTACGTACCCACCGCCGCATGCACCTACGCACCCACCCACCTACGCGCACTCGCAGGCGACCTCAAGCCCGCCAACGTGCTGCTGCGCTCCCAAGCGGCCGACAGCACACCCGCCTCCCGGCGCTACTGCTGCAAGGTTGCCGACTTTGGGTGAGTGCGTGCTAGCTCGCTCCGCCGCGAGCGAGCGATAGAGCGTGCGTTGAGCCCTCTCAGCATCGCATGGCGTGTGTGTGTGTGTGTGTGTGTGTGTGTGTGTGTGTGTGTGTGTTTTAGAGGTCACAAGGGAGAGTACTATGAAAGACGTGTGTGTGTGTGTGTGTTCACGCCGTCATGGCTTTAGTAGTACGGGTGGTGATCGCGCTTGGCACGCGCTTGCTGCTGCCGGTGACTGCCGCAATGCTGCCCCGCCCGCCGCCGGCCTCGTGCAACCATGCCGCCGCCGCAGTCTGACCAATCCCGTCACAGCCACCGCCGACGGCCTGGCGCCCAAGTGCACCCTGAACGGCGGCAGCGGCTGGGGCGCGCTGCCGTACCTGGCCCCGGAGGTGGTGACCGCGGGCCGGCACGGCAAGCCCGCCGACGTGTACAGCTACGGCGCGCTGCTGTGGCACATGGCCAGCGGCGTGCCGCCGCACTCGCAGCTGCACCCCGCCCAAATCCTGGTGGGGCTGGCGGGCGGCGAGCTGCAGCTGGAGTGGCCGGCGGACGCGGACCCCACGCTGCGCAAGATCGGCGCCGCCTGCCTGCAGCACGACCCCGCGGCGCGCCCCTCGTTCGAGGCGATTGTCCGTGCCCTGCTCAAAGCGGTGGAGCGGACGGCTGCGCGGCTGCAAAAAAGCATCATTGCATCCGCGGCCTCCGCGGCCTCCGCAGCAGCCGCGCTGCGCACGTGTCAGCAGCAGGGCAGCGGACAGATCACGGCGGCGACAGTTGCGACCCAGTCCCGCCGCCAGCTGTAGCAGCCACAGCCGCCGAGCCTCCCGCGTGCGCCAGCAAGAATGAATGGCGGCGGCGGCGGCGGCGGTGAAGCCGATGGCGACGGCGATGCCAGTGGCTTATTATCAGGAATACCACGTCGTGGGACCTAGGCGCAACCAAAGCAATCGGCAGCAGCATTCATACTATCAGCTGCAAGCATAGGGAGGGGTTAGTTGAGGGCATTCTTCTTGCATAGGACTGGCATCTTGGGTGTTTACTACTCTTGGCAAGCCCGGGCGAGCTGGGTTCATCTATCTGAGCTGCGACTCAGACTTATTCATAGATACATCGGTGTCCTTCTCCAGCCAACGACCAGCATCTGAACGCATGTCAAGGTTTGCTTTGAAGCGCCATACAATGTTATGTGGACACGCATATGGACTTTGATTGCGCCTGTCCTGGCCAGAGGGATGTGCTTTGCTGTGTGCGGCTGCCACGTATGTACATGTATGGGGATGTGGCGGCTCAAATAAATGCCCTGCCTGTAGGCGATGAACTCATCCTGCCTTTGCCCAGGCACTTGCCAGCCTGCGGGTGCACGCCTGGATTGCTGATTGCAGGATAACGCCACCCCTGGATCCCACACCGGACAACTAACGGCATGCATGCGTGTACTTTCGGGGCGTGGCCTTGCTTGCTACTGCAAGGGCCACCCATCCATTCCCGCGTCCGGTGTCGGCCCACACCTCCTGGCGTGTCAACTCACGGAGAGAACTGTGTTACCGTTTTGGCACAAGGGAGATTCCGCGCCATGGCACGCACAGTGCATCCAGGCGCAGTGTCGCGGTGTGTGTGTGTGTTAAGAGTTCACAAGGGAGAAAACAACACAACAAGGAACGTGTATGGTGTGTGTGTTAGAGATCACAAGGGAGAGAACGTGTGCGTGTGTGGCTGTGTGTGTGCGTGTGTGTATGGCGCTGAGCTCGCTGGCAGCACCACCTACGCGCCGAGCCTGAGAGGTGCAGGGTTACGGGGCCTAGGTTGTGTGGCAGGCCTCGCATCTTAATGTTTCCAATCAAAAGTGACCATTTTGACGTTTTCTGAGCGTGAGCCTTCGGATTTTAGCGTTATTCTGGGGGTCTGGGGGGGGCTTGGCCCCACGGCTTGGCCCCTAGGAGAACGTTTTTGGGACATGCCAAGGACAAAAGAATCCGGGGGTAAGGGACCGGAAAGTCTGAGAGGGCTCGCTGGGGCGGGGCCACCGTGCCAAAGCACTGTTGCATGGGAGGTGAGCAGGCGGGAGTTACCCGCTCGCCTAGCTGCACGACATGTGAAGCGGTTGAGCAATAGATCTCCCTTAAACGTATAGGAAGTCCCACGTCTGTATAATACACTTCCAACCGGCTTCTCAGGCAGCTGCACGTAGTTGCTTGCGCCTCGCCTGCCGTCTGCACTATTTTTGTTGCTGCTGAATACGCATACCACGGTCTTGACCATTACGCGAGAGTTTGAACAAGATCACTGCGGTCTGAAAGTTTGTAACACCCCTAGTCGTTCCGACGAATAGCTCGCTGAGAGAGGTCACCGGCGGGATAGTCAGCCACCGCTGACAGAGCTTGGCATAATAAGCAGTCTTTGGAGGGCCCGGAGCCGTGTGCCGGTGAAGCCCTGACGAAATGGATCCCCTTCAGAAGCAGGAAGCAAAGTACAAGACGAAAAGCATGTTAGCCATCATCAATGACAAGATGGAGGTCGGCATGGCGAAGCTGCGCGGCGAGGAGTCGGCAGCTCTCGACGTTGCCATCATTAAAGCAACGCTGCAGGACGAGGTCGTGCCCAAGGAGAAGCACGTCCGCACGCTCAAGATCGCTTGCAGCGGCTCCTCACCGCGCCAGACGGTCAACTACGTCATCCACGGGCTGGCGAAGCGGCTCGAGGAGAACCCCAAGGCGTGGCTGGTCACGCTCAAAACCCTCATCGTCTTCCACCGCCTTATGCGCGAGACCGACCCCACCTTCCAGGAGGAGCTGCTGCGCTACGCGGAGCGCACCGGCCACCACCGCATGCTGCGCCTGGAGTCGTTCGCGGACCACACCACCAAGGAGACCTGGGACTACTCGGCCTGGATCCGCGTGTACAGCCTGTACCTGGACGAGCGCCTGGCGGTGTTCCGGGCCATGAAGTTTGACCCGGAGCAGGACCAGGGCCTGGAGAACCGCGAGTCAAAGCTCAAGGCCTGCGCTACGCCCGAGCTGCTGGAGCAGCTGCCGTGCGTGCAGCGCCTGCTGAGCCGGCTGGTCAGCTGCGTGCCGGAGGGCGCAGCGCAGAGCAACGAGGTCTGCCTGCTGGCGTGCGCGCTGGTGCGTTCGCTGGGTCCGCTGGGTTCGGTCGGTCGGTTTGGTTGGTTGGTTGGTTGGATGGATGGTTGGTTGGTTGGTTGGCTGGTTAGCTCGTAGCATCGCGACACGGGGGCGGGGTGGAAGGGGGAGGGGGTTTCGCAGCAGGGGCCTAAGCATCCGGTCACGGTCAGGGCGCAGGCGCCGGCGTGCCGGCGTCTTGCGGCACCTCGTGCTTTACCCAGGTGCGCGCCGCGCCTCAACGCCCCTTCCTGCCGCGCCATATGCCACGCGCGGCGCGCGCCTCCATCCCACTGCACACCACCCCACGCCACGCCGTGCCACACACACCTGATGTGCGACGCTGCTTTGTCTTGATCGCATTGCATGCACGGTCTTTGATTTGTTTTGTTATCTCCTTGTGCTCTCTAACGTTGTTTGTTATCTCCTTGTGCTCGCACGCGGCGCGCGCGCAGGTGCTGAAGGAGGTGCGCGGTGTGTACAAGGTGGTGTGCGAGGGCGTGCTCAACCTGGTCGACAAGTTCTTCGAGATGGACCGCGGGGACGCGCTCAAGGTGCGTGCGGCAGTGGTACGGCAGTCGTACGGCAGTCGTACGGCAGCCGTACGGCGTGTGTAGACGCTGTCAAGGGGGAGGGCTGGGGCTGGGAGGCTCGGCGTAGGATGGGGTTGGGGCGGGGATGAATGCTCAGCCCATTGCAGCCCCATGGGAATGGAGCTTGGGGTGGGGGTGGAGGGCATGCCGGGAGTTCACGTGGATGGCTAAGGCGCAAAGCCTTGTGGGTCTGTGGTCGGCAGGGGGGCGGGGCCGTGCCCTGTGTGGTCCTGAACACAGCGGTCCATGCCGGGCAGGTCGTTCGGGGGATCACGTCCGCCTTGGGGGCGGGCGGGTGGCACCACGGAGCGGGCGCATCTGCGTCGGCAGTGGCAGTCTGGCGCAGCGCATGACCCTCCACCTACCCACCTCGCGTGTTGCTCCTCCAATGTTACCTCGTGTGTTGCGTCACTGTGCGTCCCGCTGCATCACCCACCACGTGTGTTAGAGGTCACAAGGGAGATAACAAATGAAAGGCTTGCGCGTGCGAAGCGACAAGGACGCCAAGCAGGGAACGTGTGTGTGTGTGTCTGCTGCTCCTGTCGCTCCTCTTATGTTACCTCGCGTGTTGCTCCTCTTATGTTACCTCGCGTATTGCTCCTGGTGTTCCCCTGTGTCACCCACCACGTGTGTGATGCTTCGTCCAGGGCGTGGAGCTGGTCAAGGAGAACCTGGTGGTCAACGAGCGCCTGAACGCCTTCGTGGGCACCATCGGCAGCATCCCGCCCCTGCGCGGCGCGGTACAGTTCCCCTCGGTGCAGGTGAGAGAGGCGGCGGCGGCGGCGGCGGCGGGGGTGGGGGTTGTGGTTACCAGCCCAAACTAAACCAAACCCAATGCATAAGAGCGAGGAGGTGAGCGTGGCCTAATATGGGAGAAGGAGGAGGAGAAATCTCGCAAACATTGCCACAACCCGATAAGTCCCGGTCCCGAACCCAAAATTCCCAGTCGTTGCCCATCGAGCCACCCAAACTTCGGGGGGGGGGGTCGGTGGGTGGGTGGGTTGTAGGTGGGGGCCTCGAGGGGGGCGCTCGAGGGTTGGTTGGGCGGTGTTGTGGACTTGGCTGGATCGGCTGTGGCATCCAGGGCGCGCGCGTGCTGGGTCGTCAGGCGGGGAGTCGGGAGCGCTGCAGCGCGGCAGGGGCCGGGGTGGGCGGGGGTTGTGCACACGGGCGCACGCACACGTGGCCCCGCAGGCCCGCACACACGCACGCTGCGACAGGATCCGGGCCGGATCCGGGCCCGCACGTGAGGCCGGACTGCTGCGCACTGTGCCGGTTGCAGGACTCCTGCCTTGCACCGGGCACCGCGCGCACCGAGTTGCTGCTGCAGCACTTTACACACAATCTGTAACCCCACGTCCTGCCCACCCACCCACCCCCGCAGCCGCTGCCGCCCGACTTCCTGACTACGCTGGAGGACTACATCAAGGACGCGCCGCGGGTGAGGGGGGAGTAGAGTGGAGTGGGCTGGAGTGTATTATTTCCAGGACCCGAAGCAACCAACCGGGGGCGACCAGAGAGATAAGGGTTGGAGCTGGGCGGCAGCAGCAGCCGCAGCTGCTGCAGCGGAGGCTGGTGGGGCTGAGCAGGAGCGCTTGGGCGGGGGGGGGGCGCTTAATTACGGCGGGGAGCGGACGGCGCTTGATTGGGGAGGGGGGCAGGGCTTGCTTGGCGCGGGGGGTAGTTCATTCCTGAAACCAGAAGGGGGGGGCTGGGGGGAAGGGCCGCTTGATTTGGGGCCAACGTGGTGGTTCAGACGGCGGACTGGTATGGCTCAGATGGTGGCATGGGCACGAATGCAGCAGCCTGCCTGAGAGGTGTGCTGGTAAACGGAAAAGGAGAGAATTCCCCGCAATCGCTCGGAGTTGCTTACTTGAGAGGTGTGTGTGGCTGTACATGTGGTGGCATGGGGGCAGGGCAGGTTACGGCAGCAGCAAGGGGGAGCTAATTAATGTTACAGCTGTGGGCCTGCCTCCGACCCGGGAGCTGATTCAGGGTCGCCCATTCAGGGCCAACGCGCGCAGGGCTCCGTCGCGGCAGGAAAGGGGGGGGCGGTTACCCTGGGTGCAAAGTACCCAGGATAAAGTACCCAACCAACAACACGAGGGGCCTGCAGTTTGGGTCCGGTGAACGTTTGGGCGTCATGTGCCGTCGTCCGTCTGTGTTGCTGACGGAACCTCGGAGCCGCGGCTGAGGCGGTGGGGGACTGCACCTCATGCGCACCCGCCCTAGCACTCACGCCGCCGCTGGTCTTCACCGGTGACACGCAGAGCGCTGGAGACGCCGCCAAGCCGGGGCTGCCGCGCGCGGCGACTGCGGTTCGCCCGCCCGGCCCCGGGGCAGCCACGTCCTCGGCACTAGGTGAGCAAGGCAGCTGCGGCGCTGGGGCTCTAGGCGCAGGGCAGCTGCGGCGCTGGGGCTGGGCGCAAGGCAGCTGCGGCGCTGGGGCTCTAGGCGCAAGGCAGCTGCGGCGCTGGGGCTGGGCGCAAGGCAGCTGCGGCGCTGGGGCTGGGCGCAAGGCAGCTGCGGCGCTCGGCGCGCCTCCGCATCGTAGCGGCGGCACCACGCGATGCCTGCCTGCTACTGCCTGCTACTGCTTGCCTGCTTGCTTGCTCGTGTCTGCAGCGGGGCTACGCAGCCAGGGGCGTTTCCCACAGCGCTCCCAAACCGCAGCGGCAGCCGCGCATATGGTTGCTGTCGCGGGTGTGCCAGGCAGTGAAACTGGCCTTGCCGACATGTGTACCGTTGTGTGTGTGTTGCTGGCATGTATGTGTCTTTCTCACGTATGTGTGGGCTTGGGCTTGGGCTGGGGTTTACCGGCATGTTGGAAACATGATCACAGGCGGCACCCGGCTGGTGGTGGGCGGCCCCATCAAGGACCCTCCCAGCGGCCCCACCTCGCCGCAGCCGCCGCCGCCGGCGCCCGTGGTGGACCTACTGGGATTCGACTCTCTCAGCATCAACCCCTCGCCGCCGCAGCCGCCGGCCCCGGGCCCCAGCGCGGTCGCGCCGCCGCCGGCGGGCGCCCAGCCGGCCAACCCCTATGCGGCCGCCGCGCAGCCCGCCGCCGCCGCCCCCAGTGGCGCGGCGGCACCTTTTGATCCGTTCGCCAGCTTTGGCGGGGCGCCCGCACACGCGCCCGCGGCGCCTGCGCCTGCGCAGGCCGCGCCGCCGCCGCCGCCGCCCGCGTACCCATACGGCGGCGCCAGCGCCTTCACGCAGGCGCCGGCGGTAGCCGCGGCGGCAGCGGGTTACCCCGGCGCGCCCGCGCCGCAGCCACCGCAGCCGCAGCAGCAGCCCGCGCCCGGGCACTTCGGGGAGGCCGCCTTCGGCAACGCGTTCGGGGCGGCTCCGCCGGCACCTGCACCGGCGCCCCAGGCCGGCCCACCCGCGCCCGCGCCTGCACCCGGCGCGACGGCGCCGTTCAACCCCTTCGCGAACCCCACATCGCACGCCCCCGCTGCGCCGCACATGCCGCCGGTACCCGCGGCGGCGCCCGCGCCAGGCGGCTACCCTCCGGCTCCGGTCTCGGGGGCGGCGGCGCCCGCGCCCCCCGCGCCGTCCCCGTACGCGCCGGCAGCGCCGTCCCCTTACGCGCCCGCAGCCTCGCCCGCGCCCGCTGCGCCGGGTGGCTTCAACCCCTTCGGCTCGCCTGGCGGCGGCCCCGCGCCTGCGCCCGCAGCGCCTGCCAACCCGTTCGGCTCGCCTGGCGCCCCCTCACCCAGCAACCCGTTCGGGGGGGCGCCGGTGGCGGCGGCACCCGCACCGGCGCCGGCTGCGGGCAACAACCCCTTCGCTGCCGGCGGCTGGCCGGCGCAGCCCACGGGAGGCCCGGCCGTGGTGACGCAGCAGGTGAGGCCACACCCCTTGGCTTTGGCCAAGTCAGAAGTTTCCTGTCCTGTCCTGTCCTCCGTGGCTCGAGTGCGGTGCTGCAGCTGCCAGGCCCGTTTAATACACTAACGCTGCTGCGCGCGGGTGGTCCTGTTGGACACACCCCACCCCGGGCGGACGGACGGACATAGTCCAGCTTGGGTACTTACAACCCAAGAGCCGCTCGACTGCGTCCTGTCGAAACTTGGTTACGAAGTTAGCGCCGCCTGACCGTGTCCTGTCGACACTTGACTATTATGCCCGCCGTGTATGGAAGCAACCTCCCAAACCCCAGTGCCCAAACCCCCAACCCACCAACCCACCAGTTTCAAATCCGCCCCCCCCATCGTCTGTCTACATCTTCTTCGTCATTAATGTAACATGCATGGAACCCCCCGCTGGCCAGGTGGCGGGCTACAACCTGAAGAAGCCGGCGGACCCGCTCATGGACCTGAGCGTGGACCTGTTCGGCAAGCCGCAGGCGCCGCCCACGCAGCAGCCCATGCGCCCGCAGCAGCAGGCCGCGCCCAACGGCTCGCCCGGCGGCGCGTTCTTGTAAGCGGCGGGTGCGGGGCGGGGCGGGGCGGGGCGGGGCGGGGCGGAAACAATGCGGGGTGCTGCGGCGCTCCGACGGCGAGCGCAGCGCTGGAGCTGCGCACACTGGAGGCCGCGGGGGCAATGGGGCGTGCACGCACGGAGCGGCGCTGGCCGCTTGCGGACCTGGGAGCGGTTTGTGGCGGCTGGGAGAGGAGGCCCTCGGAAGTAGGCGGAGCGCTGGACTGGGCTGGCGGCACTGGGCTTGTTGGAGGAGCACGCACAACACGGGAGGACTGGAGAGGCCGGGCATGTTGCATGGGAGGGGCCAGGGGTCATCGCCTGCACCAGGCCAGGCGGCGGGACGGGGTTTGGACGGGTGACGATGGCATGCATGCAACACACGCTGTTGTGAGGAACATCACCATTGACGGGGTGGGGGGTTGTTGGGTTCAGTAGTCTTGGACTCCGTGGTACAGCGGGAACAATCGAACATGGTACTCGTTGGGGCGTCCGAGGCTATTGCAAGGCGGGGGTGGTCGTGTCGACTGAGGGGTGACTGTTGGGCGAGCTGGTCAGCACACTGGCCTCCGCAAACGGTAGGGTCAGCACTAAGCACTGAGCGAGTATGAAGGATGTAAGGACGGAACACATGCACGTGCATGGGCAACAGACATGACAGCGGCGGCGCGGCTGACCTGGTGGGGACGGGAGGACGCACGGTGGTGTTGGGCGGTGCTGAGCCCTTGCAGGCACGCGCAGGGAGTCTCTCGTCCTCCTCTGTAAGGATTAAGGAACCTTTTGGCAACCCGTTCCACAGCAATCCTGCATGGCTGATACGTGTCCTGGGCGGAACATGAAGGATTGGGTAGCGGTACGGCCAGTACCGCTCCAGCAACCTCCAGCCAGCTACTCACGTCGGTACAGTTGCAGCGCGTTGTCGCCGTTCAGGTGCTGCCAAAGCTTTTGATGGAGCGGGAACATAATCGAAGGCTTTGCCGTAGAGCGAGCACTGGAACGTTTGTGGCTGAGGTTGGCCCGCCTCACAATGGGCGCGCTTCGGTCGGGCCCTGCATCTTGGCGGTCCATTTTCAACGGATGGGGGGGGGGGCGTTGTGTGGCCGGTGGGGGGACGGTGGGGGGGCGTGTCGGGTAGTGGTGGGCGTGCGGGTTTGGGCGTGCCCGTTGCGTGCTCGTTTGGTGCCTGCTGTGGGCGGCGTAACGGGGTGTTGGCTGTGCGGTCGGGTGCGCTGGGCGCGTTGCTGGGGTGCCGGGGCGGTGGTGATGTTTATCCCATCGGGCTGAATTGTCACCCGCCAGCTGGGGGGCGTTGGGTGCCGCCGACCAGGCGAACGAGGAGGCGGCGGGAGGGGCGGCAGGGGCGGCGGGAGGACCAACAGGACTGGCGGCGGCGGCGGCGGCCTCCGCACCGCCGGCGGCTGATGGTGATGACGAGGTGGCCACAGTGGACATGGGCGTGGTGGCTCGGGTCGGCCCCAGCGGGCTTCTCGCGGTGGCCTCGACCAACGCAGGTAGGTGCTGGATGCGTGCGTGCGTGCGTGCGTGCATGTACCAAAACCTGTACGTGTGTCTATCTTATAACAGCAGCAAGTGTGGTAGTTGAAGCTCTCTTTCTCTTGCTCGTCGCGTTGTCCGCCCTTCCTAGTCGAAGCGTGCTGACCAACTTACCAACCAGTTGATAGGCACACATCGCCGGTAGGCGCATCAAGCCGCTTGCAAGCATTGGAGCCGCCGCCGTTGTCGTCGACGCTGATTGATTGTCTCCGCAGCCCGCACAATCCATCACGCACTTGCCATCTCGGGTGGCGTGCTTTCGCTTTCGTTTCGCAATTTAGCGCATGTCTTTAACACAACCCACCTGACGCTTACTCTATCTGCTTCCTATACACACACAGGCAAAACAGGCCTGCACCACAGCTCGGGCGATGCGGTGCTCAGCGGTCCCCAAGCGCGGGCGGGGCTGTGCACCTACTAGCCCTCTGCTTTTAGAAACCTGTTGGTAACCTGTTGCACAGCAATCCGGCATAGGGCATCATGTGCTCTAGGTGGAAACATCATAGATTGGGTGCTGCGGTACGACAGCGCCCCTGGGGGCGGCGCGGCCAAATCTCAGGATTGTGCGGCCAGGCAATTGGATGCGCACTGGACAAGACTTACAGCCGCCAGGATGACTAGACATGATCCCCACAACATTGTTGCAGCACCCAATGCGCCAGGTGCTGTCATCCTTTTTAAATCTGTTACAGCCTTCAACTGTGGATGCGCTTGGCAGCGCACGTCCCTTTGACCAAAATATCGCGCTCTATATGGCCATCCTTAGTTTTCCCGCACCCTCCTCCTTCACCAGCCCTTTTCCAAGCCCCTCTGTCTGCCCCTTCGTGTCGGGCAGACCATCCACTTCCTATGGATACTAACATGAACCAAAACTGGTGGGGCGCCTGTGTGTGCCCACAACAATTTACCGTGCCACCTGGGTTCGCGGGGCCAAACATTCCCGTCACCCTCGCCACGTCCTCCTCTCCCTGACCCAGATGCCCGCATCGGCGCTCCACCCGAGCCTCAGCGCCAGGGCTGCCCTCCTCACAGCCCTACACTCATCTCGCCGCTTCTCATCCGCTCACAGCCCTCATCCGCCTGGTCGTCCGCCGCGCTGCGGCAGCAGCACCCCACTGGCGCGCACGTACGTTCAGAAGAACGCCTCGCCGCCCTTGACGGCCTCAATCGCGATCAGGCCAGCGAAGCCCAGCATGGCCAGGCGGCCCGACCACAGCTCCAGGTTCGTGTCGAACAGCGACAGCGCCTGCTGCAGGCCCTCGCCCTTGAGGTTCTCGGAGGTGGCCACCGCGTGCAGCTCCTTCAGGGGGACGCCCGACACCAGCTTGGGCAGGATGGAGGCAAAGGTGATGGTCAGCGAGAACAGCAGCACGCCGAACCAGGCGTCGCCGACCTGCTCCAGCACGGGCTGCTTCTTGGACAGCTCGGGGCCCAGGATGGACACGAAGCCGATCATAGCCACGCGGCCGTTCACGCGCTGCAAGGGGGCGGAGAAACGGGGGTGCATGAGTTGAGCCATGAGGAACTGGGCCGGTGTCGTAACACACGGCAGGCCTGAAGTGGTGCATCTGACGGCTGCTCGTGCCATGCGAGGTGGGGCTTCGCAGGGCGTCAGTATTACTGCCGAGCGCCAGCGCACAGTGCCCTGCTAGGGGCAAGTGCGGTGCGGACACGCTGGGGCCTGGCAGACGGTCTCTCTCCCCACGGCCCACCGAACCTGTGACACGCGGAGAGCCCCTAATGTCCGTATCCGATTCACATCATCTGCCTAAGCTTGCGTGATGGGAACACGCATCCAGGCCCGTTTTTGGCCAGTCGCAGATGTGCCACAAGATGGCGTTCGGCTGGTCGACCACAAAACCTTGCAGTGCGCTTCGTAACCAGAGCTATTGCACACTGTAGGGGCTGTTTCCGATGTGACGACCGCTTTCAGCGCGTGTGTGGCCGGCAAGCGCTCCATCACCCCGGCCTCGATCACCTCAATTTTCACTTGTATGCTATTTCACAAGATTAAGCATACTGCAACGACGCTCAATTTCTGACGCATCGGCCTTGCCACGGTTGTCCGCGTCTGCCATCCTCTAGACCGCTCACCTCGGGCGCAGAACCCCCGAAGGAGAACACATCGCGAGCGCTCTCGGTGTCCTTAGGCCAGGTAGGAATGGGCACAGGCGACGATGAGGAAGCCTCAGCACGCACGCAGACGATGGAGCGAGACTTCGCGCCGGTGAAAGGGCGCTGAGCGCGCAGGAGGCAGGGACGGGCGGACAGGGACTGCATTTTTTTGTAGGTTTGGAGCGAACGGAGTGAGAAGAGAGGCTGCTAAAAGTATGCTTAAGAGGCTAGCAACCCCGGCCATACCCGTCTCCGCACCATGCACCACGCATGGCCACCACGCCTCGAAGGCTCTAACCATCCAAGTTCCCGCGCCCGCTCTGCAAATTCCACGCCCACCGCCTTATCCTTAGCAATGAAACATACCGCACTTGCAACAGTGCAACGCATCAGTGCACACATGCAAACTGGTGGGACACGCTTGCCTGCTTGCAGGCGCCCCGCCCTCCCCCATCCTGCGCACAGAACACGAAGACCAAATGCGTGCGCACATACAAACAAACGCATCGTGTATGGCATGTGCTGTTGCATCTTCATCATATCAATCATACCGTAAGCACTTCGCACTTCCCTCGACTCCAATCCTGGCGCCGTTTGGTCCTCCGTCCAGTGCTGCAGCTCAGGTTCAGCCCAAACTGGCCGCACTGTTTGCTGGGCGTGTGTCCCAGTGCAGCGCGTGTTAGCCTGACACAGATCTCTCATGAATCAGTCAAGATCCCTAATCACCCACAAAAAGCGGGGCGCATCCCCGGCATTACAGAGCACGCGTGCACAGGCCGACACACGCCCGACTCCTGCGCATGGGCGCACAAACCTCCCCATGCGCCTCCTCTACACAAAACGTGAGCGCTATCAAAACAGTTCAGACCACGCCAAACACCCGGACAGGTCATTAAATGCACAAAGTGAACGCGCTTGCCCTGTGCCTGGCTTCTGCAGTCCGGGACGGCCAGGCCAGCCTGCAGACGCAGCGGCCGCGCCATGCCGCTGCTTTCCTCGCCGGCTTTGAGGGCACATTGCGGGCACTCCTCTCTTACCGCTGCGTTCTATATACTCCCCGTCTGCTATTGTCCCTGCGCTGCTTGCTTCCAGGAGCACGCGCCTCAGCAGTGTGCTGCCGCCGCGGCTCCTAGCTGTATGGGTGCATCACGCCTGGCGACTCAAGTTTGCATCCATAGGCTCACAAACCGTCATCATCTGCAAGGTCCCGGCGAACGGCAAAAGCGTATGACAGCAAGAGGCGAAAGCGGCGCGGACATGCATGTGGATGCACGCTGTGGCGCTGGGCACTCGCACTGTTTCCCAGGCACACGTGCCTCACCTTCCATGCCGATGAGCGCAAAGCATCGTGCCTGAGACAAGAGACTGTTCGCCAACCCCGCAGGAAGGTTGCCGCGAATCGCGGACAGGGCGCTAGAGGTTCCCGCAGCCGCCGAGCCTGCCAGAGGCGTGGCACTGCAGGCGCAAACCCAGGTCTTCTTCAACGTGGGGTGGGTAAGGGAAGATAGCACTGCATGCATATGCAAGCCGAACGCGCTCGCTTCGCTGTCTTCCCTGCTAAGGAAATCGCGCAGTGGCGCGACGCATCCGCACCTGCAGCCGATGATGGCCGGCCCGACACCGCCCGCCGGCCAGGCCCCAGCGCCAGCCAACAATTGCAATGCTGGCCTATGCATTAACAATGAGCATCGCGCCGCAGACCGCAACATTTTGCAGGGTGGAGAATGGAAATGAGGTGTCGTCAAAACTGACTGGTGTCTAATGGCAATCACAATAGTTTCCTGAATACTGAGTCAGACAATCATTTATATGCTTCACATATTACCAGAGAGAAGTCATAGGCAGGAATGGACAATGGTCTATTCACGCGACAGGGCTCTGCTAGAGCCATTTTAAATGTTTCAAGGGTGCCTTTAAGCACTCTGTAGATTAGGCTGCACATTTCCAAGAATGTGTAGATAGCTTGGCCCAAATGGTCGCGGGAAGAGGCTCTGTGCGCCGAAGAGCCTCGGGCCTCACCCATGCATTACCTATCTTGCTGGTGCTGGTGGCTTACGTCGCGGCTCAATACCAAGCGCCAGGTACGCGAAGGGAGGCCGGGCGCGGTTGCAAGAGCAACCGCCCAGCCTAGAAAGGGGCATCGCGGCCTGTGTTGTTTCCAGTGATAACATTTTGGCCCTTAAACTGGTTTTCAATCGGGCTAGCGGGCTTTCCACGCAAGGGAAGGGCGGGGTCCACCCGCGAAGGTGCGCGGCAGTCGTGTAGCGGCAGCACCCAGCTACCCATGCAGAATACTCCTTGTGTACTGACAAAGTTAGAAGTGTCCCTTGGTTAAGGTAGCCGAGAAGTGCCAGACCGCTACGGGCATTTCGCCAAAAGGGTTAAAGCAAGGTCTGGCGCCTCGCTGTGCGGGCAGCATGTCCCTACCAATGTGCAAATATTAGGCAGAGTGCCAACATGAGGCGAGACTGGGGCTGCGGAGCCGGGGTTCACACAGACCATGTTCACCCCTTCACGTCGCCAGCGTTGACTTCTTCGGGCAGGGGAACCGGTTTAGCGTGCGGCGGAGGGGCTGCACTGCCGCCGCGACCCCGGACAGCGACCTCGCTTGCATGCTCTGGATGTCCAGGGGCCACCGCCGGTGGGAGGGGGCGGGAAGCCCCAAGCTCAGCCACACTGGCGCCGCGTGCCGGTTACTCTGCCAGTCATTGGGCCCCTGCTGCTCCCTGCACCCCCCTTCCCAGCCATCACAAACACGCATGCGCCCCCGCCCCACGACGAGTCCAGAGCCCCGCCCATAACCCGCCGCCAGCGGAAGGCCCCCAAGCCGCCTCCCACCTTCCCTGACCCCTTCCCCTTCCTCTTCCTCACCCAACCCAAACGCCGCCCCCGCTCCTCCCGCCCGCCCGCTCCTCCCTCCCACCTCCTTCCCGCCTGCCTCCTGCCTCCCGCCGCAGTCTCCTGCCCCCAGCCGGCCGGCTACTCCTTCCTCCGCCTGCACGGCAGCGCCGAGCGCAACCTGGGCCGCGTGGCGCGGCCCGCCAACACCTCGGCCGCGGCGTGGGCCGCCTACCTCGCCTTCGTGTGCTCCGGCCTGCCCGCCTGCACCGGCTTCAGCAGCGGCGGCTGGCTGAAGGCGGAGCGCGGCGGCTTCGGCCAGGCCGGCGGCCGCTGGTATGCGCTGAGCAGCTGGGAGGTCGCGGACGACCCGGCGGGTGCCTGCGCCGGCATGTACGTGCGGCGCGGCGCGGAGCGCGGCGGCTGCCCGCAGGCGTCGGGGTTCTTCTTCCTGGAGGGCAAGGACAGCAGCTCGGGCGACCTGGTGGCGCCGCAGCCGCCCGGCCGGCCCAGCCTGGCGCCCACGTCGTCGGAGCGGGTGGCGGGCTGGGCGGCGGAGTGCGAGGCGCGCGGCAGCTGCCTGGGCTTCAACTCGTTCGGCGTGCTGCGGGCCAGCCTCACGGTGCGGTGGTGGGGCGGTGGTGGGGCGGAAGGGGGTAGTTCATTCCAGAACGAAACCAGAGGGGAGGGGAGGTTGGAAGCCTGGAGGTTGGTTGGTGTATGGGCGTCCGTCCGTGGAGGGCATGGATGCTTACATTGGCGTCCGTGCGGGGGCTGACGGCTGAGCAGGATGGAGGATGTGGAGGAGGCGGGAGGTGTGTATGCGTGTGTGTGTGTGTGTGTGTGTGTGTGTGTGTGTGTGTGTGTGTGTGTGTGTGTGTGTGTGTGTGTGTGTGTGTGTGTGTGTGTGGGTGGTTAGGAGACCAACCTAAACCAAACAGGGGGCGGGGCCGGAGAGACGGGGGGTTGGGGCGTTCAGGTGGTTCCCACGGCGGTCTGCGGCGGGCGCACGGATGAGGAAGAGGAGGAGCAGCAGCAGCAGCAGCAGCAGCAGCAGCAGCAGCAGCAGCAGGGCGGGGCAGGTGGCCGCGGCCGCGGCGGGCGCGCGCAGGGGGTGGAACTGGCGGTGTCACACTGGCGCACACCTAGGACTTCGCCTACCTCGCCCCGCACCGCTGGCTCGCGCTGGCTGCCTTCCTTCCGCTCACTCGTGTCCGCAGCCTTTCTTGTTCTTATTCTTGTTCTTGTTCTTGTTCTTGTTTTTGTTGTTACACGCACCCACTACCTGCCTCCCTACCGGTACCTTGTTTCCTACACGTACCCACAGACGTACCAGAACCTGGACGACGTGGACCCTGCGCTGGTGGCCTCCTACGGCGACTGCCTGGGGCTGTATGTGCGGCTGCCGCACCCGCTGCCGGCGCCGGGTGAGGAGGGGGTGGGAGAGCGGTCGGGCCTGGCAGTGGCAGGCGGGCGGCGGGGCTGGCAGCGGGGCTGGCAGGCGGTAGCAGCGGCCGGGGCAGAGCCCCCTTGGCGAGGGAGAAGGGGCGCGGGAGGAGCAGCAGGAGAAGCGGAGCGGGGAAGTGGGAGGAAGCACGGGAGTGGGAGCAAGAGTGGGAGGAGGAGCGGGGGTAGCGGAGCGGGAAGCCTTGCGCAGGGCGCACAATCCTGGGACAGAGGCGGCTGGTGGGAGTGGGCGGGTTGCTGCCTGCCACCCCAGTGCTGCCACCCTGGCACTGCCAATACCCATCATCGCCAACCAACCAACCAACCAACCACCCAACCAACCGACCTCTCAACCAACCGAACCAACAAGTAGCCATGCCGCTGCCCTGCCGCTGCCCTGCCGCTGCCTCGCGCAGCTTTCCGGCCGCCCGTGTCGCGCTCCAACAGCTCGATGGAGCTGCCGGTGTTTAACAACTCCAACTACCGACCGCTGGCTCCCGACTTCCGTGTGCCGGCGGACTGGACGGGGGCCAGCAACTGGCTGGAGCTGTCCTTTGAGGGTGAGGGGGGGGGGGAGGGGCGTGTGAGGGGTGAGGGGGTGCCATGCATGTTTGATTAATGACGATGGAGATGTAGACAGACGTTGGGGGCGCCATGCATGTGCATGATTAATGACGAGGGAGATGTAGACAGACGTTGCGACACAGAAGGCGGGGGGGGGTGGCGGAGGGCGTGTGTGGAGATGGCCAGTAGGGGCAGTGGAGGCCATGGGGGCAGAGGAGGCGGTGGGTGGACGGGTGGGGTGGGGGCCGATGGGGTTGGGGCCGCTCCGGGGCGTGGCTGGCCGGGTTGGGGGGGGGGGGGCGGGTGGGGACTGTGCTGTGCTGGATGGGTTAGCCCAGAAATGGGCCGTTTCACGGCCGCGCAGGTGACACAAGAACGACACGGACAGGGCAGCAACCACCGCCACCCAAACCCACCATCACCATAGTCCTTGAAACTAACAACAATGGCGCGCCCGCACGTGCCCGCTACCCCCTCTGCCTAACACACACACAGGCACACACACACACACACTTCCTCTCCTTGTGCTTTTCTAACACACACACACACACACACACACACAAGGTACCTCGCGACCGTCCGTAATCGCACCGCACTCCTTGTGACCTCTAACACAGGCACCTACCTGCCCGGCAACGCCGCGACGCCGGCCGACATCGGCGTCCTGGAGCTGGCGCAGAGCCGCAACGTGTACACCAACGCCGTGCCGCTGTGGCTCACGGGCCCCGACGGCAGCCGCCTGGTGCGCGTGAGCTGGTACTTGCCCAACGTGGACCTCTCGCCCGGCGGGCTGGCGCGCATCCGCATCCGCACGCCCTACGCCGGCTGGTCGGGGCTGCGCTTCACGGTGGCCTTCACCTGGCGCTCGCCTGCGCCGCCGCCCGCGCCGCCCAGCCCGCCGCCGCCGCCGCCCCTGCCCGCGGCGCCGCCGGCGCCGCCCTCGCCGGAGCCGCCGGCGCCAGCGCCGCCGGCGCCGCCCACGCTGCCGCCGGCGAACCCGCCGCCGTGGCTGAACGATGACGTGGAGCCCTCGCCGCCGCCGCCGCCGGGGCTGCCGCCGCCGCCCTCTCCGCCCTCTCCGCCGTCGCCGCCGGGGCTGCCGGCGTCGCCGCAGCCGCTGCAGCGCGCCTCGCGCTCCTCCTCCGCGGCGCCGGTGACGCTGCCGCCGCTGTTCGGCGGCCGCAGCGCGGTGCTAGTTGCGCTGCCGCTGCCGGCGGGCTGGCGACCTGACGACTCGAGGCTGGTGGTGTCGTGGACGGCGGCGGCATACGTGGCCACCACCAACGCCTCCATCAGCCCGGGGCCGGGGACCAGCTGGGGCGCCATGGGCGCCTACGGGCAGTTCCTGTTCACGGAGGAGCGGTACGCGCCCGCGCCGCCGCCCTCCCCGGCGCCGCCGTCTCCCGCGCCGCCGTCTCCCGCGCCGCCGTCGCCGGAGCCGCCCTCGCCGGCGCCGCCCTCGCCGCAGCCGCCGTCGCTGCCGCCGCCGTCGCCCGCCGCCGCCGCGCTCGTCGCGTCGGCCCGGCGGCAGCGGCGCGCACGCGAGCTGCTGCAGAGCGCCGCCTCCGTGCCGCCGGCCGGCCCCGCGCCGCCGCTGCCGCCGCCGCCCCCGCCGCCGCCCCCGTCGCCCGCTCCGCCGTCCCCGCCGCCGCCCCAGCCCGCCTTCACGGTGCTTAGCTACACCTACACGCTGCCCATCGAGGCGACCTCGGGCTCGGTGCTGCTCGTCAACCCGCCGCTGGCGGCCGGAAGCCGCCTGACGCTGGCGGTGCGGACGTGGAACGGCGGCTGGAACGGCCTCGCCGCCAACCTGACGGCGGAGTGGCGGCCGGCGGCGCCGCCGGACCCGGGGGCGGCGGCGCTGCCGCCGGCGGTTCCCGGCGCCGACCCCTCGCTCGGGGCGAACCAGCAGCTGCCCAACATGCCAACCTTCCCGCTGCTGCCCTTCCCGCCGTCACCGCGGCCTCCGTCACCGCGGCCGCCGCGGCCGCCGTCGCCGCAGCCGCCCTCGCCGCGGCCACCCCTGCCGCCGTCGCCGCAGCCGCCCAGCCCAGTGCCGCCCTCGCCACCGCCGTCACCTGCGCCACCCGCGCCGCCTCTGCCGCCGTCGCCTGCGCCCTCTCCGCCGCCGTCGCCGCCGGCTCCTCCTGCGCCGCAGGCGCCCTCGCCGCCCTCGCCCTCGCCTCCTGGTGTCCCGCCACCTGCGGCGCCTTTGCCTCCCTCGCCTCCCTCTCCCCATCCGCCCCCGTCCCCGCCCACGCCGCCGCACCCGCCTGCGCCGTCGCCGCCCTCGCCTGCACCTCCCTCTCCGCCTGCACCACCTACCGCGTCCCCGCCCTCCGGAGCTCCCATCGTAACCCCTAGTCCCGAAATCGGCGTCGCCAAGCCGCCGCCCGCAGCCAACCCCTTCAGCCCCTCATCTCCACCGGGTGATGTCGGCAGCGGCGGCGGCGGCGGCAGCTCCACCAGCCTAGCTCTAGCGGTGGGCCTGCCAGTGGCGCTGGTGGCGGTGTGTATTTTCGCGTGCGTGGCCGCCACCGGCTTTGTCATGGCGCGCCGGCGGCGGCGCGAGGAGGAAGCCGCAGTGGCCGCCGCCCTCCTCAGCAAGAGCCGGGACGGCAGCAGCGCGGGGCAGGAGCCCGTGGGCGCCGCGGCGGGGGGTGCGCCCGGTGGCGGGGGAGGTGGCGGCGGCGGCGGCGGCGGCGGCGGCGGCGGCCCGGGTGGGCTGGGCCCCCGGGCCGCGCAGGCGCGGCAGCTGCTGTCGCCGCTGGGTCTGCCGCCCTCCTCCTCCTCGCCGCACGCCTCCTCTGGCCAGCTGCCGCACATCGGCTCCGCCGCCGGCTCCATGGCAGGAAGCCCCAGCGGCCACGGCGGCGGCGGCGGCGGAGGTGGCGGCGGCGGACTGGGCGGGCTGCTCAGCCCGCGTAGCCAGGCGTTGGCGGCCAAGGCACGCCGCCTGCTGCGCACCGTCACCACGCTCAACCCCTTCGGCCGCAGCGGCCGCGGCGGGCGCTTGGCTGCGGGCGCGCCGGTGGCCGGAGTGGCGGGCACGGGCGCGGGCGCGGGCGGGGGTGCGGGTGCGGGTGCGGGTGCGGGTGCGGGTGCGGGTGGAGCGGCCGGCCGGCGGCCGCACCTGGCGCCACTGGCGGCCGCGGCTGTCGCCGCGGAGGCGGCGGCCGCGGCTGCGGCTGCGGGGGCGGCGAGCCCCGCCGGCGGCATGAGCTCGGGCTTTATGGACAGCGACGTGGAGGGGCCGCACGGCGCCGGTGGCGCTGGCGGCGCATTCCTGGACCCGCCTGCCCACGCCGCCGCCATTTTCAGCACCGGGGGCACCGCGGCCACAGGCAGCCGAGGCAGCAACCCGCGCGACTCGCCCGCGGGCGGCGAGGGGCGGGGCAGCGGCGGCAGCGCGGCCGGCGGCGGCGGCGGCGGCGGTGGTGGTGGCGCGGCAGCGGGCGGACGCTACACGCCGTCGCCGCTGGGCAACCTGCGCGCGCTGTCGGAACTCCTGGGCGTGCCGCTGCCACCGCAGCTGCAGCCCGGCGGCCCCAGCGGCGGCGGAATGGTGGGCGGCGGTGCGGCGGCAGCGGCGGTGGCGGCGGCGGCGGCGGCGGCGCGGCCGCTGCACACGCGCAGCCTGGACGGACTGCCGGCGCACGCCGCCAGCACCATGGCGGCGGCGGGCGGCGGCGGCGACGTGGGGGCGCTGCTGTGGGGCTCGCCGGGGCAGCGCGCCGGCGCCTACCTTGCGGCACCGGCGGCGGCGCCGCCGGGCGCCTCTCCGCCGGGGCGCCTGCACTCCCGCGGCGGCGGCGGCGGCGCCGGCGCTCCCGCCGCCGCTGACACCAAGGCGCGGCCGGGCAGCTCCGCCGGCTCACGCACGCCGCCCTACGCAGCCGTGTCGGTCGTCAACCCCTCGGGGGGCAGCAGGGGCGGCGGGGGCGGCAAGGGCAGCACGGCCTCGGGCGAGCGGTACTCCCGCTCCCACAGCCGCAGCCGCACCGCCAGCACCACCTACAGCGCCGCCGCCAGCCGCTCCGCCAGTCACACGCTCGGCGACGGCTCGGCGGGCGGCACAGTGCCGGACGTCACCCTTGCGCTGGGCCCCGCGGCGGCGGCGACCGCCGCTGCTGCGGCCCGCGGCCGCCGGCCACCTCGTGCGGAGCCAAGCCGGCGACAGGAGAATGCGGCGGCCTCGGCGGCGGCGGCGGCGGCGGCGGCAGAGCCCGCCAGCAACCGCGGCGCGTTCCTGCTGGGAAGCTGGCTGGGCGACCTGCTCCCGCTCACCGACTTCTTTGCACGGCCGGCGGCGCCGCCGCCGCCCGCCGCAGCGCCCGGCGCCGCCGGCCGGCCGCCGCTGGGCCCCGCCGGCCGGGACGCGGTGGCGGCGGGGCCGCCGGCCTCCACGCGCGCAACCCGCGGCTCGTCCTTTCTTGAGCCCATCTACTCGCCGCAGGCGGGGGCGGGGGCCGGGTCGCGACCTGGGCACCGGCGACACGCCTCCGCCACCGCCGCACCTTGGGAGACGGCGCACGGCGGCGGCAGCGGCGATGAGGAGGGCGAGGAGGAGGAGGAGGGCCTGTACGATGACGATGAGTACGGCGATCCCATGGAGGACGAGCAGGAGTTTGTGGGTGAGGGTGAGGAGGAGGGCGAGGAGGGCGAGGAGGAGGAGGAGGGCAGCGCGGTGACGGCGGAGGAGGGCAGCGGCAGCGGCGTCATGGAAGAGGAGGACGAGGTAGGGGAGGAGGACGAGGAGGATGGGGTCGTGTCCGCAGACGAGGTGCTGTTGGAGTCGCCCTCCGAAGAGGGCGACATGGCGACGGCGGCGGAGCTGGAAGCGGCGGCGGCGGACCGTGTCAGCGGCGGCAGCGCAGTGGCGTTGGTCCCGGCGGTCGCGGCCGCGGCGGCTCTGCGCATCGGCAGCGGCAGCAGCAGCGGCCCCTCGCCGCAGCCCTCGCCACACGCGGCCGCCGCAGGCCCCCCGGCTCAGGCTCAGGCTCCGGCGCAGGCTTGGGGGGAAAGCCGGTTGGGCGGGTCAGCGCCTGCACCCGCACCCGCTGCAGCCTCAGGCGCGCCAGCTGCGGCTGTGGCTGCAGCCGCCGCGTCGTCGTCCTCCTTCGCAACCGCCGCCGCCGCGGCGGCGGCGGCGGCGGCGGCGGCCGCGGGCAGCAAGGTGCCGCTGCCGGAGCTGGCGGTGCCGTTCATGCCCCACGCCGCCTCCGCCTCGCCGCTGCCGTCGCCCTCGGGCGGCGCCGCCACCACCGGCAGCCTCGTGGCACTCACCAGCGCCGCCGCTAGCGGGGTGCTGGTGGGCGGCAGCGGTGACGTGGGCCCAGCCTACATGTCCGCCATGGCCGCCGCCCGCCCGCCCACCCTCTCGCCCGCCGCCTCCGCCACCGCGTCGGAGCTCGTCAGCCCCCGCGGCGGCCCCGTTGGCAGCGCCTCCGCTGAGGAGCGGACCACCGGCGGCGGCGGCGGCGGCGGCGGCGGCAGCCGCGCGCTGGTCGAGCGGGCGCTGGCGCTCACGTCTCCTGCCGCAGGGCCAGGGGCAGCCGCAGCTGTAGCAGGGGCCGGCGCGACCAGCAGCAGCAACCTGCTACTGCCGCTGCCGCTGCCGCTGCCGCTGCCGCCGCGGTACTCGTCCGCCACGGAGGCGTCCTCCACCTTCCTTGCGGTCCACGGCGGCGGCTCGGTGGGCGCGGAGAGCGGCCTGGTTCCGGACGTCGAGTCCGGCGCCGACGGCGGCGGCACCTCCCGCGGCGGCGGCGGCGCGGCGGGCGCGTCCTCCGACGACGGCGCCTTCTACTCTTCCTCGGACACCGGCGGCCGCGGCGGTGCGGGCGCAGGCGGCCGGAGGGCACGGCACGACAGCCGGCTCCCCGGGCCGCCGCCGGCGCAGGCGCCGCAGCCGGGGGCGGCCAGCCCGGGCGGGGCCGGCGCGCCCTTCCCGTCCCAGCTGCCGCCCTCGCCGTCGCCGCTGCCCTACCGCGCGCGCTACCAGGCCGCTGCGGCGGCCGCCGCCGGGGGCCCGCTCAGCAGCCTCGGGACGGGCGGCACCTCTGGCGGCGCCGCCACGGCCGCCGCCGCCGCCGCCGCCGCCGCCGCCGCCGCCGGCAGCGGCTCCATCCGCTTCGACTTCCCCTCGCCCTTCACCGCCTTCACAGCGCCCGGCTTCAGCGGCGGCTTCGGCGACCCCTTCAGCAGCGCCGGCGGCGTCGGCGACGTCGGCAGCGGCGTCTGCGGCTGGACAGGGCCGGTACTGCCGCTGCCGCCCAACAGCCCCACCAACGCCACGGAGATGGGCGCCATCCTGCGCTCCGCAGCCGCCGCGGCCACCGCCAACGCCGGCTTCCCGGGCACGGCCTTCGGCCCGCCGGTCTCGCGCCTTCGCCGCACCGTGTCGGACCCCTTCCAGGACGCCGGCGGCAGCGGCGCCTCGCGGCCGGGCACCAACTCGCAGCTGCTTCTCGGCGGCGAGGTCAGCGCAGCGCCGGCACCGGCACCGGCACCAGCGCCAGCCGCGGAGGGTGCGGCTGCCCCTGCCGCGCTGCTTGGCAGCGCCGCCGCCGGGCCCTCGCCCGCCGCAGCCCGCGGCGCCCGCGGCGGCGCCGCAGCTGCGGAGGCCGCCGAGGCCGCGGATGCCGCCGAGGCCGCCGAGGCCGAGGTCGCGTGGGAGTACGGGCCGCCGCCTGCCCCGGACGACGACGCGGAGGCGCGGCGCATGCTGCTGGCCGGCCGCGCCGCCGCCGCCGCCAGCCACTACGCGCGCGGCACGGAGGGCGCGCGCTGGCCGCCGCCCTCGCTGCTGGGGCCCTTCGCCGGGGCGGCAGCGGCGGCGGCCGCGGCGGCCGCGGCCTCGGGCTACTACCCCTACCCGCACCCCTACCAGCACTACGGGGCCCTGGCTCCGTACGCGGCCGCCGGGCCGCTGGGCCGCGCGCGCGCCCGCCGGGCCAGCGACGAGACCGGGCAGCGGCGGCGCGGCGGCCGCTGGGGCCGGGCGGCAGCGATTGCTGCGGCGGCCGCCGCCGACGCAGCAGGCCCCGGCAGCGCCGGCGCGCGCAACCTGCCGTACCCTGCCTCGCCGCCGCAGGTGTGGTCGCCGCCGGCACCCGCCACCCGCGCCTCACAGTACCACCTCCACCACCACCACCACACCGGCCCGGCCACCATTGGCACGGGCGCTGCTGGCGGCGGCGCTGGGCCCGGCAGCGCGAGCGGCATGGCGCCGGGCCTGCCCGCCATCCGCCCGCACCCACGGCCGCCCTCGCAGCAGCAGCAGCAGCAGCAGCAGGCGGGCATTGACAGCGGCCTGCTCGAGTCCTTCGACCAGCAGCAGCTGCTGGCGGCGGCCGCGGCCTTGGCGGCGGCCGGCGTCGGCGCGCTGTCGCCGCCCATCACGCCGCACGCGGGCCAGCCGCACCACCTGCTCTACCGACAGCCGCCGCACAGCCCGCCGCCGCCCTACCAGCACATGCACACGCACCCCAGCCAGGCGGCGGGCCAAGGCCACTCCAGCCAGAGCTACAGCCACCAGCACACGGCGCCCCCCGCCTTTGCGGCGCCGCACATGCAGCAGCAGCAGCACCCACAGCAGCAGCAGCCGTACCACACGCTCTCGCCGCACTGGGAGGAGGACGACGACCAGGCGGGCTCGGGCGCAGCGCCTACCCTGGGCACGCCCGCGGCCGCAGCGGCGGCAGCGGCAGCGGCAGCAGCGGCTGGCGGCGTGGACGCGGGCGGCGGTGGGGGCGACGAGGGGACGCCGGGCCGCGGCTTTGCGTTGGAGGGCCGCAGCTCCATCGCGCTAACGGGCCTGATGGCGGCGCTGCAGCCGGTCACGCGGCAGCACCGGCGCCACCGCCGCCTGTCCCTGCCGCTGCCAGCAGACCCCGCCTGGCAGTCGCACCTGCAACCGGCCTACGCCGCGGCCCTGCAGCAGCAGCAGCAGCAGCACCAGCACCCACACCCGCGCCTGTACCCGCACCAACACCCTGACGAGCAGGAACAGGAGCAGCAGCAGCAGCAGCAGCAGCAGCAGCAGCGGGTCCCCGGCCAGCGCGCCGCACTCTCTCGCTCGGCTGGCGGCGCGCCCGCGGTGGGCTCGCAGTCGGCCCGGCACTCGGCCTACGCTGCGGTCGGCAGCGCGGGCTCCGGCACCGGCATGGCGCCGGCTGCAGCAGCAGCTGCGATGGGGGGCGTAGCCCCGGGCGGCATGGGCTGCTTGATGGCCGGGGTGGGGCCGGGCGGGATGCTGCGCGGCCGGCCCAAGCGCCGCAGCTATGGCGGCGGCGACGACCCGCTGGCCGAGCAGCTCAGCGCGCTGGGCGCCGGCGCCGCCGGCGGGCTGCTGGGCGCAGGCGCCGCTGGCGCAGGCGGCGGCGCCGGCGGCCCCGGAGCCATGCAGCTGTATGACCAGCTGTACGCGGCGCTGCTGCTGTCAGCGGCGCGGATGCTGTCGCCGCAGGCGGTGACGCCACAGCGTCACCAGCAGCAATACCAGGAGGAGCAGCAGCAGCAGCAGCCGCAGCAGCAGCACAGGGGCGCTGTCGGCGGCGCGGCCGCCACGCCTGCACGCCACCACCCGCGCCCCGCTCGCCCGCACTCCGGCAGCCCCGGACCCGGGCCCAGCCCTCGGTCCGATGCGGCGCTGGCGGCGGGACACGCGCCGGCGGCGCCGCCAGACCGCCTCAGCCCGCGGCCCTTCGCCGCGCCGCCCGGCGCCGGACCGAGCCCACGCTCCCACGCCAGGCCGAGCCCCAAAGCGGCGGTTTCCGCTGGCGGCGAAGGGGCAGCAGCAACGCCGACCGCCGGCGCCGCGCTGCCAGCCGCCCTGCCATCCATCAGCCCCGTCAGCTCGACCAGCGACGCGGCGGCGGCGGCGGCCTCCATCATCGCGCGCATACCCGCGCCGCCGCCGCCCGCCCTGCCGCCGCCGCAGCCGTCCGGCGCGCCGTCGCTGTTGCAGCGGCGGCCGCGCTTCACGTCGGAGCTGCACACCATCATGTCGGGAGCGCACGACCCCGCGCTGGAGGTGGAGGTGGGGGCGGAGGTGGAGGTGGAGGTGGACGGGCCTTGTGCTGCGGGCAGGAGCCCAGGAGCCTCGCAGTCGGGCGTGGGCAGCGCCTTCGGCGCCTTCGGTGCCTTCGGCGCTGGCGCTGGCGCTGCTGGCACTTCATTCGGCGGTGTCAGCCTGGGCGGTGCGGCGGCACTGATCGCCCGCCTGGCCGGCACCACCAGTGGCTTGTCGCCGTTGGGCTCCGGCGCCTCGCCCGCGGCATCCTCGGTTGGGGGCAGCCCGCTCACCATGAGCCGCGCCGGCTCGGAGAGGCAGCTGGCCGCTGTCTCGGCCGGCGGCGCGGGTGCGTCGTCGGCCCACGTCTCCGGCGGCGGCGCCGCCAGCGTCAGCTCTGGCGGTGGCGGCGGCGGCGGCGGCGGGCTGCACCGGCGGCGCATGAGCAGCGGCAGCGGGGCGGTCATGTCGCGGCACGGCTCGGCCGCGGCGCCGCCGGGGCGCAGTGGCACCGGCGGCAGCGGCAGCAGCGGGCTGGCGCTGAACTCGCGCGACGGCGACGCAGCGCTGCTCACAAGCGGCGGCGGCGGCGGCGGCGGCGGCGGCGGCGGCAGTGCGCTGGGCGATGAGGGCCGCAGCGGCAGCGGGGATGCTGGCTACAGCGAAACGGAGGCGGCGGGCCCGGGTGGCGGCGGCGGCGGGCGGGTGCGCCTGGCGGCGCAGCTGTCGCAGCGCCTGGAGGGCACCGGCACCGGCACCGGCACCGGCACCGGCAGCGGCTCTTCCGCCTCCTCGCCTGGACGGTCGCCGTCAGCGGGCCAGCCTTGGGCAGGCCGCAGCCGCCGCTCGCCTGGCTTGGCGCGCAGCGCCGCCGCCGCCGCGGCTGGCGGCCGGCTGGCGGCGCCGGGCGTGGCGCCGCACGCCGCAGCTGCCTTCTCGCCGCCTCAGCACCAGCACCCGCACCCACACGCGGTGGGCTGGGCCGACAGGGGCGCGGCTGCCGGCATCGCTTGCGAGGTGGGCAGCACCACGACCGCGGACTACCACCGGCGGCAGCAGCCGCAGCCGCAGCCGCAGCCGCACCGGCAGTCGCAGCCGCAGCCGCACCGGCAGTCACAGCTGGCAGGGCCCGTGTCCTCCACCGCCACCACCGTGCTCGCGGCGGCGCCGCCGCCGGGCGGCGGCGGCGGCGGCGGCGGCGGCCTTCGCTCCAGCTCTCCGCTGGGCTCGCTGGGCCCCTCCGCCAGCGTCGTTGCGGCGCAGGCCTCCGTCGCCTCCACCTTCCCGTACCGCCGTACCAGCACCGCCTCCTCCGTGGCGGTGGCGGGCGCGCCGCCCAGCGGCGGGCTGTACGGCATGTACGGCATGTACGGCGCCGAGCTGGGCGCCGCCACCTCCTGGGGCCTGTCCACCACCGCCACCGGCGCCTCCGCCAGCGCGCAGGCGTCGCTGATGGCGGCGCTGCCGTCCGTGGCGCCGCCGCCCTCCGTCGCCAGCGCCGCCTACAGCGAGGTGCCGCACGGGCCGCAGCAGCACGGCCACAAACAGCAGCAGCAGCAGCAGCAGCAGCAGCAGGCGGCTGTGGCGCCCATGCAGACGCCGCGCGGGCCGCTGCCGCCCAGCGGCCACTCCAGCCAAGTGGAAGCGGGAGCCGCCGCCGGCGCCCTGGCGGCTGGTTCCGGCTTGTCAGCATCGGCGGCGCCGGCTGCTGCTGGCGGCGCTGCAATGGCGGCGGCCAAGGATTCATTGCAGCCGCAGCCGCAGCCGCAGCCGCAGCGGAAGGCCGCCGCCAGCAAGGCTGGGCGCGGGGCCGGCGCTGCAAGCGGTGCTGCCGGCAGCAAGCGCTCGACGCCGCGCGCAGCGGAGGCCGCCGCACTGCAGCAGCAACAGCAGCTGCTGCTGCAGCAGCAACAGCAGCTGTCAGCTGCCTCTGCGGTGGCGGCGGCGGCGGCGCCTGTGCCCCAGTCCCTGGCAGAGCGTGACGAGGCCGCGGCAGCGGCCTGGGGCGCGGCGGCGGCGGCGGCCATGGGGCTTGGGCCGGAGGAGGAGGAGGAGGACGCGTCGGCGGCGCAGCCGCCGGCCCTGGCGCCCGCACCCGCGCAGGCGCCCGCTGCGGCGCGCGCCGCCGGCCGCGGCCGCGCCGCCCCCGCCGCCGCCGCCGCAGCTGCGCGCGGCCGCGGCGGCCGTGGCCGCGACGCCGGCGCCGGTGCCGGTGGCGCCAACCCGCAGCAGCTGCTGCTGGCGCCGGTTCAGAGCGTCAACCTGGACCTGGACCCGGCCGAGATCCACGTGTTCCGAGACGGCCTGCTGGGCAGCGGCGCCTTTGGTGCGGTGTACCGCGGCGTGTACCGCGAGCAGCTGGTGGCTGTCAAGCTCTTGCACCAAGTGTCCATGGCCGTGGCCACGGACGCGCGCGCGCTGGCGCGCGACATGCAGTCCTTCAACAGCGAGATGAGCATCCTCAGCCGGCTGCGGCACCCCAACATCGTGCGGCTGTTCGGCGGCTGCATGCGGCCGCCGCACATCTTCCTGGTCATGCAGCTGATGCGGCAGAGCCTGGACTCGGTCATCCACCACCGGCCCGGGCCGGAGCCGCTGCCGCTGCGCGCGGCGCTGGGGCTGGCGCGCGACGTGGCGGCGGGGCTGGCGCAGGCGCTGCACCCCGTCATCGTGCACCGCGACCGTGAGTGGCGGTGCTGCAGGGGCAGGGGCAGCGGAAGCGGAAGCGTGCGGCGGGAATGCGGGATGTGGGTTGTGGGCTGTGGGCTTGTACGGGTGGGTTGTGTAACGGGGGCCGTACGGCGGTGTGTGGCAGGGCTGCGCGCGCTTGCGCGGGGAGAGGAGCAGGAGGGCGGCGGGGAGTATTTGTCGTCGGCTTTGCCTGCCGGCGTTATGTGACTTGCCCCCCTTCCTTGGTCCTGCACGAGTGCCAGCCGCCGCCTGCATGGCGACCCTGTGGCACGAGTTACGAGCTGCCGTAGCATCCACAGCCCCCGTCTGTGCCGCTGGTTGCCTGCATGCCTCCTCCTCATGCTCTTCCTCCTGCTTGCGCGCCGCCCCCCTGCGTGCGCTGCAGTGAAGCCCGCCAACATCCTGATCGACGAGGACGGTGTCGCCAAGATCTCCGACTTCGGCCTCGCCCGGTACAAGTTCAAGGCCTACCTGTCCACTCGCACACCCGACCAGGGTTCCGTGGCCTACATGGCGCCCGAGTGCTTCAACACCGACATCGGCGGCCTCAGCCCCAAGACAGGTGCGTGCATGTGTGTCGTTGCGCATCGCGTGGGGAGGGGGAGGCTGGCTGGCTGCGCCGCACCAGAGCAGGACCGGGGGGCCGGGCGAGACAGACGAGGCATGCACAGGTCCGGCTTCCCAGACCCTTCCCCCCGCAGGGCAGGACCGGGGGGCCGGGCGAGCGGGCGGGGGGAAGGGTCTGGGAAGCCGGACCTACCTGTGCGTGCCTCGTCTGTAGGCATTGTGGAGGCGTTTCCATCGATGCCATGATGCAAACCGCTTCGTCGTGAGGCCCGGTGGCTCCCAAAGCTCTTAGTGGGTGCTATCCCAGCTATGCGCTCACACCGTCTGCATCTTCTGGGTTTTGTTTGTCCATGCTTACAGACGTGTACTCATTCGGCGTGCTGCTGTGGGAGCTAATCAGCGGCGAGTACCCCTGGCTGGGGCAGACCAATGTTCAGATCATCTTCCAGTGAGTGGCGTCCCCGTTGCGTCCCCGTTGCGTCCTGCTGCTGCTGTATGCGGTGCAGTGCAGCCGTTGATCGTTTCAGTGTCGGTGATGCAAGCTTGTGCTCTTGCGGGGGGCGTTGCTCTCCGAAAAAAAGTGAGGAGGCGGGAAGCCAGGCGGCCCGCCGCCGCTAGCATTGCGCCCAGTACCGCATGGGAGCCCTGCACGTGCGCAAACTCCCCCCCCCCCCCGCTAAGGGCGCCGCTTGGCGCTCCCTGCACCCACTGCACTGCACTGCACTTCACTTCATGGCGCGCCGCAGGGTCGCGGTCAAGGGAGAGCGGCTGCCGCTCCCGCCCGTGGAGGGAGAGCCGCCCGCCGACGCCCATTCCGCCTCCGACCGCGACGCCGCCGGCGGCCCAGCCCGCTCCTCCTCCTCCTCGGCGGGCGCGCTCCGCCGCTCCTCGGGCGGAGGTGGCGGAGGCGGAGGAGGCTACTACAGCGCGCTGCCGGCGGTGCCGGCGTCTGTGCGTGACCTGATCGCCGCCTGCTTCGCCCACTCGCCGGCGGCCCGGCCGGACATGAGCGCGGTGCTCGGGGTCATCAATGCCGCCCTCATGGAAATGGACCTGCGGGAAGCGGCGGCGGCGCAGAGCGCGGCGGCGGCGGCGGCGGCGGCGGCGGCGGCAGGGTCCGGGGCGCGGTTAGAAGCCGGCAGCGCTGGCGGCGCGGCGATAGCTTCAGGCAGCGCGTCCGCCGGCGGCGCCGCAAGCGCCAGCGCCGGCGGCGGCGGCACGGGCCCGAGCGGCGCGGCGTCTGCGTCCGCCGGCGGCGCCGAGACGGGCGCGCCATCAGGCGGCGGCGCGGCGCCAACGGAGGCGGATGCGGCGCAGCAGCTCGCCACCCCGTTTTTCAACATTGGGTTTGACTTCGATTAATGATAAGGGTCTGGCCTGCCCTGACCAATGCGCGCGCGCAGAGCGGAGCGACTAAAATCAAGGTCCTCAATGATATCGTTGGCGCTTTGTAATTGAGCGGCCTGGGCTGTTGTACATAGCTGCGTTGACTTCATAAGACTTGGCAGGATACGAAGTTGGTGATGTGAAGAAACCGATGGCAGCGCAAGGGGCTGGCCAGCGTTTGTTTGATGGCTATGCAGCTTGCCCTTTTGTTGTCGCATGGCAGCGACGACGAGCTCGCACCGAACGTTGACTTGCGCTGTGCCAGCTAACACACGGACTATACGACTCGCTCTCTTCCGCATGCCTGGCATTCGTCCGCGCAATGTTTTTTGTTTTCCTGTCGCCGTGCGTCCAAGGGCACGAAGAGGCTGGCGCAGTCATTACTTGAGTGGGAACGGCAGATGATAAACGCGCATGCGTGCATGAATGATTTTCTGGCGCCTGGGGCTGACTCGTGACTCTTGGCGAGCGCATGGGCATACGGGGTGATTGCGTGCTCGTGCAGTGATGGCATCATTGATTCTTACGAACGACTAGCAACTAGAGTGGGGGAATGGGGAGGGTGCAATCAAAGCTCTGTGTGCTACAGGCCGCGAGCGACGGCATTGCATGCATGCGGTGGTTTCAATGGTGTTGTGGGCTGTGGTGACTGGAGGTGTTGCAGGCAGGCTCCCCCGTTGTGTGACCATGGGCCCCCGCCATTGCAAGTATCATGTAGGCACGTGTGGTCGTTAGGTCAAGGGGGACTGGGCAGTCCATGACGTAAGGGGCACGTGCGAAAGAGAGGACGGATGGCGCGGCGTGCGACGAGACGAGGCTGACGCGACAGGTCTTGACTGGTAGTAGCGCGCATGCGCGCATGAACACTGTGACGACCGAAGCGTCTTGCCGACGAGATGAGTGCATTTATGCAAGCCCGGCCTGGCACTGTGGGCAACTGGGTGCCGATGGGGAACGCGAGCTCGCATGGAGTAAGGTGGGCATGCCGCGCGTGTCGTGTGACGTGTGTGCGCAGCTCGCAGCTCGCGACAGACCGCGCTTCGAAGATACGAGTTGGGATCGGCCGTGGTCGCTATTGCTAGCGAGGCGCTGGCGCTGTAAACGAAAAGCTTGCTGTGGCTCGGCATTGGAGGTGGGGAACAAAGGTGGGGGCTGCCTGAGCTTGCCTTTCAGGTGGGGGGCGGGGGGGGGGGGCGCCGAGGTCCGTTTGGCAGTTTGAACTGCTTCAATCCTGGCCCGTCGCTGCTAGTGCCGCAATCATAATTTGTTGATAGCTGAGCTGCATAGCCATCAAACAAACGCTGGCCAGCCCCTTGCGCTGCCATCGGTTTCTTCACATCACCAACTTCGTATCCTGCCAAGTCTTATGAAGTCAACGCAGCTATGTACAACAGCCCAGGCCGCTCAATTACAAAGCGCCAACGATATCATTGAGGACCTTGATTTTAGTCGCTCCGCTCTGCGCGCGCGCATTGGTCAGGGCAGGCCAGACCCTTATCATTAATCGAAGTCAAACCCAATGTTGAAAAACGGGGTGGCGAGCTGCTGCGCCGCATCCGCCTCCGTTGGCGCCGCGCCGCCGCCTGATGGCGCGCCCGTCTCGGCGCCGCCGGCGGACGCAGACGCCGCGCCGCTCGGGCCCGTGCCGCCGCCGCCGGCGCTGGCGCTTGCGGCGCCGCCGGCGGACGCGCTGCCTGAAGCTATCGCCGCGCCGCCAGCGCTGCCGGCTTCTAACCGCGCCCCGGACCCTGCCGCCGCCGCCGCCGCCGCCGCCGCCGCCGCGCTCTGCGCCGCCGCCGCTTCCCGCAGGTCCATTTCCATGAGGGCGGCATTGATGACCCCGAGCACCGCGCTCATGTCCGGCCGGGCCGCCGGCGAGTGGGCGAAGCAGGCGGCGATCAGGTCACGCACAGACGCCGGCACCGCCGGCAGCGCGCTGTAGTAGCCTCCTCCGCCTCCGCCACCTCCGCCCGAGGAGCGGCGGAGCGCGCCCGCCGAGGAGGAGGAGGAGCGGGCTGGGCCGCCGGCGGCGTCGCGGTCGGAGGCGGAATGGGCGTCGGCGGGCGGCTCTCCCTCCACGGGCGGGAGCGGCAGCCGCTCTCCCTTGACCGCGACCCTGCGGCGCGCCATGAAGTGAAGTGCAGTGCAGTGCAGTGGGTGCAGGGAGCGCCAAGCGGCGCCCTTAGCGGGGGGGGGGGGCCGCTTCCCCACGTGCAGGGCTCCCATGCGGTACTGGGCGCAATGCTAGCGGCGGCGGGCCGCCTGGCTTCCCGCCTCCTCACTTTTTTTCGGAGAGCAACGCCCCCCGCAAGAGCACAAGCTTGCATCACCGACACTGAAACGATCAACGGCTGCACTGCACCGCATACAGCAGCAGCAGGACGCAACGGGGACGCAACGGGGACGCCACTCACTGGAAGATGATCTGAACATTGGTCTGCCCCAGCCAGGGGTACTCGCCGCTGATTAGCTCCCACAGCAGCACGCCGAATGAGTACACGTCTGTAAGCATGGACAAACAAAACCCAGAAGATGCAGACGGTGTGAGCGCATAGCTGGGATAGCACCCACTAAGAGCTTTGGGAGCCACCGGGCCTCACGACGAAGCGGTTTGCATCATGGCATCGATGGAAACGCCTCCACAATGCCTACAGACGAGGCACGCACAGGTAGGTCCGGCTTCCCAGACCCTTCCCCCCGCCCGCTCGCCCGGCCCCCCGGTCCTGCCCTGCGGGGGGAAGGGTCTGGGAAGCCGGACCTGTGCGTGCCTCGTCTGTAGGCATTGTGGAGGCGTTTCCATCGATGCCATGATGCAAACCGCTTCGTCGTGAGGCCCGGTGGCTCCCAAAGCTCTTAGTGGGTGCTATCCCAGCTATGCGCTCACACCGTCTGCATCTTCTGGGTTTTGTTTGTCCATGCTTACAGACGTGTACTCATTCGGCGTGCTGCTGTGGGAGCTAATCAGCGGCGAGTACCCCTGGCTGGGGCAGACCAATGTTCAGATCATCTTCCAGTGAGTGGCGTCCCCGTTGCGTCCCCGTTGCGTCCTGCTGCTGCTGTATGCGGTGCAGTGCAGCCGTTGATCGTTTCAGTGTCGGTGATGCAAGCTTGTGCTCTTGCGGGGGGCGTTGCTCTCCGAAAAAAAGTGAGGAGGCGGGAAGCCAGGCGGCCCGCCGCCGCTAGCATTGCGCCCAGTACCGCATGGGAGCCCTGCACGTGCGCAAACTCCCCCCCCCCCCCGCTAAGGGCGCCGCTTGGCGCTCCCTGCACCCACTGCACTGCACTGCACTTCACTTCATGGCGCGCCGCAGGGTCGCGGTCAAGGGAGAGCGGCTGCCGCTCCCGCCCGTGGAGGGAGAGCCGCCCGCCGACGCCCATTCCGCCTCCGACCGCGACGCCGCCGGCGGCCCAGCCCGCTCCTCCTCCTCCTCGGCGGGCGCGCTCCGCCGCTCCTCGGGCGGAGGTGGCGGAGGCGGAGGAGGCTACTACAGCGCGCTGCCGGCGGTGCCGGCGTCTGTGCGTGACCTGATCGCCGCCTGCTTCGCCCACTCGCCGGCGGCCCGGCCGGACATGAGCGCGGTGCTCGGGGTCATCAATGCCGCCCTCATGGAAATGGACCTGCGGGAAGCGGCGGCGGCGCAGAGCGCGGCGGCGGCGGCGGCGGCGGCGGCGGCGGCAGGGTCCGGGGCGCGGTTAGAAGCCGGCAGCGCTGGCGGCGCGGCGATAGCTTCAGGCAGCGCGTCCGCCGGCGGCGCCGCAAGCGCCAGCGCCGGCGGCGGCGGCACGGGCCCGAGCGGCGCGGCGTCTGCGTCCGCCGGCGGCGCCGAGACGGGCGCGCCATCAGGCGGCGGCGCGGCGCCAACGGAGGCGGATGCGGCGCAGCAGCTCGCCACCCCGTTTTTCAACATTGGGTTTGACTTCGATTAATGATAAGGGTCTGGCCTGCCCTGACCAATGCGCGCGCGCAGAGCGGAGCGACTAAAATCAAGGTCCTCAATGATATCGTTGGCGCTTTGTAATTGAGCGGCCTGGGCTGTTGTACATAGCTGCGTTGACTTCATAAGACTTGGCAGGATACGAAGTTGGTGATGTGAAGAAACCGATGGCAGCGCAAGGGGCTGGCCAGCGTTTGTTTGATGGCTATGCAGCTTGCCCTTTTGTTGTCGCATGGCAGCGACGACGAGCTCGCACCGAACGTTGACTTGCGCTGTGCCAGCTAACACACGGACTATACGACTCGCTCTCTTCCGCATGCCTGGCATTCGTCCGCGCAATGTTTTTTGTTTTCCTGTCGCCGTGCGTCCAAGGGCACGAAGAGGCTGGCGCAGTCATTACTTGAGTGGGAACGGCAGATGATAAACGCGCATGCGTGCATGAATGATTTTCTGGCGCCTGGGGCTGACTCGTGACTCTTGGCGAGCGCATGGGCATACGGGGTGATTGCGTGCTCGTGCAGTGATGGCATCATTGATTCTTACGAACGACTAGCAACTAGAGTGGGGGAATGGGGAGGGTGCAATCAAAGCTCTGTGTGCTACAGGCCGCGAGCGACGGCATTGCATGCATGCGGTGGTTTCAATGGTGTTGTGGGCTGTGGTGACTGGAGGTGTTGCAGGCAGGCTCCCCCGTTGTGTGACCATGGGCCCCCGCCATTGCAAGTATCATGTAGGCACGTGTGGTCGTTAGGTCAAGGGGGACTGGGCAGTCCATGACGTAAGGGGCACGTGCGAAAGAGAGGACGGATGGCGCGGCGTGCGACGAGACGAGGCTGACGCGACAGGTCTTGACTGGTAGTAGCGCGCATGCGCGCATGAACACTGTGACGACCGAAGCGTCTTGCCGACGAGATGAGTGCATTTATGCAAGCCCGGCCTGGCACTGTGGGCAACTGGGTGCCGATGGGGAACGCGAGCTCGCATGGAGTAAGGTGGGCATGCCGCGCGTGTCGTGTGACGTGTGTGCGCAGCTCGCAGCTCGCGACAGACCGCGCTTCGAAGATACGAGTTGGGATCGGCCGTGGTCGCTATTGCTAGCGAGGCGCTGGCGCTGTAAACGAAAAGCTTGCTGTGGCTCGGCATTGGAGGTGGGGAACAAAGGTGGGGGCTGCCTGAGCTTGCCTTTCAGGTGGGGGGCGGGGGGGGGGGCGCCGAGGTCCGTTTGGCAGTTTGAACTGCTTCAATCCTGGCCCGTCGCTGCTAGTGCCGCAATCATAATTTGTTGATAGCTGATAGCAGCAACAGCAAGCTATGCTAGCCCACAAAAGATAAAGCAGAACGGCCCCGTCACAGTTGTCTCCCCCTGGCAACGAGTCGGGCGGTCGGGCCTCGCGTCTCGGCGGCCTGGCCTGACATTTGGGCGGGAGCGGATCCCCATATATGCCAACCTCCCGACCTTAACCATGCCGCGTCAAGCCCGAAAGCTGTCAGCGACTGTTTTATTCTAGTTTTGCCGTCTAACCCGCAACCATGAAGCTCCAGTCACGCGCGCTGGCGGTCATGGCGCTGGCGGTCCTGGCTTTTGCAGCCATCGCCACACTGCCGGGCGCCTCCGCTGGCAAATACCCTCCCCCTCACCGCAAGGCACCTCCACCAAAGAAGCCTGGTGAGCAAGTGTTTTGTATGGGACGATGTCGCCGGGGGCTTTTTGTCGGAAATGATTGTGTGATTGACCTGAAGTGCATCGGTGGTATAAATACCTGGACACGAAAGAATAGCCCGAAAGCGTAGCCAATTTATTTGCGCTCTAATGGATCCGTGTCGCTGGCCAACCGCCGACTCGCTGCCTAATGCCTGCTGACTGCGCCCGCCATCCCTGCCATTCCCCAGCCGGCCCCACCGCTTACCGCCTCATTTCGATCACCAAGTGGAACGGTAAGCATGGGTGAGCTTGAGTCAAGTAGCATATCTACTTTGGTCCGCAGCCGTATGGCCCAGGTGCCAATGCGACCGGGGTCAGTATGACGTGCTCCCTCCCTCACGCTGGCCCCCCCCCTCCCCCAACCGCCCCGCCCCGCCCCATCGCCTTGCAGCCACCGCCAACACCACCGACCTGCAGGCCGCCGAGGTGTCGGTGTCGCTGGCCTGCAAGGAGTTCTTCGTGGCGGGCATCACCGGCTGCAGCGAGGACCAGCGCGCCAGCCCGCTGTGGGGCAGCCACATCAAGGTGCGTGGGGACTGCGGAGGGCCCGCGCCGTGTGGGTGCATATTTACCGTGTGTGGCGAGTTTAGACTTGCAGCAGTAGGAACCACCTCCCCGCCGGGCCTGCATTCTATCTCATTCACAGTTCACAAGCGCTCTCGCGCCTCGTTTGGAAGCATGGCTCACTTGGCTACTCGCAAATTTCCTTCGGTCGAGCGTGCTAGGCTTGTCGGTCACCGTGTCCAACGTGTCCCCTTCTCCCAAATCCCAACCTTAAAACCGCAGATCTATGACTTCCCCAGCGCCGTCGCCTACACCAACTACTCCCAGTGCGTCGCCAAGCAGCCCGGCCGCGCCTACTCTCAGCCGTTCGAGGTGTGGAAGAACCGCGCCTTCTTCCCCTACACCGAGTCCGTCGCCGACGCGACCGCTGGTGAGGCCACGAGCCTGGGATGGGGCAGCGGTTTTAGAGGCTCACCGTGCAGCATCGTATTCCACCAGCAGAAGCTGCATGTCTGACATTGGTTTGGCACAAGGTGTTGGAGATTGGGACGATCAGTCCCCTAGCTGGCGTACGTGCCGAACACCGCGCCGATGCAGCGATGCCGCACTGACCTGACTATTACTATAGGATAATGCTGGTGATAATAACTAGTATAAGAGACTAATATCGTGAGCATGTAATAGAAGCGAGTGAGACTGTCCCAAGAGAGTCAACACCCGAACGCGAGCGGCCATGACCCTTCAATACAGGGGATGTGTGGGTGACGCACGCATGGAGGTCAACGTGCGTGCGTGCAGGGCTCGTATCTTGTTCGGCGGCCGGCGGGGTATGTCCAGACATCAGACATTACAGGCCTTTCCGGGGCTAAACTATGTCCACCACTGCGCGCGTGCCGACGTGGAAGTAACTAACCAAACGAACGGCGTGCGCCACTGCGCCCCCTGCGTGTGTGGAGCCCCACGCATGCTGCTGGCCACGCACGTGTGTGGCCCCTATGAGACACGTCCGCATTCCCACGTGCCAATGATTTGCCCCTACCCACCCAGCACATGTGGCTTGCCTGCATGCACCAACGATCGCCCTATTCCGTTTGGTCTTCATTATCATTCCCATGCATGCATGCATGATTGTTCATGGCTCGCTGCTGCATGCTGGATCCGATTCTGCTGCAGGCACCCTGTGGAGCGCGTCCATTGCCAATGTGACCGACCGCGCCGCGGCCGTTGGCATCTTCAACGACTACAGCAGCCAGGTCGCCTCGCTGCTGGCGCTGTCGCAGGTGCGTTCGCGTGTGTGCGTGTGCGTGTGCGTGCGTGCGGGAGGCACGGAAAGGATTCATGCATGTTTCGGGGCTGAACCCCAACAGCGAAGCTTGAAGGGGCGAAGCCCCCCCCGGATGACTGGCGGCTGCGTTTGCACGAAGTACGGTATAATTTCATGCATGTTTTCTCGCATGGCTGCATGGATACGTACGGCAGATGATTAGCGCTGCAACATTATTAGCATGCCCGCCGCGCATGCGTGCACCACATTGTTCTTGCTCTCAGCAGTCTTCGTACCTCCGCCGCCTCCCCGCCCTCCCACGCACACCACTCCTATCCGCTGCAGGCGGCAGAGACATGGAATGGCGTGGTGGCGGCGCAGCTGGACGTGTCGCACGTGCTCTCCGTGAAGAAGCCGCAGGGCCTGCTGGCGATCGGGGCCTACTCAAACGAGGCGGGTGCAGGCGGCCTGCCGCCGCTTGACACGCTGGTCCAGCTGGCACCCATCATCAAGGTGCTGCGCCGCATCGCCTTCACCCCGACCCGCCTGGTTTAGGTCTATCTTGTGGCACGCGCTACTATTAGAGCATGTCCGTACTGGTCAACCTGGATCAACTCGCTGCTATAAGCGCGGTTGATTTATCTCAAGCCTCGGAGCTGAGAAATATGGAAGCCGAAAAAGCCGAAAGGCGAACGCGACGAAGACTGGCACTTTTGATGCCTTTCAACGTAGCGACCTATGTGATTGTTATTATCACGGCCGTTTCCGCCCTTGCCTTCGCCGGCACTCCGGTCGCCCCCCCCTCCTGCCTCCTGCCTCGCCAACCCACGCCGATAGGCTGGGAGCTTGTCAGGAAGGATAAACAGGATGGATCAAATTGGGAAAAAGGGCCGAAGCAAGCAAGCGGAACTGCGCCACTCGATTTTCAACACATCTCTCTCTTCAACCCACCGGCCCCCTCCATACCTCTCCAATTGATAAACGCTGAGATAACCTCGCCCAACACAGGCAGCTACAACAAGTCACAAAGGTACCTGAGACCCTACGCCCACCGTCAACTCCCGCCAAAACGAAACGCCCGAACACACTCACAACTGCACCCACCACTAATTCAAGAACACATTATCGAACAGCAGAGCACGTTGCAATATTCAACCTCTGTACTCACCAGAAACCCGACAAACCCGACAACCACGACAAAAACGACAAATTCGACAGGCGACGCAACATGTACATTGTCAACAAAAACTTTCAAGACAATATACATTAGAGGAGAAGCTTCAAGCCCAAAGGAAGAGTCCCGCACCTGCACCTATGGTCACACAAAAGAACCACAGAGCACACCCCAAAAGCCTCCAGACCGAGAAGAACTAGCAGAAACAAACGCCTACCAACCTAGGCAAAAACAAACCCGAAAAAACCAAGTGGAAACGCTTCTTGAAAAAAGCACAAACACGACACAAAAACCGGGCCCCGATCCTGCCTACAAAAGACAAATAGCCTCGGATCGACATACGCTCGATATTCATTATACAAAAAACAAAATGGGCGCCTCACTCTCGGCTAACATTGAACCCACCCCGCACGCTCGGGGAAACTGCGAACAGCAGCCGACACTTAACGATATCGGCGCGACCACGGCCGCGCGCCTGCCCGTAGGCAAAGCACGTATACTCAACCACAACGCGGCACGGACACTGCAAGGCAATGAGCTCCCCACCTCCTCCAACGACCACCGCGCGGTTCCCCTCCGCACCATGAGGGAGGCCATGCCCGCGATCGCTACGACGGGCGAGTATAGCGAGTTCATGGGCGCCGCCACGCCCGACGTGCCCAGCACCGGCCCCGCTGTGACCGTCGGCCTGAACGCCTTCTTTGGTAAGCCACCCCCACACCCGTGTCGTCAGCAAAACGGCAATACCACACACCCAGACTCCGCTTCCTGTGCGCCACACCACCAGAGCACCAACCAGCACCCCCGAAGGCCCCAGCCCCAGCTGCATGCCAACAATGAAAGGAGAGAGCCTTGGACATGTGTTCCCGCTAGCGATACGAACTGCACGCACCACCCGCCGTACACGAGAGATGACATGGGCCCAATGATAGCGCTAAATGACGAAAATGAGAACGGTAGAGGACGCTGTGTGCACAAGGAAGGTTGCAATAGATACGGGGTAGAAACTACGAGCAGAGATGTCGAACGGCCACTAGACCGCAGAAGGAGAGTCAATGGGGACGGCAGGCACAATTCACGCCCCGTTAAACGACTTAAGAGCAACAATGCGGCCGACATTAACCAGCACCACACAACTATCTGTAATACACTTGCCTGCACTATCCTCTGCCACCACCCTGTCCCCAGTAACCACGACCGCAGCTACTGGTGCCAGACAATGGGCCCATACCCCATCACCAAGCTGACTTTACACAAAGAAACCGACCCGCTCATAACAACAATCAGCTACCTCTCTGCCCACGCCGCCAGCATAATACTCTGGACCGCCGCTGGCACGTTCCATGGAGCCTGTTCGCTCATGCGCCACACCGTGGCATGGCTGAGACTCCTCCTCACCCACACATTAGCCTACACTGCCACCAGCGCCGCGCAGCTTGGCCTACGCGGCTGGCAACTCACGGCCCACGTGTCACTATGGACCCCAACCCTTGCCCTAACTATTGCTGGCATCGCACACCTAACCCACACATCACATGCACTGCTCACTCTCCCAACACCGGCACGGGCCACCAACCTTATCTTCACCATCCCGGCAGCCTTCATACTGGCTCAGCCCCTACTCCTCCTTACCATGACATATCAGCATACAATAACCATTATCAATCTGCTCATAACAGCCTGCACCACCTACAGCATCATTAAAACAACACGCGGCATGCTGCCAGCACTATTAGGGCTTCCCATCTATGGCCTAGGCCGCGCAATAGCCTTGAAACCTGCCTGCTCTATGCGCAGCTTGCTAACTATCATCCTGTTCCTAATGAACCTGCAAGCCACTGCCCAACTACCACAAATAGCACCGGCAACAACCCCGCTAGCACTTCAACTCCTGCCGTACCTCCCTGGCCCCCCTGCACTTAATACTAACACTCTCGCCACCATCCTACTCCTATCCCAGACCCAAGCTCACCCACATGACGCATCCATTAATTTAACCAGCACCCTTGCGGCCTACTACCACATAAATAACTATCTTATGCCACACGCCACCAAACAATCCTACGAACTGAACTCTAGCCCAACCTTCCCTCCTCACCAACTCCGAGGAGGAACTAACACCAATAGAAATGCGACGGCTCCACCAACAGCAAACGATAATGGTCATACCCCAGTGGCGCTAGCCTGGCCCAGACGAATAACACCCACATTCTTCCGCGAGCAACAACTCCTCAACTTCTGTACAGTCCACGCTATCAACAACATGCTAGGGACGCCGTGGCTTAGGGCCAACGCCGTGCTTGCGTTCTGCCAAGCCGTACACACCGCGCTAGCTGACACACCCGAGCTACAATCGACGTGGGGCCACCATTTCCGACAAAACGGGCTTTTCCACGAAGCCGCTATCAACCACTACCTCCGCCATCGCCCAACACCAATTGACACCACTGGAACACGCCTGCTACTGCGCTTAGCCGCCAAAACCCTCAGCCCTGGCCACTCACAGGACACGATCCTGGGACTACTCCCAGAATGCTCCAGGGACATGGGGCTCATGGTCCACGACGGCAGACACGCCTACGCGATCCGCAAGGAAGGGGACGCCTGGCACCTAGTCGACTCCTTTGCCCACATCGGACGCAAACCCATGACGCATGACCTATGGCAAGCAGTGAAAGGCGACATCTTCTGCCTACACCCCTACCGCCCAGACCTGCCTTGCGACCCGAGTACATACCCCACAATCCCAGGCCTTCCCTCGCCCCCACCAACACCGCCACCGCCCCCGAGGCAAACAAACCCCACACAGGGCCCCACCCAAAGGACTCTCACCGCCATGCTCACCCGGCGGCCCACCCAGCCGGCTACCCAGATCCCTAGACCGACCGTGGCCCCCACACCCACCCCGGACCACAACAGACCCCCAGCCACCCGCCCCTTAACCCAAACAACCCTTAACAACACCGTCATGCGAACGCAGAATGAACGCCCACCCACCCCCGACAGTGCAGCACGACCCACCCGCCGAACACGACTCGACAACCACGCCGGCCCGCCAGAACCAGAAAGCCCCACACGCGCAAATGCCAATACGACTACACAACACCCAAGGCCCACCCCCATGCCACCACCACGAGCTCACCCCCCAAGCAACCGAACATGGGCCCAAGTTGTCGTCGCACAGGCCACCACCGCGGGGAACACAGCGCTACGAGCTCTTGCGCACATAACCACAACTATCACTCGACAGAGACCTGAAACCCCACCAAGTGCCACCCGGCCGACACAACGCCCAAGGGTAGACCAACCCGACAGCCCAACAGCGCACCACACGGCCGAAGCCACAAACCCACCCACCCCACTACCGGACCCCGCGACCGGACAACCCACCACCACACCTGGTCAAGATACCCCAGCCCCAGATGACACAACCTGGCTCAACATCGCTACCCATAATGTTAGGGGCCTAGGAGCGAACTTCCTTTCCACCCTGTGCCACCTACGTGAGTGGAATGCGGACATCGTGATCCTAACTGAAACCAAACTGGGACCACGGACCCGCTGGCTTAAGGATACCCTCCGTCACGAAAAACTCGCCTATCGTACGTTCACCTCTACTAAACCCGGCACAGCGCACTACAAACGCCGAGCTGCGGGGGTGCTCATGGCCATCTCACAACGGCACTCGGGGAAAGCACCCTGTCCGAACGTGGTCCGAACGCGGTCCGAAGGCCGCAGTCCGAACGCGGTCCGAATCTGGTCCGAATCTGGTCCGAAGGCCGGTCTGTTCGGACCGGGGTGAAACATGCTTCGGTCCGAAGCCGGTCCGAATTACCCCGTCCGATTCTGGTCCGAAACCTCGTCGGACCATGAACGTTCGGACCAGCCCTCAAGTGTTCGGACCAGACCGTTCGGACGCAGCGGCCAGCAGCTCATCCCGGCCATCCCGGCCCGCTTCCCAGCCATCCCGGCCCGCACCCGCCCGTCCCCCCCCCCCCACCCTCTCCTCGCCCCCCAGCCATCCCACCCCCACCCCCCGCTCTCGCCCGGCCGCCCACATGCATGGCGTCTAAAGACACCTTGTGTTATCAATCCTGTTTCCCCCTATAATAACACTCACTCACCGAATTGTGCTAAGCGCCAGTCCAGGATGGCCAGACATCCTGCGAGCCACTGCGAGCAAGTCGGGAAAATCAAAGCACTCGGAAGTCGACTAGGCATACATAAGGACTGTGTGTGCCCGTGACTGAGCGGGTCCGCAATACCATCATTGTGACGGGCGACCGGTTAACAACCGGACGCGGCGAGATATGGGAGGACAAATGCTTCAGCTGTGATTTAAATTGTGAGGAATATCAGCACCCAGGCTGGGGAGCAGGGAACGACGCGAAAGAACAGTCCGCGATTGACTGAGCCTTGACAACACAATAACTCATTAGCACGCACCGCTTATGTGAAGCATATAGGTTGTCAATGCATAAGAGAAAGCCCACTGCAGGCCACAGTGAGGCCACAGCCTGTCGCGACCAAAGCCGTCGGGTTGACCGCGTTGACCGCGATGCACGCCCCGCTCGTAGACGTTTCCGCGGGTTATCTAACTCGCAGTGTGGCAATTTAAGTATCAAGTCACGTACAAGATTGATAGAAAGTGAACATAGACTGAAATGAGGCGCAACGAGTTGGATGTTTAAAAGCATGCTGTAGGGCAGGCTATGATTATGTCGAGGAGAATAAGTTTGTATATATGTGTGCTGAGTTTGAACGTTTCATATGTCTGTATAAATGCTATGTAAGCACCGCGACTTAAGGAGTGGCCGTTGTTAGCGCCATGCGCCCCCATGCAAGACCCATGCTGGGGGCGCGCTCCCCTGCCCCCGCCCCCCCTGTCACATGTGCAGACGGGCGCGAACAGACCCTAACGTTCGTCAGCATTTAGTAACATCAGCGACATGGGGGTGGATGTGGCATGGCTACCGCACCTGGCACCCTACCCAGACCACGCTCCAGCCCCACCCACGCATGCAAAGGCCAACGCCCAGCCCTGCGCTCTTGCCTATGGCCGTGTCTATACGTGAGAGGGATGGGAGTGCAGTATGGCTGTGTGATTCCGTCGGGTAGGATTGTGGCAGGGGTCGAGATGTGGATGTGGCATGGGTACCGCACCTGGCACCCTACCCAGACCACGCTCTAGCCCCACCCACGCATGCAAAGGCCAACGCCCAGCCCTGCGCTCTTGCATATGGCCGTGTCTATACGTGAGAGGGATGGGAGTGCAGTATGGCTGTGTGATTCCGTCGGGTAGGATTGTGGCAGGGGTCGAGATGTGGATGTGGCAGGGGTACCGCACCTGGCACCCTACCCAGACTACGCTCTAGCCCCACCCACGCATGCAAAGGCCAACGCCCAGCCCTGCACTCTTGCCTATGGCCGTGTCTATACGTGAGAGGGATGGGAGTGCAGTATGGCTGTGTGATTCCGTCGGGTAGGATTGTGGCAGGGGTCGAGATGTGGATGTGGCATGGGTACCGCACCTGGCACCCTACCCAGACCACGCTCTAGCCCCACCCACGCATGCAAAGGCCAACGCCCAGCCCTGCGCTCTTGCCTATGGCCGTGTCTATACGTGAGAGGGATGGGAGTGCAGTATGGCTGTGTGATTCCGTCGGGTAGGATTGTGGCAGGGGTCGAGATGTGGATGTGGCATGGGTACCGCACCTGGCACCCTACCCAGACCACGCTCTAGCCCCACCCACGCATGCAAAGGCCAACGCCCAGCCCTGCACTCTTGCCTATGGCCGTGTCTATACGTGAGAGGGATGGGAGTGCAGTATGGCTGTGTGATTCCGTCGGGTAGGATTGTGGCAGGGGTCGAGATGTGGATGTGGCATGGGTACCGCACCTGGCACCCTACCCAGACCACGCTCCAGCCCCACCCACGCATGCAAAGGCCAACGCCCAGCCCTGCGCTCTTGCCTATGGCCGTGTCTATACGTGAGAGGGATGGGAGTGCAGTATGGCTGTGTGATTCCGTCGGGTAGGATTGTGGCAGGGGTCGAGATGTGGATGTGGCATGGGTACCGCACCTGGCACCCTACCCAGACCACGCTCTAGCCCCACCCACGCATGCAAAGGCCAACGCCCAGCCCTGCGCTCTTGCATATGGCCGTGTCTATACGTGAGAGGGATGGGAGTGCAGTATGGCTGTGTGATTCCGTCGGGTAGGATTGTGGCAGGGGTCGAGATGTGGATGTGGCAGGGGTACCGCACCTGGCACCCTACCCAGACTACGCTCTAGCCCCACCCACGCATGCAAAGGCCAACGCCCAGCCCTGCACTCTTGCCTATGGCCGTGTCTATACGTGAGAGGGATGGGAGTGCAGTATGGCTGTGTGATTCCGTCGGGTAGGATTGTGGCAGGGGTCGAGATGTGGATGTGGCATGGGTACCGCACCTGGCACCCTACCCAGACCACGCTCCAGCCCCACCCACGCATGCAAAGGCCAACGCCCAGCCCTGCGCTCTTGCCTATGGCCGTGTCTATACGTGAGAGGGATGGGAGTGCAGTATGGCTGTGTGATTCCGTCGGGTAGGATTGTGGCAGGGGTCGAGATGTGGATGTGGCATGGCTACCGCACCTGGCACCCTACCCAGACCACGCTCCAGCCCCACCCACGCATGCAAAGGCCAACGCCCAGCCCTGCGCTCTTGCATATGGCCGTGTCTATACGTGAGAGGGATGGGAGTGCAGTATGGCTGTGTGATTCCGTCGGGTAGGATTGTGGCAGGGGTCGAGATGTGGATGTGGCATGGGTACCGCACCTGGCACCCTACCCAGACCACGCTCCAGCCCCACCCACGCATGCAAAGGCCAACGCCCAGCCCGGAGGCGCGGCTGAACCTCACCCTGCACTGTGCTGCCATGACGCGACGCGGGGCGGGGCAGGGTGGCCGTGAGGGCTTCCGCCCCTCATCCTTCGGGGACGGGACGGCACATTTTCGGCGCTTTCATGAGTTCATATATGCTATAGATACTATATGTTAACGTTCGGTACTCCCAGCACCCTTAACCAAGTGCCCTGAAAGCCAACATGACAATGTGGTCGCGGGTACTAGAGAACATGGCCTCCTTAGGCATAACAGCGAGCCACAAGGGGCTTACAGTAGTAGTATGGTAGCTTAGTAGCTGCGGTGCCGGCTTTGCGCGCTTGGAAGCCGCGGGGGGCGCTCTCCAAGATGTAGGATGGCCAGTGCAGGGTTGCACGTGGCGTGCTTGAAGGCCTGACGCTTTTAATTAATAGAGCATACCTATTTCGGGAGGTATGGCTCACAAGACACGAAGAATTCAGCGCGTATGCGAAACGGGCCGGGGGGCATTGGCCAATGCCCCCGGCCCGTTTCGCCTATGGGCCCCCTCGAGGTGTGCTCTTGGTATATATTGCTTTGTACATATACCCTCTACTGCTATACAGATTAATTTCACAGCCAGGCCGCCTACAGAGCGCCCCCTCCCGATGGACGAATTCCAGTGTTATTCTTGGCCCCAAACGCGGTCTGGCGCGTGTGTAGAACTGTAAAACTCTCGCAAATTGCGGCCTGGCTGGGGATCCCTGAATATCGGTTGGGCCAAGCGTTGCCAGGGTCCGTCGGCCCCTGGCCCCTCCCGCCCTGCCCCTGCCTGGCTGTCCGAAACCCCTGGTCCGACGGTCATTCGGACCAGGTTCGGACCAGGTTCGGACCAGGTTCGGACCACGCACAGCCACGTTCGGACCGCCCCGGTTTCCCCGAGTGCGGTATCATGCTGGAGGCACCGTCCGCACACCCAACATCCCGCAAACCCTCCACGGGCACGTAATCCACTGCACCATTCTGACACCACATAGCACGCCCCTTCATATTATCGGTGTATACGCCCCTGAAGACATGACCATTCGCCGCCGCATATATAAATACTGTGAAACAACTCTCGCCCAAGCTAACCACACTTGCGAGCATGTCATTATCGCCGGTGATTTCAACGCAGTGCTAAAACCCGATGACCGCACAGGACCCCTAGATGACGCCGACAGACTTCACGCACGCTTTGTCTCGAACAACAAACTACACAGACTCCCTGAAACAGGCGGTTGCACAAACATGTCCTACTACCAGACACGCCACGGTACACCCCAACCTACCAGCCGCATCGATGATATATTCATATGCCAACACATTAAATCGGCAGTCAGTGTACCAAACCAGCAGCAACAAGCACTGCTCCATGTTCTCCCATGTGGAGGGCTATTCGACCACTACTCCCTAAACGCGCGCATTCCCACCTATCCCATCCGCCTATGGCCGTCACGCACCCGGACCAACATGGACAACCTACCACAGGATACCCCAGGACCGTGGCGAAATGTGGTTCTACCCATCCCCAAAACTACCATACAGGCCGCTCAAACGAAAATTGAGCATACCCTTGCGTCCTCCATATCGAGCCTAGCTCAAGCCATACAACCCGCCACTGACACCATACAAATGCACCTCTCCAAACATACATCTGGCCTTACCACTGCTGAGGAGCTTCAGAACGCCCTGATAACGGAACCCATGGTACAAACGCCGGACCTTGACGCCCTAGCAAACCAACTGCAAACCATCCTCACAGACGGGCTGAGTATCCTGGTAGACATGTGCCCCAAGAAACCCCCAACTCGGGGCACATTTGCTCCACGCAAGATAAGCAGAAAAATTCGAAAGACCCATGCCGAAATACAACAGCTAAGGGCGCAGTGCGACGCGCTCAGAGTCAACACTACTACACCACGAGGGACCAACCCGCCAACCAACCCGCAAACCGCCGCTACACAACCGCCGACTGTAACCCTGAACACAGCCCCAGAGCCGGCGCCAATGGAAGAAGACAACACGCCCGCGGGCACCTCACCAGCCCCACCACCCCTAACCAACCAAATCCCCCAAAGAATGGCGACACTTACCGCGCAAATCAAGGCAGCAGGGAAACTACTACGAGATACACTCAAAAAGCAAACACGTGCAGATGTGCAAAGAGCGAGGGCACGTTTCCAACACAAACTCGCGACACGGACCCGACAAGCCCACAAAGAAATATTCTCTACACACGAGCAAGCTCGTGGCATACCAGCACTGCTGCATCCCACGACGGAGGCCCACTGCACCGACAAAACCACTATCCTAGACGCTATCCACACATATTTCCAAAATCAGGGGGCCTCTATCACAGGCCCCCGCACGGGAAAATACAAACCGGATGAACGCACGCACCACTACCCCTTTGACCCCAAATTCAAGGCAACCGCCCCGGACACCTTCACTCTTCACAGCCCCACCTCCCCACTCACCCACGCCCTACTCCCAAGCATTGCCGATAACGCCAACTTTGAAGCCTGCATTGACCACCTGAGCCGTAACAAATCCCCTGGCCCAGACGGCATACCAAACGAGCTGTTGCGCGCATTACCCCCCTCACTACGCAGCACGACGCACAACCTGCTTGTCCTCTTTTGGGTACGAGCCCACACGCCAACGTCCTGGACTACCAGTGAAACCGTTTCTCCTACCCAAACCCGGAGACTCACTGCTACTAAAAAACTACCGACCCATAGCACTGGCTAACACAACATATAAACTATGGACCAGCCTTATTACAGTGGCCATCTCCGACATCTCCCATGACCTGGACATATTTAGCGAAACACAAGAAGGCTTCCTTAGATACCGAAACACCGAGCGGCAAACACTGAACCTAGTGCACGCCCTCGAGGACGCCGGCCTGACACAACAAGACGTCTACGTCATGTACGCTGACTTCTCCAGCGCATTCAACACTATCTCCCACGACCGACTACTGGAAATCATGTGGGACCTTGGCATGCCCCACGACCTTATCCTCGTTGTACGCAATCTCTACTCCCACGCCCGCACATACGTGCGAACGGAACATGGCCTAACTGCCCCCATAAATATTGAACGTGGTACCGTACAAGGCGACACGCTATCACCCGTTCTCTTCCTGATGTTTATAGAACCGCTGATCAGATGGCTACACGTAGGCGGCCGTGGTTACGCCTACGGATGCCTCCCACCCCACCTGAACGACCGATACCATTGCTCCTCCGCAGCATACGCCGACGACCTGGCGGTGCTCACAAACACCTTGAGTGATCTAAAGATTCAATGCGACAAAATTCATCGCTACTCAGAATGGGCTGGCCTGCAGGTCAACCACGCAAAGTGCAGGGTGACAGGCATCCTCCACCGCCGGGCCCACCAAGACAAAGGACTAAACGGCCCAACGTGCAACCGTACTCTCAAATCCATGCTCGATAACAAAATCCTAGTAGGCAACACGAGCGTGCCTTATCTCCCACCCACGGAACCCTTTAAATACCTGGGCGTGCAAATAACAATGAACCTCAACTGGGGCCCACAGTTTGCCTACCTGTGCAAAACCATATCCGAGAAAAGTACCAGCCTACAAACGTGCCAGGCCTCGCCGGAACAGTGCCTACGCATCATTAAATCGTGCATCCAATCGGTAGCCGCCTACAGCTTCGCTGTTATGCCCTACACCGAGAATGACATCAGAACTCTCGACAATATGATAGCGCGGCTAGCCAAAGCCTGCTACCGATTAAGCCGCGGTTTCCCCACGCGTGCCACACTTGCCCCGGCCGAACTATCTGGCTTAGGAGTCGGCTCGCTCCTCCCACTTTACATACAAAAAGCAACACGAGCGCTGACACTTGCCCTAAACGACCCTGGCCGCCTGGGCATGGTCACACATGCCCTGCTCGAACTGCAGACACGCCTCGCAGGCACCGCAGCCGTCCATAAGCTGAGAAACGAAAGCCATTACTACACCACACTCAAACAGATGAGCATCATGCGCGCCTATGATCTCTCTATATGGGACCATGGCGCCCAATACAAAGGCCCACCCAACACCCTCATGGCTGCAATCACTCGCAGCCCGCAGCCCATCCCGCACCATCTTGTCCTCTCCCTCACACAAGCCGGGCTTGACTTGCGCAAACTTGTCAGCCACGAACGCACAACGGATGGACGCCCATGCCTCATCGCCTCCGACTCCCTATTCCAACACCTACCCCGGAACCAATGCCTTCATAAACATCGGGTGGCCCTCAACAGACTAAGCCTATGCCTCAGCGCGGAATGTGACACTCAGGCCCGTGAGCCGCCATATGACCACGCAGAAAGCTATAAAAGCCACCTGCCTCTACCGCAACGGTACCGAGCCCTCCCCACTAACCCGGCGTTTGCCGCCCTCCTACCTCGCAGCACCACCCCCAGCCGCCTAACGACGCCCGCCACGCTAGAGGCGCACCTGAAACACATGACCACCCTGCACCCTGACGCCCGCAGTGGCACCAATGGAACCCAAGCAACCCACAACACAGACCTACGTCAGGCAACCCTGTCCCACCTAATAAACCATACAGCTGGCATGCCCCCGCCGCCAACGTACCCCATCCACCCAGCCGCCCACACTCAAAACCCAAACCCGTCGCCTACACCATTAACGCCACAACTCGCACAGGCTGTCCCAGACACCCCACCCCCACATAACACGCAGACAGATGCCCTCCCACCAACCAACACCCTCGACACACCGCCGCCCACACTGACCCAACGCCCTGCTGGCGGCAAAAAACCTCGGCCGAACGCCATCAAGAGACTTAAGCAGAAAATTGACGCAGAACCGAGACACGACCCACTCCTTCCCAGAGGGATGCGTGGGCACACACAAAAGAAGGGCTTTGTGCTGCAAAATGACCCCGACGAGGCTGACCGCGGCCCACCGAATTTCGTCATGTCAGCCCGTCAATTTTTCACGTGTGTACAGCAAGACATGCAAGGCGCTAACCGTATGCCCCGACTCGGTATCCCCCGCTACCACCAACAATTCCCGCGCAACAGGACCCGCCAACCCTATAACCGTAAAATACCAGCCCACCTCACTAACCCCTACTTCCTCACCGACCAAGAGGGCCCAACGCCCAACCCAGTCACGACGTACATAGCCGCCAACCCGCCGACACAACCCCCAGTCACCTCCTACGACCAGCCACCCCGCTGGACAGCCACAGGCGACTTTATAATAGCCCCCAGCCCACCACACTGGCCAACTATTACTGGGTCCGACAGCAACAACCCCAACGATCCACGTGAGCCAGATGCAGACACACAAGGGCAAGCACGCGCCCTCCACATGATCGCCTGCGCACAGCTCCGACAGCACAAGGAGGAGCACGCCAACCACCCCAAGCCCCTGCGACGGTGGCGGTGTATCCGAAACCAACTCCTAACCGGACAACTGTCTTGGCCCAAACAAGCACACCACATCCCCCAAGCGGCTACTCAACTTATCTTCTCGCTATACAACGAAGTTGAAGAAATGTCACACATCGTTGCGGGCCCGATCACAAAGGCCGTCACGGCCCCCAAGCGAGGTGAGAGCCTCCACACCGAAAAGTACTACGAAGTGGCATGGATGGACTCCGTCATCGTTCAAGGGGCCAAAGAGGCATACAGACGCATGAAATACACAGGCGAAGCAACCCCTCACCACGGCTACGGCAAAGCCTGCAGCCGGTACTTCACACGCATGAAATGGGCCCACACTAATGAACCCATCGACAAATGCCCGACTATAGAAGGCTGGGACCGGGCCATCGCCGCCCACCTACACAAACTCTCCAAACCTCAATCACCGAAACCTCCCCCCCTTGCCCGGGACAACCGCCTAACCCCAGCCCAACAGCAGGGACGCTGGACGGAACCCGACCTGACCGCAGCGCACACCCGACGCACGGTCCGCCAGAACACACGCATCGACACTAACCCGTGCAACCCATACCTTGATATCCGCCCCACCGGTCAATACCATATCCAGGTCCCCGACACCTACACAGACATTCACACCCTTGCGCACGTTTACGGCCCAACCGGGCGACACATTGCTTCCATCACCCTAGGCACCCTCCTGACCCTTAAGGCCCGATACGACCACGCCCTCGCCACCTACCCCGAAGCCACCCAACCCCACAGGGCCAAGGGTGGCTTCCCAGAAGACCTGGCTAAACTCCTCATTCGCACCAGGGTAGACAACAACGGCAAAAGCTGCAAGGAGGCACCCCCTCAGGAACGCTCACTGCCAGAACCTCTGGTAAGAGCGCTGTACAACTGTCTCACCTCCACGCACCCCGACAACGGCCAACCACTCCAAATTACTGAGCGCTTTGCCTCCCCACTTAACTGCACTGGGAAAGCCACGAGCTACTACAGCCACCACGCCGCCGACATCCTCTTCGGGGCTTCACACGACGCGTATACAGCCCCCTTCGACGGTCTCTCCCTCGCTCACCCAGACCCTGAACCCGCCTCCTGCGCCAAAGCACTTGCCTGGGCCACCGCGTCTATCGAACACCTGGAAAACCAAGCCACACCCGCAATTACGCTCATGATAATCCCGCAACACAATGGGCCCGCTATGCGAGGCCTTGCCAGTGCCCACGCCACCCCCCTGGCGCACATCCCCGCCGGGACACCTGCTGCGGCCCTGCTTGAAGGGCTCGGGACCACGGCCACCACGGACAGCGGCAAAAGGGGCCTGCTACTTATCCTCATCGCTAACACCACCGGCGTACAGGCGTTAAACTCTAACGGCAACCTTGCGCGGCTTCAGAAAGCCCTGACCGACCTTGGGGCCACACCCCCAACACCCCTCACAACACCGACACAGCGCACACCCGCCGCCTGGCCGGCCCGGGTCACCCTCCCCCGCGACCGAACCCCCAACGTAACCAGATCATACTCTCACCGCGCCAAAACCCGCGCTCAACAACTAACCAACTGCAACGCGCCCCCACGGCGTAGCCTCCGCACCTGCCCTGCGCCCCCGCCCACCCTCTCAGCCCTCTATGCCGCGCGCGCCGACTACCCCGTCACCTCCCCATACCTGCACAACTCAGACGAAATCATATGGACGGATGGATCGTGTATCAAAGCGGCTGCGGGAGAAGATGGCCGCGAAATGAACCAACTGGGGGCATGCGCATGGTCCCAACCAACAGGACACGTTTACATCGAACCGGGCGGCCTCAACAGCACTAACACCATCCAGAGGGCCGAACTCTCCGCTATACTAGTAGCCCTCGAGCATTTTAGGCCCCGCCTACAACTCTTCGGGTACACCAAATTGACGATAGCCAGTGACTCCCTTGTCTCCCTTTACCTCATCCGCCGGGCCCTACATGCGCCGGAACGACTCCTGCTCTCCAAACACAAAGGGATCTTAGACCGCATCCTACACGAACTACAGCAATACGCCGAGGCAGGCGTCCCGGTACAGCTACTGAAGGTACGCTCCCATACGGGGCTCCACGGAAACGAGGAGGCAGACAAGGGCGCCGCCGACGTAGCAGAACGCAATGCCAACGCCATGGCACAAGCCACACACCTTGAACAGGACGAGCCGTGGACCAAAATATGGTGGCCCAAACGTAACCATGACGACTACTACTTGAGCGACCTCAACCGTGGCGTTCTGTCCTCCCTACCCATCCACGCGCAAATGGGCTTTACCAACAACACACCCGTGCAGGAACGATGGGAAGCCGCGGCTGTGAATATGTGCCCTCGACTCAGCAACCGTACCCTCGCGAGCAAGACGCGCCACCCCTGGCTGATCAAACAGGTCCTCTATGCCAGATTCGGGTACCTCTTTAACGCCCAGCTCAAACGCCGGTACCGAATGGGAGGGAACGGCAACTGCCCGCTGTGCCAGACACCAGACTCGGGAAGCCACATACTGGGAGGGTGTACACACCCCAAAATGAAAGGAGCTTACATCAATCGCCACAACTGGGCCGTTCAAAGAGTCGCTAAGTGCCTGTCCAAAGGCAAATTTAGCGGCGGATACATGGTCATGGATGCAGGCACGCTCGCAGACCTCCCAGCCTACGCCTCGGCCCAGCGCCCGCCCCCCTGGATGTTCCCCCCAAACACCCCCGCGACCCTCATAGACAAACTCCGCCCGGACATACTCTTCATACCCAACCTCTCCATCCACGATGCTAATCAAGAAGACTTCCGTCCACCCCGCAACAAAAGGGGAATGCCCGTCTACATCATCGAAGTTGGGTACAGCTCCGACATTGGGAACGAAGACAAAAGCGAAGAAAAAGCCCGACAACACCGCGAGCTTAAACAGCTGCTGGAACAAGCTGGCTGGACGGTCCATTACTCCGTGGGCGAATGTTTGGCACTTGGCTTTACAGGGGCAATCCCCCAAAACTTGAACTCCCTCCTCACCGACCGCCTGGGTGTGACCAAAGCAGCAGCACGCACATGCGGCGAAAAACTCCACGACAACGCGGTCAGTACTGCCGGCGGTATCATAAAAATGCGCCGGATTATGGAACGGGAGCTACAGAAACGGGGGGGCTGAGGCCCCTCCCCATTTTCCCTGTGCCCCCGGGGAGCGTGGTGAGGTGAAAGCGCGAGGGGGGCGGGCCCCCTTGCCCTAGTCGCCTTGCCCCGTTAATCCACGCCAGGCCCTACGGGCCGGCGTTTCCTTATTATTATTATTATGTCCGTACTGGTCATAGATAGCTAGCTGCGAGCCACATACATCGAGGTGGCTGGGCATTTGTCTCATACATCCGCGCGTGGCTGGTGCAAATGCTTGCATGCGTGGTTGCGTGTGTGCGTGTGTGGTTGGCGGCCGGCGGCGGGGCCCAGTATATATCCTGTACATACTAGGTGGAGCGTCATTACACGCACAGCTTTCTGTACCACTTCTCGAGTCAGAGTGTAACGTATGAGCAAGCAAGTAGGCAAGCGCGGCATGCACCGCAGCGAGCAGCAGCGAGGGTTCCTGTTGGAATAGAATGCATGGTTACAAGAAGGACCTGGTGACCCGGGTCGCGAGCGAACTGCTCTGGACTTCAGGGGCGTGCCACCTGCACGCCAACGTCTCCACCGTGACTTCTGCCGCCTAACCGTTCACCCGATCGATCGATACTTCTTACTTTATAGGAGCTCGCGGCCGCCCTAGTGGACCGAATCCGGGCTCATCGACTAAGTCCTAAACTCGTCCGGCCGACCACTTATCCCTAGGCATTTCATCCCGACCGAAAGTCGGAATAGAGTGTAGTGGAATAGACGGTAGAGTAGTGGTCTTGTCACATCAGGTAGGGAGCTACTTACGTATACGTACCAGCTCCCAGTTGCTGGTTGGTTGACTGTGACGGCGTGCCAGGGCACCGAGCCGGCGCCGCTCGCTCGCTAGAGGCTCACCTGTAAACATGTTCAAGTCAATCAAGCGAAACGGCACGCAGGGCGGGTGCGTGGGGACGGGAGGGCTAACTTGCTTACGGGGCAATTGCGAAAACCTGTTCCCTTATTTCTCGTATCATCGACAGGGCGGGTGCCGGACTGTGGGTGATTCCAGGTGATTCACTCGATCAAATGCCGGACGGCCCTACTAAAGCGCCCTTGTAAAAGCCCTTTTGCAACGATGACCAGTAGGATCTAGCAGAAACGCCCGTCCGGCGTTGTTCCATACATGCGTGCCGCTGCACTGCGGCCCCGAGCTTGAGCCTGTCGTCAGCACGGCTGGCCCGCCCCTATAGGTACTACGCCTCGGCGCTGGGGTAGGTACTGTAGCTGGGGAAGATTCTGCTGCTGGGCTCAGGGAAGGAACGGACCATGCATGGTGGGAGAGGCACATGTGGAGGTAGGGGACCCCAGGCATGTGTCAGCAGCGGCAGCTCGGCACGCCAGAGCTGCTGCACGCGTGTCGAAGAGAACAAGTGTGGCGTGCCAACCGCTGCGGCGGCACCCCACTAACCCCACGCACGCGCGCCCAAGGGTCGCAGCGGCGGCGCTGGATGCCCCAATGCGGGCTGCATCCCCGGGCCCCCCGCACACAAGCAATATAAAACGATACACCACTTTGGTCCTGGAATCTGATTGTTAATGAGGCCCACCGCCTCATGAGCGCAGCAAAACCATGGTAACCACGAGCAACCTCCAACCGTTCAAAGTTCGTAAAACATGGGGCCAGCTGAGCAATCGGTCCGGCGAATTCCATTCCGAGACTTATTTCTCAAAAGTCTTGCTTCCCCACGATTAGTTCGCATTTGCAGTCCTCTCGCGCCACGCGTCAAGGCGCAAGCCGGGCCCGTTTCTTAGCCTAAGTCTGCAACTGCTGCGTAAGCCGACTACTCTAGCCTTCAAGAAATCTAGAGGATATGGCAATGAAGCTATCTTGCGCAAGCGTCATGAAGGCGGTCCTGCCTGGCGCTGGCAGCAGTCTGCCTCGCCACCATCGCCTCGCTGCCGGGCGCCTCTGCGGGCAGCAGGTACCCGCCCCCGCATCGCAAGTCTCCTCCTCACATGAAGCCTGGTAAGATAATTGTCTCGCATGGGTTTTAATAACTGGCGGGGGGGTTTGTTGCGAGGGCACATCGTGCATGGCCTTGCTGGCGCGCTGCATCAGCTCGGTAGCAAGGTTGCCAGCAGCTCTCGGATCATGACGTAGCGAAGCGATGCCAGGGTACGGCACTTAGTTCTTATCATCTAGCATTGAGACCTGTCTCGGCTCATCGCCCGCCCTCCATCGACTGACCATCGCGTGGCGCATGACCTCAACTCCACACGCAGCCGGCCCCACCGCCTACCGCCTCATCTCCATCACCAAGTGGAACGGTAAGATCACTTATCAACAAGCCAACGTCGACGTGTGCCCCGTTCGGTACCCGGTGCTTTGCTCCCGATCGAGTTCCCGCCGTGGGGCCCTCTCCCCGCGCGGGATCCTTTTTCCTGCTTCCCTCTGGTGCAACCCTTCCTTCGCCCCGCCACCGCCCCTGTTACCCCCCCTCCCCCAACCGCCTCCCCCCCCCCAATCGCCTCGCAGCCACCGCCAACATCACCGACCTGCAGGCCACCGAGGTGTCGGTGTCGCTGGCCTGCAAGGAGTTCTTCGTGGCGGGCATCACCGGCAGCAGCGAGGACCAGCGCGGCAGCCCCCTGTGGGGCAGCCACATCAAGGTGGCTGGGGACTGCAGGGCTGAGGCTTGAAGCAGCAGCGACAGCGAGTGAGCGCATGCGTGCCTATGTGCGTGGCTGGCCGCCCTCCGGCTGAGTGCCGTGGATGTATGGGGCTGTCTTACTAAGTCGCGAATCGGCGCAACATGCTATGAGTGACGGGTGCATCTCGCTCGAGGTAGGATGAAAATAATGAAGATATAGATGCCCCCCGACGTCTTGCTTCACAGCGCTTTTTGCAGCAGGCCAGCGCGCCTTGACTCTTTGTCTCCTCTCCCTATCCCTCTTGAGCTGTACCAGCCCTTTCCCCTCCAATCTATCCCTCTGCCCCACCCCCATCCCCATCCCCACGCCCATGCCCACACACACCCCACGCACCCCACCCCCCAGGTGTACGACTTCCCCAGCGCCGTCGCCTACACCAACTACTCCCAGTGCGTCGCCAAGCAGCCCGGCCGCGCCTACTCGCAGCCGTTCGAGGTGTGGAAGAACCGCGCCTTCTTCCCCTACACCGAGTCCGTCGCCGACGCGACCAAGGGTGAGTGTACGCGTGTACGTCAGTAGGGCCATCGCGCGCATGCATGTGCATGACACGGCGGGTTGGTTGCGGGTTTCATTGGCGCGCATAACGGCATGCAGCAATATTACTCGCAATCTCGCATCGCCATGAGAGGGCTCACGTCAGTCCAGCTGAATGGGATGTACGGGATGCTGCTGCACGTGCTTGTGAATAGTGTGAAGCCCGCGTCTGCCCATCCTTCGCGCACGGCGCCGCGGGTTCCCTACCTCACCTTTATTTCTCTCTCACCACACGCACGCCAACGTTATTCCGGCAACCACCCACTTAACTAATGGGCGCCAGGGGGGGGGTAGAAACAAAAGTTTCACACCCCATGCCACAAAACCTCCCGGAGGGGGCCTGGGGGGGTGGGGGGGTCTCCCCCCTGTCGTACACCCCTAAACCCCCTCCATTTTTGTCCAAACAAGTTCCAATTAACTCCTTTCACCATCCTCTATTACACTGTGCGGTTGGCGGACCGGTCAGCCCACGTGATTCGCACCCGACCTAGCCATCCATGGCTCCAGCCATCCATGCTCCACACCAGCCCTGGTCCCAGACCCATCGAAACCTCGCCTTTACATGGCTACATCTATTGTTGCTATAGTAATATAGTTTTGTGAGCATTTCCAGCGGTCGGCGCTTGTAGAAGTCGAAGCTGCCGAGTGACATCGTGGCAACAAGTCCCAGACATGTTGGCATGTGTACCCAAAAATGTGTGATTTGGGCCGGCTCCTTCAGAATCATGCATCTATTATGCATCTGGTATCGCTCCTAGGAATTGTCCCGCCGTTCTGTGGCTGCTGCTAGGCGTTTGGGGCACAAAACGAATCCTTGAGCTGACCGTGACGAAACCGTGGGAGGCCCCTGGGGGGGGGGGGTGGGGGGTCCCCCCGACTTTGGGGGCCCATATCTTTGCATCCAAAAACCCTTTTCAAATTTTGAGCGCGTACCGTACTGCTACACGTGATTCGGGATACCAGATTTCGGGAAACGCAATTTTAAGGCCTTGAAATTTTCACCGCTGATATGAGATTTCGGGAAAGAAAACGTGTAAAACGTGCTCCCCATTTTCACCGTGTTCCCAGATTTCGTGATTTGGCCAGGGCATGCCGACCGCCGCGCCAAAACCCGCAGCTGCACCCGTTCTCCAACCCCTGTAATCCGCTGTATGTTGCCATTTCATGCACAGCTTAGCGTACCCATTCCCATAAATTACCGTATACCGTACGGTACTGGTATCCGTCCACTAACGCCACTCTAATTCCGTCAACCCCCACACTCCTTGCCTTATCCGCTCACACCACCCCCCACACCACACGGTACAAGCCAACACTGAAATCACTATGTACAGCACACTTACGTGGCGTGCCGCCACACTATCACGGCTGATACCGTTGCGGGGCTTGCGACTGCCGGCGGTTGCGGCCCTGGGCCACTGACTGCAGCTCCTCGTACTCCGCCGTGTCATCCTGTTTGCTTCTGGCGCTGGCCCCAAGGGGCGGCAGCGCCCTTATCACGCTGCATTGCTATTATCTACTATAACAATAACAACTATTTAAACGTTCGTTGGGGCTAACTGGGCGCATAGGGCGTGAGCGTGTGCATGGGCGCACCAGAATTCGGGAAACGAAGTCGCCAAAATGCGGTCCTTATTTTCACCTGTTACCGATTTCGGGATTTTCCCGAATTCTGGTATCCCGAATCACGCGTAGCAGTACGGTATTTCGAACGCTCTCGTCGAGCTCTTCAATATTGAGGCATGGGGTATAATCGGGAAGATCCTACCCCCCATGCATTGGGTTTGGTTTAGTTTGGGCTGGTAACCACAACCCCCCCTGGACACGCGCGCAGGTGCGCTGTGGCTAGCATCAATTCTCAACGTCACGGACCGGGCTGCCGCGCTACGCATTCTGGAGCAGGAGAGCAGCGACGTGGCCAGCCTTGTGTACGTGGCGCAGGTGCGTGCGAGCTTCCTTTCAATGCTTGCTTTCACCGGGCATGTAACAGCAATATAATAATGTATGGACACATGCGATGATTCGCAAAGATGGATGGGTGGGCTGTACATACATGTGGCACGCCGCCGTGCGCATTGCGTGGCTGGATGCATCTCTATGGATGGCACCGACCCAGCCATAGACAGACCGGGTTGACCCGCCGCGCCGCGCCGCTGCGTATAGTAACGCATGCACAGCAGTGCGTCGTTAGTTGCTGCATTGCCAGAAGGTGCCGCACGTCACGCCGTATGTGCGGCCTCGTGCGTGCACGGCGGGAAGGGGGCGGGGTTCTATCTGTGGCGGGGCCGGGTTTGCGTGCCGTGCAGTAGGTCGTGGCGGGGGCAGCCGCCAGCACTGCTGGATGGCGGCAGCACGCAATCCGGGACTACCAAAGCACCTACACGGGATGTGTGTTGGTACTGCATGAGTTGCAATAATGCACGCTCGCCATCCCCTCCGGCACGCCGCCATGCAACCGACAGCAGCACAAGGTATATGTCATGCTTGTACACACACACGCACACGCACCCACGCCGCCGCCTGCTTGCTCTCTCCCCCCTCCACCCCCACACTCATACAGCGATCTCCCCATCCCCATGAGCCAAACCACCCGCCCGCGTCTCAACTCATCACACCGCACCCTCTGAATCTCCGCACCCACACGCCGCCGCACGCCCTACCTCTCCGCCCTCCCCCCCGATTAAACACCATCCATGGATGGCTACCCCCCCCCCCCACCCCCGCCCCCACAGGCCGCCGCCACCATCGATGGCGTGGTGGCGGCGCAGCTGGACGTGTCGCACGTGCTGTCCGTGAAGAAGCCCCAGGGCCTGCTGGCGCTGCAGGCCTATGCCAACGAGGCGGGCGCTGGCGGGCTGCCGCCGGTGGACACGGTGCTGGAGCTGTTCCGGGTGCTCCAAACGTCGCCACAGGGCGTGCCGCTGGCGCGCCGGATTGCCTTCGCGCCGCAGCGCCTGGTCTGATTAGTAAATGATGAAGTGGTAGTTTTGGGACGGAGGTAGGCGTGTGTTGGTTGTGGTGTGCTCTAGATTATTTGGCACCTCGACCGAGGAACGAACAGGTGAAAGCGCCCGCCGCGAAAACGCGGCTGGCGTGCGTGCGTGCGTGCCTGCCTGCATGCTGCCGGCGTGTGCATTGGGGGACATGGTGTACTTGGTGCGTCGCTCGTGTTATTAGGGTTTGGATATTTGGCGGCCAGTTTGGATACATGTACATGTTACGGACATGCGCTAAATTGCGAATGCGAAATGCGAGACCGACTGGAAGTTGACGTCGTTTCTAGCAAGCAGCACGAGAGGAGGGTGAGTGGCAAGGATACATCGTATCATATCGCGGCTGGGCATGAGATAGAGTACGTGGGTCTCCCCGGTGGTTCATACGTACCGTATGATTAAATGAACTAACGGCAGTGTGGCAGTTGGACAGCACATGCATTATTCCGTAACGGGTTGCGTGATGGCCAGAGCAGGGGAAGAAGCACAGCCGCCCTCGCTCACTGGCACGCAGGGACCCTCCCAACAGCTGCAGCAAGGTTGAAGCGTGTGCTCTCAGGGCCCCTACGGTCCGTCCGTCCCCACGCACTCCCCAACCGCTACGCGCAGTAGTACCCTGGCATGCCCCCAACCCACGCCGCCGCCGTTCCCGAAGCATCTTGAGGGCCCCTTATCACATAATGCGCAAAACAAGCTAGAAACCAAATGCGGAATGCCGTTTGGGCGGATGTGCGCAGGGACGGCTGGTAGGGGAGGGCAAAAGGTAGGAAAAGGGGGGCACGCACGACAGCATTGTGGTGCCACCCCACATGGGGGGCGGCGGCCGCGCCAACCCGTGCCCGTTAGCAGCACCTTGTGTCACCCAGCCCTCCGCAGCAGCAGTCTGCATATTCCACTCTAGTCCACGTTCACTACTTATATTTAGTGCCGAGAATAAATAGGATTAATGGGAACCGCTATCGCGTGGCACCCTCGAGGGGCACCTGGAGGGGCACCCTTGACACCATAATAACCACAATCACAATGAGCGGTAACTCAGACTAGATTTCAACTGCACTTATTAAGACGAGCGTGTAATACTAAGGCCACAGGCACGAGCCGATTCCACTTCCGGAGATCCAGCAGCACGCAACGACGCTCAATTGCTGGCTTCAATTATCACATATCATCATCCATAGTGGCGGGCCTCTCACGCGGCTTTGCTCCGACCGCGATGCATTGCGCGCTGGTCTGCTCACTTTGAGCGGCCAACCCCCCCTGTTATCCCACTTATATGAGCTTATATGTGTAATCTTAATGTTTCATCGGGTCATCAGGCGCTCCGTCCCTTGAACTTGGGCCCACGCTCCGAGCGGGGAAGCCCCCGCACCTGCGCGCTGTCAGAGCGTGGGCATGGTACCTCGTATCCACGTATCCTCTGGGCACCGAAGAATACGCGAAAAGGCATCCAGGATAGGGGTCGTCAGGTATCCAGGGTGGCCCGGACTTGAATCCGCGAGTCGCGAATCCCAATCCAGCGTGCTGGCGCTGGCTGGCGGTTTGGATCCGTAGGCTGTGTATCCATATCCACCCAGTGTCCCGTTTGTATCCGCCTGGCTAGTATCCATATCCGCAAGTACTGGTATTGTATCCAGTGTCGCCACCTCTGAGGCCCCTCCGCCCGCCCACATGCCCGCGGTCAGAGCGTGGTCGGCGCGTGCCTTCGCTTGCACCCTTACAAACGCCCGCAGCCCCCCCCGCATCTTCTTGTACGGGCGAGGAACCAGGGGAGGAACAAGCTGGACGACAAGGGGTGTCAGATTTGTACAGCTGGAAAATGGGCTGAGCCCTAATACAGTCACGGGGTGGGTGGCTGCTTCAATGGAACGATGCGAAGGCTTGGGTCTATGGACTCGGCCAGCACAAGGCACGTGTGTGTAAGTCCCACACGCTGTCCGCGCGAGTCAAGGGTCCCCTTGCTGCCAATCCTAAACACTTGAAGGCCTCTACCGCGCTCCAGACCTCCTCGATGCCGGACACTCCTCGGGCTGGGCGCGGGGTGGGAGCGACCTCGGGGCTCCGCGGCATTTTAGGAGGGGCGACAGACATGGCTCCGCAAGTTGTCACAAACTGGCGCTCTAGTTCCCTCGTTGCTTGCCGCCAACACAGCTTGCTTTATATGCCCTACAAAAGCGGGCGCTTGCGACTATCTTCGCGACCTCGCGAAAGTCAATTGTCCATGGACGCGCAAAGGCACTTCTCGCTCCGCCCGAATTTTCCCTGCCGCCTATTTACATGCAATATACAATAGCAAATAATAATACGTGGCAGTCGTGGTTTGTGCCAGTATGATACTTTTTGCCGACGCAGCCAGCCACGCACGCACGAACGAACGGACCGGGCTGATTCGGGGGGGGCTTCGCCCCCCACCGGGACGCTTCGCTGGGGGGGCTCAGCCCAAAAAGGCCGGGGCTGGGGCTGGGAAGCCTCACTCTGGCCAAGTTAATGACGAACGCGCACGAGGAGGGTGCAATGAGGACTAATGCTCACAGCTCGCCCCTGAGGGGATTCTTTGCTATAATCGCGCCTCAGAAAGTCATTCATTGTGATCGAGGGATGGGAGGCATTGGGAAGAACGTGCAGAGGGGCGAGTCGAACAGAAACCCCGACCCAATGTCCCAAAACCGAGTCGCGAACCAAACATTCCCTCGACCAGCGTGGGACTCTCAGGTATTCTCACGCGTTCAAGCCTCTTCTAGAGGCGTGCCACCGGTGACTGCGACGCAAAACTTCTGCAGACGATGCGCACACCAATGCGGAGTTTTCACTGCGACGCGTGCCGCGGGCGCAGGCTTGTCCCACAGAGCGCCAAAGCTTTGTTGATGATCGCTGAGTCCATGTGAAATGCCGCATGCACGAATGGTAAAGCCTATGATGAAGTAGGCCGCCAGAAACCAATCTTCGACGCCGTGCGTCAGACCAAGTTTCTTTCCACAAGCTGGCAAGTTGTGTCTAGGTCGTTGCACGCTGAACATTATGCGCAGGTAATGATTTGGATCATTTGCGACACGGCCGCCGCACTCGACGGGCCCACAGGCCGTCGCGGCCGGTTTTGAGCCTGGCCCCGGCCCAACGGAGACGGGCCTGGAGGCCTTGTCACGCTCATCTTGCGCGCCCGCCCGCCACCCGTCGAACACATAAGCTCTAGTTCGCACACCAGCGGTATACACTTGATCTCTGAAGTGTGAACTCAAGCTTTTCAACAGCATGAAGCGCACTCTGCTGGTTGCTGTGGGCCTGGCCCTTGTCCTGCTCTCTGCCGGGGTCTCCGCTGCCCCGAAGAGCCCCAAGCCCTCGAACAAGCCCAGCCCGTCGCCCAAGCCATCTCCTGCAGGTAGGTACTAATACATTTACATGGCCACCCTGGAATTGGCCAAGGATGCGGGAGTGCAGCGGGTGATGTGTATACCGCCCGGCAATATGCCGGGCGGTATACACATGCGCAAGTCGGACCGCAGATCGGGGCCAATTGCCGGTGCTCGCACTTGGGCGCACATTGATTTATTTCATTGCGTCATGCCAGGCATCGATTGCGGGAAAAACCGCCCTGCGCGCAAAGTTGACTTGGCGGCCTGCCTGCCTGCGCCCGCAATTCTTACTTTCCTTCACGCAGCCGGGCCCGCCGCCTTCCGCCTCATCTCCATTACCAAGTGGAACGGTGAGATAGGATTAACTGCAATAACTTTCGTGGGGCGCGTGGTGAGCGGTGTTGCAGCGTCAGCAGCTTCAGTGCGACATGCCGCATTTATCACAAACTCGACCTTACCCTTCCCTTTCCCTCGCTCCCTCGCTCTCCCTCCCTCACGCTGCCCCCCCCCTCCCGCCCCCCCGCCCCACCCCGCAGCCACCGCCAACATCACCGACCTGCAGGCCGCCGAGGTGTCGGTGTCGCTGGCCTGCAAGGAGTTCTTCGTGGCGGGCATCACCGGCAGCAGCGAGGACCAGCGCGCCAGCCCGCTGTGGGGCAGCCACATCAAGGTGCGTGCGTGCAGGGCTGTTCAGGGCGTGTTTTCGTTGCGCCACCTCCCGGCGTTCCCTGCACCCTGGCCCCAATCAAACTGCGTAGGTTTGTGTCTCCTATAGTCCTATTGCACAACGACTCAGCCCGTTGGAGCGACACGCTCCCCCCCTTTCCATGCACACAACGTCTTTAACAACATAGAAGCGGGGCCTTCATTCGGTTCCCTGCATCTCGCTGGCGCCTTCATTCGTTTCCCTGCATCTCGCTAGCATCCATCTCGTACGTATCTCCCCCTTGCCCACACACACCCCACGCACCCCACCCCCCAGGTGTACGACTTCCCCAGCGCCGTCGCCTACACCAACTACTCCCAGTGCGTCGCCAAGCAGCCCGGCCGCGCCTACTCGCAGCCGTTCGAGGTGTGGAAGAACCGCGCCTTCTTCCCCTACACCGAGTCCGTCGCCGACGCGACCAGGGGTGAGGCCACGAGCCTGGGATGGGGCAGCGGTTTTGCTTTTGCGCTCTAGGCCTGCATGCTTAAGCCCGAATGGGAGAGCGCGTTGCGGGCGCCTTTGGTGATTCCCTCCTGCATGCCGGCATCACGTCAGGCCGTGGCATATGTTGCGCTGTGCTGCTGCCCATGCATGCTTCTTCATGCGCCTTACCGGTATTATCCATTGCCACAAACACACGCACACATAGCTAGCCAGCTTCCGGGCAGCACCCTCCCGGCCTATCATCCGTCACTTTTTTCCTCACGCATGAATCCTGCTACCGTAATGTCAAAGTGCATGCATGTGTGTGCGCGCACATGACCGCACGTTCTGCTTAGCGAGCGAGCCTGATAACGCGCCATCCATCCGCGCTCCTTTATTCGATTGTGTCTCCTGCAGGGACGCTTTGGACCGTCTCCATTGCCAATGTGACCGACCGCGCCGCAGCCGTGGGCATCTTCAACGACTACAGCAGCCAGGTCGCCTCGCTGCTGGCTGTGTCGCAGGTGCGTGCGCGTGTGCGTGTGCGTGTGCGTGTGCGTGTGCGTGTGCGTGTGCGTGTGCGTGTGCGTGTGCGTGTGCGTGTGCGCGTGTGCGTGTGCGTGTGCGTGTACGTGTGCGTGTGCGTGTGCGCGTGTTCGTATCCTTGAGCAGCATGCACTCGTGAGGGCAGTGATGCCGCGGGTTTAGCCACGCCACCAGCGAGCTAGCTACTGCTGTTAGTTAGTTCCTCAATCAAGAGGCTGGACTGCTGCTGCCTTATTGCTTGCTTGGTTCAAGGCGTCAGGATGGAGTTGCGCGCCGCGCGCCCAGATAGAGTTACGCTGGCTACGGCGGCCCCGCCCGCCCGACACACCCCACCTCGCCCCACGCCTTACTTCATCCCCCCTCCCCTTGCTTCCCCCTGCCTCGCCCCACAGGCCGCCGCCACCACCGACGGCGTCGTGTCTGGACAGCTGGACGTGTCGCATGTGCTGTCGACCAAGAAGCCGCAGGGCCTACTGGCGCTGGCTGGTTACAGCAATGAGGCGGGCGCAGGCGGCCTGCCGCCGCTTGACACGCTGGTCCAGCTGGGCCCGCTGCTCAAGGTCGTGCGCCGCATCGCCTTCGCGCCCTACCGCCTAGTTTAATATATGGACGTAAGCAAGCCTAGATAGTAGCAGCGAGGCCGATTGATGTATGCGTCATGGCCGGATGCATAGGGTTTGCTGCGCGGCTGGGTGAGGATGAGGATGAGGATGAGGATGAGGATGAGGATGAGGATGAGGATGAGGATGAGGATGAGGATGAGGATGAGGATGAGCGGCGGCGGCGGCGGCGGTGCTGGCGAATGTTGAGTCCCAGCTGACGTAGCTCCGCTGTCGGTGGGCGGCTGGATGGGTGCGTGGATGGGCGGGTGTGGCACGCCAGGGCTTGGGCTGCTGACATGCATGCATGCACGCGAGGTCGGGCGTACATGGTCCGAGATGTTCGTCTCGCTCGTCCATCTCGCGGTTCGCATTTCGCATTCGCATTCGCATTCGCATTCGCGTTCGCGTTCGCATTCGCATCCTAGCGCGTGTCGGTGTTCAATGGCATGTATGCGGGAACGTCGGGCCTGAGTGATAGGGATTCAAGGGGTGATGTACGACAAGGTACAGTAAGGAAGAAGATTCAAAAAACAGAAGGCGATGGGTTGGCGGCAATGTACTAGATGGCAGTGTCGGGCACCATCCAGCTACCGGCCATCAGGGGCGCCGCCCCAAGATGGTGCGTGGCACCCCTGGCCACCATCTTGTGGCGGCGCTGCGGCCCGCCCGTCTCGGAGCACTTAATGATGATGATCGGACGATGAGAACTTCGCTGGCCAGACTGTGTTGCTCCGGCACGTTTGCTTTGCCTGGACACGCCTGATGGAAGACGCATGCATCATTGGCTGGGACCTTTACGCAATCACTGTCTAGTGCGGTTTTTCGAGTTTTCCGTGCTCGCGTCCATGGACATCTTGACTGCGAGAAGCGACCTGTGGAGGGCTGAGCCCTAGACTGTGGAGGGCTGAGCCCCTTTTCCCTGACGTCAGGGGAACACTTGTCCGTGCTCGGCATGCTTCAACTACTTCAACCCTTCAATCAAGGGCCTTTTTTATAGGCCAAGACGGTTTCTTGTAACACCAATTGCGCCACTCCCCTTGACCCGCGTGTCTCGTCTGTCTTTACCAATGGTGGCTTGTAGCTATCATGACCAGCGTGGGTATTAGGTCGTTCGTGCGTGTGTCCCGATGTGCGTGCGGGCGTGTGTGCTTAATTGGTATGTAGGGGGCGGGCGGCGGTGCGTGTCAGAGTGTGTGAATGCGAGCTGACACAGCTCTAGACCGTCGTACGTAAACAAACGCGCGACTGGATTCTGGGTCCGGGCAATTCTTGCTTCGTATGGAGAAGGCGCATGGAGGTGCTTGCATTAGCTGTCTCCTGCTTCCTAGGTTGCGCCCCGCAGTCCCTAGCACCAGACCTGGTGTGCACCAGACCTCCCTCCTCGCCTGCACTCATCCCCTCTAGCATTGCAACTTCTCCACATACGGCACAGCTCCACTCCACATACGGCACAGCTCCACTCCGCGTCATCTCTGCGCACCTCACAATTCACAACCAACCCTCAGTAAGTCTTCCAACCCCTCTCGCTGCACGTATCACTTGCTGTACCCTCCCTCTCGGTTCAGGCTGACAGCAGTCTCGCGAACCCGGCTGCAATGTACCGTATGCGCCAGCCGTGAACCCGCCCGCCGCATGCACCTACTAGAGCGCCGGAGATCCACTATCTACTCATAATCAGCAGTCTCATTGATTGTTCGCCCCCATTGCCCGCCTTTCACCTTCCTGGCAGCCATCCCGCTGTCGCTGTCAGTGTAATCTCTGGACTGCTTGCGGCACGTCCTACCTCTCACTCTCTTCCACCCTACCTCTCACTCTCTTCCACCCTCTCCCTGATCTCTTGCTTGCCACCGTTGCCGCTCCTGCTGGCTCTTTTTCTATCACCTGCCCGCGCTCGATCGATCGCTCAACGCACGCAAGCCGAGCCGAGCCACGTGTGCACTGCTGGACTACCACGTACGACACAAGCGTACGGCATGCTGCATGCCACCGGCTGCTGACCACCAGCAGTAGCGGACGCCCGGCCCGGCCCATCCATATGCTACAGCTGCGCCCCGTGCTACAGCTCCGTCCCGCCTCGCTCCCTCAGCAGTAGTCCAGAGCAGGCCAGCCCATCAGCTGATGACCAGTGGGCGGCCCGCCCAGCCGTACTCGGCCTTGTGGCGGTCGTACGCCTCCTGCAGCGCGGCCATGACGGCGGCGTGCGTGGCGTCCACCACCTCCTCGAACTGCGGGCATTGGCGGGACGGAGTAGGCAGCGGCGGTGGCAGCAGGGGCCGGGGCAGGCAGGCACGCGGCGCCGGCGGCGTAGCAACCGCCACACGTGAGCAAAAGTGTGCATGCGATAATTGTGAGCAGTTCCAAACCTAGCAGGCTTCCCCAATCAAGGCACAGCAGCGGGGCGTGGGCGGCCGTGACAGCTTTACGAAGCCCTGCTGCTGCCGGCCGGCACACGCGGCAAGAGAGTGTGCGCCAGTGAGCACCAGCAGCTGCTCGCCTGCTCACCAAACACACCCTTCCCCCCGATACACGCACGTACGGTGCCCAGCGATGAACCCAGCGATGGATCCAGCAATGGATCCAGCGATGGATCCCAACCCAGCAATGCCCAACCGAACCTACCTTGGGGTCATCACGAGCGACGCGGGTGACGGGCACGGGCTTGCCGCACACCATGTAAATGTTACGGCGCCTGTTACGGAATGGTTGGTTGGTCGGTTGGTTTGCCGGTTGGTTGGTCAGTTGGTTGGTAGTTAGGTTGATGGAGTGTGGCGTGCTTTGACGCATGCATGTACAGATGATGCGGTTGGCAGGGATGCGTCATTCATGGATGGATGGATGGATGGATGGATGGGCAGCTACCACTGGGGCTACTGGGGCACTGTGGCAGCAACTTGCCGGGCTCGCGCGCGCGGCTCGCTTGACAAGAGCACCGCACACCCCCAAACTCCAGTAGTGCCCCAGCACTCCATGTGTAACCCATCGTGACACTGAAAGGGTTAGTTTGGGCTGGTAACCACAACCCCCCCCCCCCGCCACACAACCCATCACGTGCGCGGCAAGGGCCCCCATCACACACGCATTCACACACACACACACACACACACACACACACACACACACACACACACACACACACACACACACACACACACACACACACACACACACACACACACACACACACACACACACACACACACACATGCGCATGCACACAGACACGCTCATGCACACACACACACACACACACACACACACACACACACACACGCGCATGCACACACACACACACACCCCTCCCTTGTTATCTCTAACACACACACACACACACATGCACACACACACACACACGCATGCATGCAAGCAAGCAGGCAGGCAGGGCACTAGATCGCATTTCGCATTCGCATTCTAGCGCATGTCGGTAACTAGGCAGTAGCAGGCAGGCAGGCAGGCAGGCAGTAGCAGGCAGGCAGTAGCAGGCAGGCAGTAGCAGGCAGGCAGTAGCAGGCAGGCAGTAGCAGGCAGGCAGTAGCAGGCAGGCAGGCAGTAGCAGGCAGGCGGGCACGCGCTCACCGGGGCAGGGGCAGGTAGGCCACGCCGTACAGGAAGCCCAGTGCCGCACGCAGCCGGCGCGACACACTGGCCATGGCCTGGGGGCCGAAGTCCAGCACCTGACAGATAGGTAGAGAAGCGAGAGGGCCGGGGAGGGGAGGGGAGGTGTGTGCGCGAGGGCGGCGGGGTCAGGCGCAGTTAGGGGAGAAGCCGGTAGGGGCGGGGAAGGCCTGGCTAGGGGCAAGGTAGGTAGGGCAGCAAATCAACAGCAGCAGGAACAGGAGCGCTGCGGATAAAGTCGTGCTTGGCAGTTTGCGCACAACCACCATACATACATGTACTTGTCCGCCTCAAACCGCAAACAATCCGCCGCCATACCGGATGGGCACCCGGCACCCCCAATCGTTGGTTTGGTTTGGAGCGTATACATAAAGATGCGCTGATCCCAACTAATCCAAACCAACCCACCCGCCCGCCCACCCACCTGGGAGTTACCAAAGTGGTAGACGGGCACAATGCCTCCGTCCACTCCCTCCTCCACCGCCACGCGCACAAAGCCCTTGCGGTCCTTCAGCATGATCTGATTGATGAGATTGATGAGATGCGCGTGAGCGGGGTAACAGTGGCGGCATGGGGGTTAGTTCCAGCAGACATGATGTCGTCAGCTATAAGCCTATAACCAAGGAGGTGTGGTGGAAGGAGGCGCCATAGCCCACGAATGGTGCATCTATCCCTGCCACACCCGCCGGCCGCGCCATTGCCGGCTGTATGCGCCTCTCACGGCGGGGCCCCTCCCCCAAGCAACTCCCCCACCGGGCTGGGGCCCGGATGAACCAACCACCGGTGTGTGTGTGTGTGTGTTAGAGATCACAAGGGAGAGAACACGGTGTGTGTGTGTGTGTGTGTGTGTGTGTGTGCGTGTGTGTCTTCACACGTATGTACCTGCTCCTTCGTGCGGCTCTGCATGTACATCTCTGTGGGGTTGGAGGGGTTGGGGTGGGGTGGGGGTGGGGTGGGGTGGGGTGGGGTGGGGGTGGGGTGGGGTGGGGTGGGGTGGGGTGGGGTGGGGTGGGGTGGGGTGGGGTGGGGTGGGGTGGGGTGGGGTGGGGTGGGGTGGGGTGGGGTGGGGGTGGGGGCACAAAGGCCGTGAGGGCGAGAGGGTGAGGCACGTCAGGGCCCCGTCAAGACCCCGTCAAGGCCACACACAAACACCACCTCACCTGCAACTGATTATTCGTGCTGCGTGCTGGCCCCCCCATGCAAACACCATGTCATCATGGACCGCTACTGTACGTACCCCCATGCACCCTGACTGCGTTTCCCAGCAGTTGCAGCGCAGTCATGTTCTTCGCAGTTTGTTTCTCACCGGGACTGCTGTTTACCAGCAACCCCCCATGCACCCACAGGCACCCCCGTGTTCCCGCCCCCAGCCCCATGCACCACGCACCAGGCACCCCCCCCCCCCCCACGCCGCACGCCGCACGCTACGCACGCTACGCACGCCCCCGCACGCCGCACGCACCCGCGATGCCGCCCACGATCACCGCCACGCTGCCCTTCTTGAGCACGCGCTTGAAGTCCTTGGTGGTGGCGGGAACGGAGCCCAGCCAGGCCACGAAGTGGCGCCAGAACGGCACCGTGAACACCTGGTGGTGGTGGTAGGAGAAGGGGTGGTGAGGGGGGGGGGTACTGGTAAACAGTCCCGGTGAGAAACAAAATGCGAACACGACTGCGCGAGCTACTAAATATCACCGTATTTGGTGAGGGGGGTACGTTATTCCGAAAACCAAAGCGACCAATGCAGGGGTGGTGGCTAGAGCGCGGGTGGCGGTGATCGTTTGGGGGTTGCTGGGGTACAGAGGGGCAGCAGAAAGGTGGCGGCAGAAGTAGTGGGGATGTGACGGTGGCTGGCGGTTGCAAGAAGGAACGGACGGAGGGAGGGAGGAGGACGACAGGAGCGAGGCGGCCTGCTGGGGTCGCTCGCTTGCCTGAGCGGCGGCCGTTGTGTCGCATGACCGACTGATTGTCAGATACCTTCGGCGTCTGCGTCGCTCGTGCCGTACATACACACGCACGTGCACGTGCTGCCGTACTCACCACGTTGGCAGCCAGCCCGAAGATGTCAAAGCCGGGGAACATGATCTGGCACTCCGTTGCGCCGATGCTGTGTGGGTGGGTGGGTGGTGGGGATGGGGGTGGGTGGGGATGGGGGTGGGGATGGGGGTGGGTGGGGAGGGTGGGTGGGGGTGGGTGGGGGGGTGGGCGGGCAGTTTATTTATTCCAGAAAACAAAGGGCATGTGGTTCCCGTGTGTGCGGGAAAGCCAGGAGCGGAGAGGACAGCTTGGCACAGGGTGGTGGTGTGTGTGGCGGCCAACTCCGCAGCGCACCGCTGTGGCGCGTGCGGGCGCCTCCCCTTCGAACAAGCGCTCTCCCCCACGCCACCCACAAGCAATACCGTACGGTGTTTGACCCATACCGTCCGCAAGGATGGCTCTCTCGCACCCACCCACCCACCCACCCGCCCTCACCCTCTCCCAAACCCTAAAGCCCCACACATACACGCAGCAGGCCCGGCACGTAATCACGGGCGGGACTCACAGAGGGCCCATGGGGAACACGCCTGGCGGTGGTGGGGCCAGGCCAGGTGGGCAGCGAGGGCGTTGGGAGGGCCAGGCCAGGCCAGGCCAGGCCAGGCGGGCAGCCGGCAGCCGCGGCGGTGGGAGCAGCAAAATGTGATCAGCCAGGGTGGGTGTCAAACAGCGAGCGAGCGCCAGTACATGCAGCAAGGTGTTGCGTAGCAGAAAACACACACACACACACACGAGCAAATCTCGAGAGCAACGCCCGTGCGCTCTAGCCCCCGCCCCCCCACCCCACCCCACCCCCGTTTGGCGCTTTCGCACACGCTAGCCCTCTCACCGTGAGGGAACCTGTGGGGGTTGGGGTGTGGGGGCACGAGCCGAGGCCGGGCGTCAGCCGACGTGCGCGAGCGAGGCAGCCGTAAGCGTGGGACGGACTTCAGCAGGCTGAAGTGTTTCAACCGCCCCCATGTACGGTACGCCACATACCGTAAATGGAAATCAAGTGCGCCCCACACTACATACCGTGATTGCAACGACGCCCTAAGTTAATAGACTCACTCGGCAAAGATGTACTTCTTCTTGGAATCAAGCACCTCCTCAAACACGTAGGAGAACTTGAAGTACCTGTGATTGGATCGAACAGGCGGCGACTGAGTGGGGATGGGCGGCGACGCGTGACATCCTGCATTTGTGCATTTCTCCACCCCGATCTCTACCCGCTGTCTACCCAGGACACAAACAGACTGGCTGGCTGCGCCCTTCCTTGCGAGGGAAGGGCGCGTGCAGGGAATGCACGTTGGCGACAGCGCTTCGGATTGCTGCGTCAGCGGCAGCGGCAGTAGCGGCAGCAACGGCAGCAACGGCAGCAGCGGCAGTAGCGGCAGTAGCGGCAGTAGCGGCACTCACTCGCGCCAGGTCTGGAAGATCCAGGAACGGCACACGGGGCCCCACAGCACCTGTGTGGCAGGGTGGCGGGGTGCGTGACGTGATGTGGTGTGTGTGTGTGTGTGTGTGTGTGTGTGTGTGTGTGTGTGTGTGTGTGTGTGTGTGTGTGTGTGTGTGTGTGTGTGTGTGTGTGTGTGTATGTGTGTGTGCGTGCGTGCGTGTGTGTTGGGGGGCGGGAGGGGGATCGTCGTTGTTGCTGATGGGGTTGCGAACTCGTGTGTTTCACACGGGCACGCGATGGCGCTGGGATGCTGACACCCCGACTCGCTCGCAGCTCGGCATACATGTAATACCGCCGGCGCCGCAATACGGTGCCAACCCAAGTGCTAGATAGTTGATTGCCCGGGCGCCCGAAGTGCCGGCCAGCCCCCAGCCAGCTGCCCATGCAACCGGCATGAACCCCGGCGCGTGGGGAGACATAGACCAGGAAGCCCTTGGGTCATCCCTCCACCCCCCCCCCCACCCCCCAAAACCTACTCCCACACGCACACGCACACACGCACACACGCACCGGCTTGGGCGGCAGCAACAGCGTGGAGTACAGCACCAGGACCGTCACCAGCGCCCAGCGGTACCAGAAGGACAGGACGACCAGCGCCAGCAGCACGTGCATCCAGCCTGGCGGGGGCAGAGGAATGTTTGAAGAAGCCGGGCTCAGGAAGGGCCAGGGGACTGGTGGGGTCGAGAGTGCACCGGCCAGGATGCGTGCCTGGTGTATTCAGCGCGGTCTACAACGTTAAGACTGTGACGGAAGTGTTCGCTTCCCGTCAAGGACGCACCGCAATAGATAAAGAGCGTCACCATCGCCACGGCCGAAGAGAACAGCGACTGCTTGCCGTGCTCCGTGACGCCATCGCTCCAGATGCGCACATTTGTCGGCGCTTTATCGATGGCCATGGCCTGATGCGCTGGTCAAATCCAAGAGTGGTGGAAGAAGTCTTTCAAGGATTCTTGATTGCAGCAGTCAGAGAGGCGCGCTCGTCAATGTAGCAGCAATTATGTAGGGACAATCTATTAAAACTAGAGGGTATTGTAGTAGCCTGCGCTGTAAGGCAAAGCTGTCATCGAATGGCGCTCGATCTACCCGAGCCGCCATCCTCAATGACACGCCCCGACCTTTCCCCCCTCCTGAGTCTTCTGCGGCCTCATGTTTTGGGGCCCCGGTCTGTTTTGCAACAATTTGCGAAAAGTACAGCCCCGGAGTGTGCAGCAAATCGTCGTCAGGTAATCTCCTTGTGGCCTGCAACCGTAATGCTTTGCTCCACCGTCGTGCGGCTGATTCCTCCTCATCTGCACACCCACGCACATTCCCACATTCCTACCCAAGCCCGTTTAGCTGCCACCTCGGTCATGCGGCGCTCCCTCCAAACAAGCTCGAGTTTTACATGCTTGGGGCAAGGGCCCGCAAACCCCGTCGACCCGAACATGTCCGAATGTTGTGCTATGTGTCTCTCTCGAGCCCGAGCATTGCCGCGCGCCACCGCGCCGCGCCCCGCACCACTCGTACTCAAACGCCCAGCCGAGCATGCAGAGGTGTAATTCTTCGCCCGAGCGGCTTCCGCCAGCACTGCTGTACCTACGTACCTCTCCCGCCCGCAACACTTCTCCTACCCGGCCAAAGCATCAGTCAGCCGGCCTTCCCCCCTTCTACACTTCTTGTCAAAATTGACGAGGGCGCCCCAAACCCTCGGCTCCACTCAGCTAGCCAGGCTCCCCTCGCCACGCACCCTGCCGCAGCCACCCAGGGTCCACTGCGCCAGCCCCGCCCCGACATACGGGGCTTGGCGAGCAGGCCCCACGCGCGCCACTGGGGCGATGGGGGGGGGGGGGGGAAAGCGGCGCGCGAGGCTTCCCAGCGCCGCCGCCCCACTAGCATCAGCCACCTTTTTCACCACAAACGCCGTGCCCTGCACGCGCAGAGCTTTTCCACGCACACACAATACACACACAGCCCGCACACACAACCCTTCCTCCCCTTGTGCTTTTCTAACACACACACACAACGCACTGTACACACGCACGGTCACACCGCCGCCTCGGGAATAGCTGGTTGCCGCCGGGCGCGCAACAACAGCAGGCAAGCGCACGTGGGCGCAACTAAAAAGTTGCAGGCTCCCACCTCCCATATTGTGTAGCCGCTCAAGAGCAAACCGCTCACGGTCTCTTCACTTGATACGATATATCTCTCTTTGCTTCCCTTTGCGCGCGCACACGCCTGCGCAGTTGCTGCAACGTTGCTGCCCCGTTACGGCGACTAGTATTAAGCCTGTTAAGAGGCCTCAAGCTGCCCCGCCTCAGCCGCCCGCGCTGCTGCTGCAGCCTGCTACTGCCGCATAGCCTGCTGCTGCTACAGCCCGCTGCTGCTACAGCCCGCTGCTGCTACAGCCGTTTAGTCGGCCTGCTTGTTCAGGGTCTCCATTGAGCCGATGACGAAGAGCGGGTGGTTGAAGGTCATGGCGCTACTGCGGGGGTGGAGGTCGGGAGGGACGGGGGGGAGGGTTCGGCGCGGCGGGTAGTTTGCACGGCACGAACCCCATGCAAGACGCCAGCGCCGCTGCACGCTACCTCCTGCCGAATGCGCAACCAGCCCGACTGCCTCCTGCCCCCCTCATAAATCGCCCCCACCTTTCTCCTTCGTCTCCTCTTTCGCCCCCGGTCCTTCTGCCCCGCCCACGCCCCGTGTCTCCTCCTCCTCCCTTCCCTCACCCGACCCTTCCACCTCCCCCCTTCTCCTCTGACCTCCCCTCCTCAACTCCCCTCCTCAACTCCCCTCCTCAATCCCCGCCGCCGCCGCCGCCGCCGCCCTCACCCCGGAATGACGTGGTCGTCCACGGTGATGAGCTTGACCACGCCCGCCTCCTCCATGACGTCGCTGTAGCCGGTGCGCGGGCACTGGCTCACCACCACCTTGTCGCCGGAGCGCACCATGCCCACCTGCTTGGCCTGTGGGGGGTGGAAGTGGAGGCGGGGGCACGAGGCGGGGGTGGGGGGTGCCATGCATGCTTGATGAATGACGAGGTAGAAGTCACACACAACTTCACCAAGCCCAAACCCAGATCCAGCTCCACTAAAAACCCGTGCTAACATTCCCAACCCAAACCCAACCAACCACCGTAACCGTAACCGTAACTGTAACAACCGACAGCACCACTCACGTAGGCGATGGCGTAGTCCAGGATGGCGCCGCCGGGCAGGCTGAAGTCGGGGTCGGCCATGATGGGAAGCACGCCGCGGTACAGCATGCACTGCCGCGCCTGCACCTCGCCCAGCAGCGTCCACTTGAGGCCGTCCGACTTGATGTCGGGGCACACCACCTGCCCACACGCACAGCGCGGCGCAGCGCAGTGGGGGTGGGGAGGGGGCGGGGGGGGGGCGGGAAGGAGGAGGGAGGGAGGGGGCAGAGAGGGAGGGGGCAGAGAGAGGGCAGCACCGGAGAAGCGGGTTAGTGGGGGAGAGGCGTGTAGGGGTGAGGGGGGGAGGAACTAGGGCTAGGGCTAGGGCTAGGGGGGGTTGGGGGCTGGTGGGCTGCGGGCGAGCTGGCGAGGAGGGGAGGGAGGGGAGGGGTGGAGGATGTGGGTGGAGGAGGTGGCGTGGAATGCAATGCGCGGTGGGTTGGGAGGGCGGCTATGAGGGAGGGGGGCGCTGTGCAGGCCGCGGCGGGGAGGGGGCACGCGCAAGGCGATCAAGTCACTGCGGGGTTCCCTCTCACGCACAAAGGCGCACGAGCAAAGCCGCTACTAGACGCCCTCCTTGCGCGCATCCACACACACCCGCAAAAATCAACCATGCCACAGATGATGCCGCCGCAACCGCCGCAACCACCAACAACGACAACGACACGATATCTTCGCGCCGCTGCAACCGCACACACAGACGAGACGAAACAATAATGCCGCTGCCAGCACACCACAAAACAGACCACCGACCGAAACGCCGACACGACCGCGGGACACGTCACAACACAAAAGGACTTCGCCGAATCATCCCGCCGCGTGTGCGGTGCGCGTGTGTGTGTTTGTGTGCATGCAGATGGCGTGCAGCTGGTGGGTCCTCGCGCCCGTACGCAGCTGCTGCCGCTGCTGCTGTTGCGATATAAGGCTGCGGGCTTGCGCCGCAGCTGTCCCACAGCTCTGCTTGGGCGCTGCTGCCCTCTGCTTGCTGCTGCTGCTGCTGCTGCCTGCCTGCCTGCTGCTGCTGCCGTGCACACCGCCACACCGCCACGCCACGCCGCTTCCGGGGCGCTTCCGCAGAGCGAGGGGCGGCGGCGACAGCGACAGCAGAGACAGGCGACAAGAGGGCACAGCTGGAGTGACGGCCGGCGGCGGCGGCGGCGGCGGACCCAGCGCCGCCAACCGCCAACCGCCGCTTCCGCTGTTCGCTCCGCCGCCTGTCCCTGCCGCCTCTCTGCCTCTGCCGCCCCTCCCTGCTGCTTCATCGCGTGTTCTATACCTTGCGGCGCTTTACCGGGTTGGTTGCCTCCTCCCCGCCCTCGGCCGCGGCGGCCAGGTTCACGCCCGAGCCGCTCAGCGAGTAGCGGTCGTTGTTGTGCGCCTTGGCCTCGTCGGCGCTCGTGACGACCTGTAGAGGTGATCAGGCGATGAGCGGCGGTACGGCGGTACGGCGGTACGGCGGCACGGTACGTCCGAGGGGCATGGCGTCCGGGGGAGCGGCAGCCGACACAGCGGCAGCAGCAGCAGCGGCAGCAGCAGCAGGGAGGCGGACGACCGGCGACATGGGGTTGAGGGAGGAGGAGAAGGGGGCGCACACCACACCACACCACAGCACAGCACGCGGGGCCGGTGATGGACGGCGCTGGCGACAGGCGGTGCTGGGGTGTGGTGCGGCTGCGGGTGCGGGTGCGGCTGCTAGCTGCAGCTGTGCGGCTGCGGCTGAGGGCCATCAGTCCCACTCCCTCGCCATCAGCGTGTGTGTTTGTGTGTGTATGCGTGTGTGTGCGTGTGCGTGTGTGTACGTGCAACCAGTGCACTGGCCAGTGGCCACACCACCCCCGTCACAACTCAAAACCAGCACGCACGCACACACGCACACACACACATACACACACTTGTTATCTCCTTGTGATTCTAACACACACGCACACACATCGCATCACTCTCTCATCTTCGCGTGCTCAAGCCCTTGCTCGCAGCAGACCAACGCCTCTTCACACTTGCTCGCTCGCGCGCTTGCTGCCTCGCGCTCCTCAGACGCCGGCCTATCTTGCACCGACCAATTGCTGGATAATGTGTGACACGTGGCACCTCCGTGCCCAACCACTCGTGTGTGTGTGTGTGTGTGTGTGTGTGTGTGTGCGCGCGTGTGTGCGCGTGCATGCGTGTGCGTGTGCGTGTGCGTGCCCCGCAGCAAGCGGCACACGTCCTCACCGTGCCCCCAAACCCCAGCCCCACAAAGTCCCCTCATCCATCTCCTCCCACCAGCCCCCCACAACCCTCGCCTGCACCCCCCCCCAAAAACCCCAATTCCCACACGTACCTCCCACGCCAGCCCCCCCCCCCTCAAGCTTCCCTTCCGCCCACCGCCCGCCCGCCCCCTCCCACCCTTTCAACCATATTCCCAGCCCCCGCCCAGCCCAGCCCCCCCTCCCCCCCCAAAACACACACACACGCGAGCCGCCCAAGCACCCACCGTGAGGATGGGGCAGGCGGGCTTGTACTTGGCCACCAGCCGCGCCGTCTGGCCCGTCACAGTGAACACGATGATGAGCGCGGCGTTGATCTTGGCGGCGGCGCGCACGGCGGAGGAGGCCAGCGCCTCGCGCTTGCCCAGGTTGGGGTGGAGCGTGTAGCAGCCAAAGTACTCCATAAGGGAGCGGTAGTAGCTCTGGTTGTCGAAGCACAGCTCGGCCTGCTTGCAGATGGCGCAAACCGTCTTGACGGTGGACACCGCGTACTTGCCTGCGCGGGCGGTGGGTGGGGAGTTTGGGTGGTTTGGGCGGTTTGGGAATTTGGGATTAGATGTCAGGTCAATGGCGTCTGATGGTACCGACATCGACGCAGCGCGCATCGGCCGCGCGTCAATTCGGGGTCTCAAGCACTTATAAATCACAAGTAGCATTTGAGATCACATGTAACATTCGCAATCACACGTAACATTTAAAATCACACGCGACATTTGAAATCACATGTGACACCACTTGCCGCGGAAGGTCTCGGAGCCCAGCAGGATGCCGTCGGCGCCGTCCAGCACCAGGTTGGCCACGTCGGTGGCCTCGGCGCGGGTGGGCCGCGGCGCGTCTGTAAATTGTTGTTGTTAGTTGTTAGTTGGGTTGGTGGTGTTGGTGGTGTTTGAGAGAGTGGTATGGGTTTCTTTGTTGCGAGGGGATGAGCGTGTTTGTGTGTGCGTGCGTGTGTGCGTGTGCGTGCGTGTGCGTGTGCTGTGTGTGTGGGGGTTCCATGCATTTAAATTAATGACGAGGTAGACGTAGAACGTGGGGGGGGAGGGGGGTTACTGGTGAACAGTCCCGGGGGAGGGGGGAAACGTCAGGAAACACGTGCGTGCGGCAGGATCACAGCGGCCAGGGCCATCGGTAGCGGTCGGTATGTCTAGACGCTAGACACTCCTCTGCGGACCGGACCCGCCGTGTGGCAATCTGTTCACGTGTGGGCCCTTCCTCGCCGTCCCTCGCCGCCCCCCTGCCTGCAGACGCAGATGCAGATGCTCATTTGGCAGCCCCCTGCCTCCTCCCTCCCCTCTCCCTCCCCCTCCCGTTCCATCACCCACCCACCCTCCAGCACCCCCTGGCTGGCTGGTTCGGCTTCTCTTGGTCGTTTCGCTTCTGGTTTCTGGAATGAACTACCCCCCTCCATCACCCCCACCAGCAACCCCCACCCCACATCTCTCCCCTCACCCGTCATGGTGTCCACCACGCGCGTCACCATCACGGGCTTGCCGGCCAGGTTGCACGCGCGCAGCAGCTTCTTCTGGGCCAGGAACATCTGCGTGTGTGTGTGTGTGTGTGTGTGTGTGTGTGTGTGTGTGTGTGTGTGTGTGTTAGAAACGAAACGAATCGCCCGTTAGCCGCCCAGATGTGTATGTGTGTGTGTGTGTGTGTGTGTGTGTGTGTGTGTGTGTGTGTGTGTGTGTGTGTGTGTGTGTGTGTGTGTGTGTGTGTGTGTGTGTGTGTGTGTGTGTGTGTGTGTGTGTGTGTGTGCGCGAGGGAGGAGCGGTGGGTGAGGAGAGGTGAGGCAGGTGCGCAGGTGGGTGTGTGGTTGAGGGCGGTGAGAGCAGCATCAGGAACACCGCACACACCACACCACACATACACACAGTCTCTTTATCCCTCCCCCCCTCATGCGCTCCTTCTGTTCCCATTCCCATTCCCATTCCCATCCGCGCCGCTCCTCCTCCCGCCGCTCCTCCTCCCCCTGCTCCTCCTCCCCCTGCTCCTCCTCCCCCGCTCCTCCTCCCCCCGCCGCTCCTCCTCCTCCCCCCCCCGCTCCTCCCACCCACCTTCTCCGCGTCCAGGCAGATGCCCAGGTTGCCGCGCGACAGCAGCACCGAGTCCGCTGCCTCGATGATGTCGCCGGCGTGCACCAGCCCCTCTAGGTTCTCGATCTTGGCCATCACGCGGGTCTGCTCCAGGCCGCAGCTGTGTGGGCGTGTGTGTGTGTGTGTGTGTATGTGGGGTGTGTGGGGTGGGGGTGGGGGAGGTGGGGTGTGTGGGTTTGGGTTTGGGTGTGTGTGTGTGTGTGGGGGGGGGGTGCCATGCATGTTTGGTTAATGACGGGGGAGATGGGGTGGGGGTGGGGTCATCACACGCATTATACGAGTTAGGAAGAAGAGAAGGCGTATCCAGGTGCATAGGTACAGTAGCAGGTTGGTGGGGGTGTGGTGTGGTGGGTGTGTGGTAGTTCATTCCAGCAACCAAAGCGAGACCACGGGGGGTGTAGGGACCCACCCTCACCCTCAACCCCACCCCCAACCCCTAAAACCCCACCCCCACCTGTCCAGCACCCCGCGCACGACGGCGATGTCGGCGGCGTTGCGCGTGAAGGACAGGCACACGTAGTCGATCTTGTTGGCGGCGCCCCACTGCCGGATGGCGGCCACGTCGCTGTCCGCCAGGATGGGCGCCTCATTGCGCATGTGCGCCATATGCACCTGCGGGGGGGGGGAGGGGAGGGAGGGGCGTGTGTGTGTGTGTGTGTTAGTAAACGGAAGCGGAGAGGATTGGTGTGTGTGTGTGTGTGTGTGTGTTGGTAAACGGAAGCGGAGAGGATTGGTGTGTGTGTGTGTGTGTCGTTGGGGGCAGGGAGGGTCAGGGAGGGTCAGGGCAGGGAGGGTCAGGGCAGGGGGGAGAGGGGCGGCGTGTGTGTGTGGATGCATGTGGCGGGAGGTGGAATGGAGGTGGGGTTGGGGTTGGGGTAGCGGTTGGGGGTGGGACGCGGTCGTTAAGGGAAGGGCGACTTGCGCGGGCTGTGGCGTGGCTGGTCGGCGGGGCTGGTCTGCGTGGGCCCCCGGCTCTGGCTGGCTGGTTCGGTTACTGCTCTGGCTGGCTCGCCGCTTGACGGCTTGCAGGTCACTGCAGCTCTCTCTGCTTGGAGGCCGGCCGCCCACCCGACCGGCATGGCCCACCGGCCCGGCGGCGTGCTGGCGGCGCCTGGCGCATGCCTGCTACTGCCTGCCTGCTACTGCCTGCCTGCTACTGCCTGCCTGCTACTGCCTGCCTGCTACTGCCTGCCTGCCCGCCGCGATACTCGCAGCGCCCCCGCCCCACACCCCCCGCCGCTGCGCCGCGGCATCCGTGCAGCAGCCTACGCCGCGACCTGTGCAGCAGCCTGTGCAGCAGCCAGTCTGCCAGCCGGTCTGCGCAGCAGCCAGCGCAGCGGCCTGTGCCGCGCTGCCGCCGTTGCCAACAGCTCAGCCAGCGCCCGCGCCGCCGCCGGTGGTGTGGTGCCGCGCCGAGCGGTGCGGCCCCTGCCGCTGCCGGCGCCCTCGCTACTGGCGCCGCCACTCGCAGCGACCGCTGCCGTGCTCCTCCGTGCTTCACAACCACCACCACCAGCACCACCACCACCACCACCACCACCACCAGCGGCACCGCTGTTCGCTGCCGGCTGCCGCCGCCCTCTCTGGTCTGCGCTGCGACGCTCTCCCGCCCACCCAGCGCGCCTCAGGCGCTGGCGCCAGGGTTCCCCCCTCTCCCGCAGCAGAACGCTCCTCTGTATGGGGCTGCCCCTCCCCTCCCGCAGCAGAACGCTCCTCTGTATGGGGCTACCCCTCCCCTCCCGCAGCAGAACGCTCCGGGGCTATGGGGCTACCCCTCCCCTCCCGCAGCAGAACGCTCCGGGGCTATGGGGCTACCCCTCCCCTCCCGCAGCAGAACGCTCCGGGGCTATGGGGCCGCCCCTCCCCTCCTGCAGAGCTCCCCTGTCAACCCTCTGTACTCTGGGCTGGTACTGCTCGCTCACACGCCTCCACACGTTGCGGCGAACGAACACGCGTCCGGGAAGGGCCCTGCATCCGCCCGAAGCCCACCCCATGCCATGCCCTCCATGCCCTCTCCCCTGTCCCGTGCTCGTCAGCTACCTCCTTTCAGCCTGCCGGCCCTCCGTCTTCTCCATTCCTCCTCACCAGCATTCCCAGCAGCTGCTGCGCGCCTCCCCATCTTCCCCCCCGTGCCCCCCTCCTCCTCCTCCTCCTCCTCCTCCTCCTCCTCTTCCTGTCTCTGCCTCCCCCCCCCTCTCACCGTCCCCCTGCCCTCCTCCTCACCGTGAGCGCCAGGCCCTCCAGCACGCAGGTGTTGTTGCAGGTGCAGATCGCCTCATCGCCGCGCACCTGGTGCGGCAGTAGCAGGCGGCGTCAGTAGCAGGCGGCGGCAGTAGCAGGTGGCGGCAGTAGCAGGTGGCGGCAGCAGCACGTTGGGCAGCTGCGCATGGGTAGACTGGATGGCTGGCCCTTGGCCAGCCCACCATCCCTCCTCCTCCTCCCCCTCCACCTCCTCCGTCCCCCTCCCCCCTCCCCCCTCCCCGCTTCCCCCTCCCCTCCCCCCCTCCCCTCCGCCCCCCCCCCTCCTCCTCCGCCCCCCCCCCCTCTCCGCCCCCCCCCTCCTCCCCCTCCGACCCCTCCCCACCCTCTCCTCTCACCTCCTGCACCGTCAGGTACACCTTCTCCCCCCATCCCCCTCCCGGCGCCCCCCCCCCGCTTGCCCCTCCGCCCCCCCTCCTCTCCCCCCTCCTCCCCGCCCCCTCCCCTCCTCCCCGCCCCCTCCCCTCCTCCCCGCCCCCTCCCCTCCTCTCCGCCCCCCCTCCCGGCGCCCCCCCCCCCGCTTGCCCCTCCGCCCCCCCCTCCTCTCCCCCCTCCCACCCCCTCCTCCTCCTCCCCACCCTCTCCTCTCACCTCCTGCACGGTCAGATAGACCGAGGAGGTCTCGCTGCCGGTGAAGAGGTACTGCCCCACGAACACCTGGCTGCCGGGCGCCAGGCCCGTGCCAGCCAGGCTGGGGTAGCTGATGGGCAGCACAGAGGCCGACGCCGCCACCGACTTGTCGCAGGTCAGAGTCAGCGTCTGGCCGGCGTTCAGGCTGATGGGCGCCTCGGGGCTGCGCGCGTGTGTGTGTGTGTGTTAGGAAAGCACAAGGGTGTGTGTGTGTGTGCGTGTGTGCGTGAAGAGGAGGGGGAGGTGGGGGGGGGGGGAGCGGGTGGGGGAGCGGGAGGGGGAGGGGGTGTGTGATGGTGAGCGGCGAACTGGGGCGTGCGGGGTTGGTGCGGCGCGTTATGTGTGTGTATGTGTGCGCGCGCCAACGCCAGCTGTGGAGGCACGGCTACTTCGGCAGAGGAGACGTTGCTAGGGCCCCTCGCAGAAGAGGATCTTGAGCCCGGATGCGCACGGCCCAAAGAAAGGAATATCGTGTCGGTCGGGGTACCCGCCTGCCCGGATCCCCACAACCCTAGACCCCGAGGGCGCCCACATCCCACCACGCCGTCCGCCTTGGCTGCTGCCCGTGCGCACCCCGCTCGGGCGCCCCTCTTCTCACACCAGGGTCACACAATCCCGCTGCGCTCGGTGCGGACGCACCGGTTCAGCACGATGATCTCCGGGCCCATGGTGTCCAGCATGGTGCAGCACAGGCGCTTCGTGTTGCGCATAGCGATGCGCAGGTTGTCTAGAGTCTCCTGGTGGTACTCCTGTGGGTAAATTATATCAAATGCGCGGCGCGCGGCGATCAGTCAGCAACGCGCGCGCCGCCGAGCGGCTGTTGAGTCCGCGCAAGCACGTTTCCCGACGCACCATGCTGCCCCAGGAAAAGTCGAAGCGCGCCACCTGCGGTGCCACAGCGACAAGTGGGATGTTTAGCGACCATCGGTTATCGCAGCGCGCTCGTCGGGGCGAGCCAACGCCCAACAAAATGGCGCTGCCGCCGAACGCCATAACGCCCGCGGGCGTTGCGCTGGACTCACGGTCATGCCCGCGCGCAGCAGGCTCTCCAGAACCTCCACACTGCGCGACTGGGGGCCCAGAGTGCATCCCAGCTTGGTCAGCGCGGGCACGCTCAGGTCCTTGTCCTCCTGCGCGGCGCAATTCAGGGTTAGAGCTCAGCCTCCGCCTCCCGGAGCCGTTGCGCGCCAATCTCACCTCCAGAATGGACAGAAGCGACTTGGGCGGCTCGAAGAACACATGGTTCGTTGCCATTTTGCCTGTTGGACCTAATAAATGGGCCGTTCGGCCAAACTGTTTCGAGCTTGTGGATCCCCTGACACCAGATGTACTGGTGTGTGTGCAGTGGGAGGAACGGGGAAATTGGGGGGCTGGGGCCGGGAGTATGCGAGCCAGCGGCCCTTGCAAGCGCGCGATCCCGCGCCTCATCAGCACTGTCAGGCCCCCTGCGTCAGCTGCGACGCTTTAGTTCCGTGTTCCATTTGTTGGCATGTGTATGCATTAGAGCACTTGTTACATTGCGTTGCAAAGCGGTGTGCAAGCTCGTCAAGTGAAGCTTGGGGCTTGGCTAGGGGTCTGAAAGTGTGTCTCACACCTGCAAAAAGGTCCGTAGTCCATTACATTTTGACACAATATTCTTAGGACCGGGACACGAGAGGCGAAGGTAATTCCTCGTCATCCCAGCAACGACAATCTCTTACCAGCGCCTCGACACGCCTGTGGCCTCTGAAGCATCGTTGTGAGCTGCCTTGCACAGCAGCACGAATATCATCCGCTTGCCAGCCGCTGGTCGCCGAGCTCCCGGCGCACCCGTGGACGGGGCTGCTGCCACGCACCGGCTCACGTCTTCACTGCCCCACAGCCACCAGGCCGCTTGATACCGACACCTCCCAGCGCCGAGCGCTCCTGGGGTCATGATTACCAGCAGCTCAGCGGCCGCTGCCGCCCGTGTGCTGGCGGGGGCTGCGGGGGCCGCGGTCCCCGCAAACGGCGCCAACAGCCTTGCGGCCGTGCTGTGTGCTGCCGCTGCGGCAGGCCGCTGCTTCAGCTTCGCAACAGGCAGCCCGGGCGGGCCCGGTCGCAGCTCCCCTACCGCGGCGGCTGAATCCGCTGCTACTGCTGATGCTGCTGCCGCACGCCGCTGCTGCGGCAGTAGCTGCAGTTGTGCGTCCTGCCGCGCCTCTGGCGCAGGCAAGTCTCTGTCCAGCACTCACACTCCCCTCAGCCTACCAGCACACCAGGCCAGCAGCAGCAGCAGCAGCAGCAGCAGCAGCAGCAGGCAGCGCGCGACGGGCAGCAGGGCGCCGCGGCTAGGACTGCCATGCAGTGGCGGCGGCAGCGGCGGCGGCGGCATGGCATCTCTCGCCGGCCGCGCCGCCTCGCCCCGCCCCTCTGCTACTGCCGCCTCTGCTACTGCCGCGGGCCGGCTGCAGCCCAGCTCCGCCCTGCTACAGCCGGGCAGCGGCAGCGGCAGCACTGCCTGGGGCAGTAGCTGGGGCGCGGTGCGGTGCGCGCACGCGACCGCCGCCGCCAGCCCGCCGCCGGACGGCGCCGCCGGCGGCTCCTCCTCCGACCAGCTCAGCCTGGCGGCGCTGGCGGCCGGGCTGTGGGAGGAGGTGGCGGGCGGGCGCGAGGAGGGCCTCACGCCCGCCGCCATCGTGGCGGCGCTGGACCGGCACATCGTGGGCCAGGTGCGTGTGTGTGTGTGTGTGTGGGGGGGGGGGGATGGGCGTGTGTGTGTGTGTGTGTGTGTGTGTGTGTGTGTGTGTGTGTGTGTGTGTGTGTGTGTGTGTGTGTGGTGTGTATGTGCGTGTGAAGGTGTGTCACGGCGCTTGAACGTAGGACGCCGAGGAACGTAAAGGTATGAACGGGTGGAGTACGAACGGGTGGAGTGGGGTTTGCGTGACGCTGCGGACGCCTTTCAATCAGCGCTGCGGATGGCGGGGCGATGTCCGGCTGTGTACGTGCAGTGGGGAAGACGGCAGCGCAGAGGGCCGTGGGCCGATGGCCGCGCAGGCGGGTTGCTGCGGGGTTGGTGGGGGTAGTTGGGGTGGTTGGCGTAGTTCGTTCCAGAAACCGAATCGACCACTGCAAACCGTCGGCGGCGGGGGCTGGTCCCGACGCCGCCATCCCATTTGGGCAGGTCAGTTGTAGGAGGGCCGGGGCGGCGCAAGCGAGCCGTCAAGCCCCGCACACAACCGCCCGGCCCCCCGAACCCTTCGACACGACAGGTCGCCCCAACCCCCCGTCCCGCACGCCCCCGCACTCGCCACCACCACCACCGCCACCAACCCCCAACCCCCAACCCAACGCCGCGCCCTCGTCTCCTCCTAACTAACCATACCGCGTAGGGTGCGCCGAACCCCCAAAACCCCACACCCCACACCCCACACACATGCTTGGCGCTCCTGTCCCTTCGCACGCACAAGTCTCTCATAGTTCTCTCCCTTGTGCTTTTCTAACACGTGCTGGGGCCGGCAGGCCGCCGCCAAGCGCGCGGTGGCGGTGGCTCTGCGCAATCGCTGGCGGCGGCAGCGGGTGGAGCCGGCGGCGTTCCGTGACGAGATCATGCCCAAGAACATCCTCATGGTGCGGCCCGGTGGAGCGGGGCTGTGGGGTGGTGGGGTGGTGGAGGGGGGGGTTTGGTGGGGCGTTGGTGGAGGGAGGCGTTGGTGGAGGGTTGTGGTTCATCCCAGAAACCAAAGCAGGGGGTGCGGTGGAGGGGGCCGGTGAGGGGGGGTGCGGTGGAGGGGGTAGTTCATTTCAACCCAAGCAAAATACCAAGACCCTGAACCCGAAACCAGCCAGGGGGTGGAGGAGGTGTGCGGTGGAGGGGGGGGGTGCGGTGGAGGGGGGCCGCTGGGGTATGGTGATGTGGATGGTGCTGACCCCACGTGGCGATGGCACTGCTGCTACCTGTTGACGACGGCGGTGACGGTGCTAATGACGATGCTGATGATGGTGTTATCGACGTTGCTAATGACGGTTCTGACGACCACGACCACGACCACGACCACCGCACACAGGTTGGCCCCACCGGCTGCGGCAAGACCGAGGTGGCCAGGCGGCTGGCCAAGCTGGCGGACGCGCCGTTCGTCAAGGTGGGCGGGTGGGGGGGGGGGGTTAGCCATCCATGGGTGGTGTGAAATCAATCATGAAGTGCCAGGTGGGGGGGGGTTGTGGTTACCAGCCCAAACTAGACCAAACCCAATGGGGGGGGGGGCGTGACCGGGGCCTTGCGGGTGTGAGCATGCCCACCCAAACAACGCATCCCAACCCCAAAGAACTCAAAGAACTACCGCCACCAACTAACGGCCCCACGTGCCGACCCGCTTGCCCGCCCCCTGCCCTATCCTCCCTTGCACCTACCCGCACCCACACCCACACCCGCACCCGTTTACCCGCACCCATACACCCACCCGCACCCGCTTACCCGCACCTACTTGCATCCACACCCGCCTACCCGCCTACCCGCACCCCTCCGCCACCGCCCCCCCCCACTACGCCCTCTGGTCATCGGTATGCCTTCTGTGTCGCAACGTCTGTCTACATCTCCCTCGTCATCAATCAAACATGCATGGCACCCCCCCCCCCACCCCCTACGTCTACCTCGTGATTAAATTAAACATGCATGGCAACCCCCCCACCCCCTACGTCTACCTCGTCATTAACCAAACATGCATGGCACCCCCACCCCCCCCCACCCCACCCCACCCCACCCCCCACCCCCCCACACACACAGGTGGAGGCCACCAAGTACACGGAGCTGGGCTACGTGGGTCGGGACGTGGAGGAGATGGTCAAGGAGCTGGTGGAGGCGGCGCTGGTGCTGGTGAGGTGAGTGAGAGTGTGTGTGGGAGCGTGTGTGTGTGTGTGTGTGTGCGTGTGAGGGAGCGTGTGTGTGTGTGTGTGTGTGTGTGTTAGAGATCACAAGGGAGAGTACTGTGTGTGTGTGTGTGTGTGGGTGGGTGGGTGTGTGCGTGTGTGGGTGGCAGCACCTGTTGCCTGCTGCTTGCTGCAGGAATGCACACGTCATACAAACACCCAACCGCCACCTCAATCTTTTCGTTGATGGTGTATTTGTAACGCCCGTAAGCTTGATTGATGGCGACTGATAACAACCCGCCAAACCGCCGGTGCCCTCCGCTCCACTCCACCTCCTACACACCCACGCCCCCACGCCCCCCACCCGTTCCCCCCCCCTCTCGTCATTAACTTAAATGCATGGCAACCCCCCCCCCCCCACGCTGGTCATCGGTATGCCTTCTGTGTCGCAACGTCTGTCTACATCTCGTCATTAAACATGCATGGCACCCCCCCCCCAGTTTGGGCTGGCAACCACAACCCCCCACCCCCACTGTTTACCAGTAACCCCCACCCCCACCCCCACCGGTGCAGGTCGCGCGCCAAGGAGCGGCTGGCGGTGGCCAGCGCCGCGCGCGCCGAGGAGGTGATTGTGCGGGCGCTGGTGGGGCCGCACGCGGCGGCCGACATCGTGGACAGCTTCCGGGAGATGTACCGGCGCGGTGGGTAGGGGGCGGGGGGGGGTAGGGGGCGGCGGGGGAGAGGGGGCGGCGGGTAGGGGGCGGCGGGTAGCGACGGGGGAGAGGGGATGGGGGGAGAGGGGTAGTTTGTTCCAGAAACCAGAAGCGACCATTGCACCCATCAAGCAGGGGGTGGGGGAGGATTGGGGCGAAAGGGGCGTTGGAAGGGCGTTGGAAGGAGATTTTAGTTTTAGTTCATTCCAGCCCCCGCTTCGAAGGATCGGGAGAAGGATGGGGGCGGCGTAGGGGCCGGGGCGTAGGGGGGGCGGAGAGTGCCGGGTTGGGGAGGGAAGGAGCGGGGCGTGGGCGGGGGGCGGGGGGCGGGGGGCGGGGCGACGACGGGGTCGCGGGCGCAGGCATGGCGCTGGGGCGGCGGGAGGGGCGGGGCCGGCGGGGGGGGGGGTAGCCATCCATCGGATGGTGTTTATCAAATGGTTGTGAAGTGCCGATGTCCAGCGGAACAGGGGGGGGAGGAGGAGCACTAGGAGGGCTTGAAACAGCGGAACGGCTCCTTTCATTCAGCCGGAGCTAAGGGCACGAGCTAAGGGTGTGGAGAGAGCGGAACGGGCTCCCGTCGTCCCAGCCAACTCATCATGCCCCAAATTCACGCACGCAACCGCCTCCGTGAACGACCTTCCGCGTACGACCGTCGCGCCCTCGCCGGCCCTTGGCGCCAGGCGACCTGGACTCACACACGGTGGACATTGAGGCGTCGCTGCTGGAGGGCTCCGGCGGCGGCGGCGGCGGCGGCGGCGGCGGGCCCTTCGGCGGCGGCGGCGGCCCCGGCGGCGGCGGTGGCCGCATGGACCTTGGCCCCGGGTCCGTAATCCTTTTGGATAAGCTGTTTGCGCGGCCGGGGCCGCCGGCAGGTGACAGGGCGGGCGGCGGCGGCGGCGGCGGCGCGCCGGGCCTGGGCGGCGGCATGGGCGGCGGGCCCGGCGGCGGCTTTGGCGGCGGCGGCCGCGGCGGCGGGGGGTACAAAAAGACGCTCAAGGTGCGGGTTGAACATGGTGCAATGGTGTACGGCACCCCGGTCGCAGCTGCGGACGGACGGGGGAACGGTCTGTGCCTCTGTGGCAAGGGCGCTGCGGGCGCCGTGTTGCTGGCCTTGGTTGGCCCACGGCGTGTCTTGGCCGTCACAGCCGGGCGACCCACCCACAAGCGCAAACCCACGTGACGCGACCGAAAACGCACCGTAAACCGCCACGCACACGCGCACACCCAGACCACCACCCGCACACACACCCACACCCACACCCCCAACACACACCCAACACACACCCAACACACATCCAACACACACACCATCACCGCCACCGAAACCGAATCCCCCCCTGCGCGCAGGTGTCGGAGGCGCGCACGCGGCTGGAGGAGGCGGAGGCGGAGAAGCTGCTGAGCAGCGAGGCGGTGACGCGGGAGGCGCTGCGGGCGGCGGAGCAGGACGGCATCGTGTTCATAGACGAGGTGGGTGGGGGGTAGCCATCCATCGGATGGTGTTTATCAAATGGTTGTGAAGTGCCGATGTCCAGCGGAACAGCGGGTACATTACCGGGGGGGTCGGGGGGGGAGAGGAGGGGGGGGGGGGGGGGCAGGGTGGTGTTAGGTTCTGGACGGGGGGTTCCATGCATTTAAATTAATGGGGGTGGGGTGGGAGGACAGGTTGTTTTGCCACCTCGACCGCCTCAACCGCAACCTTCACCACATTCCCTTCTCCGCAGTACCCCTTCCCAACAACGCATCCTCCTCACCGCCTTCTCCTCCTAACCCTAATGTGTGTGACCCCCCAACGCCCCAACGCCCAACGCCCCCCTGCTTGATCTAAATGCATGGAACCCCCAACGGCCCCCAACGCCCCCCAACAGTTTTCTCCTCCTCCTTCTCCCATATTAGGCCACGCTCACCTCCTCGCTCTTATGCATTGGGTTTGGTTTAGTTTGGGCTGGTAACCACAACCCCCCCCCCCCCCAAAAAAACCCCACCACCAACGCCCGCCAGATCGACAAGATAGTGGAGCCCAGCAGCGGCCGCGTGGTGAGCGGCGGCGTGAGCAGCGAGGGCGTGCAGCGCGACCTGCTGCCCATCATCGAGGGGTGCACCGTGCCAACCAAGCACGGCCCCGTGTCAACGGAGCACGTGCTCTTCATCTGCAGCGGCGCCTTCCACACCGCCAAGCCCAGCGACATGCTGGCGGAGCTGCAGGTGGGGGGGGGGCGGGGGGGGGTGGGGGTTGTGGTTACCAGCCCAAACTAAACCAAACCCAATGCATAAGAGCGAGGAGGTGAGCGTGGCCTAATATGGGAGAAGGGGGGGCGGGGGGTTACTGGTAAACACAGTCCCGGTGAGAAACAAACTGCGAGGAAGGTGACTGCGCTGCAGCTGGGATGCGTTGGGTGGGGGGTAGTTCATTCCAGAGACCAGAAGCGAAACGACCAAGCGAACCCGAACCAGCCAGCCCAACCCAGAGCAGGGGGCAGGGCGGGGGGGCCGGGGGCCGGGGTGGGCGCTGGGGTGCGGGGAGGGGCGCTGGGGGTGGGGAGGAAAGGGGAGGGGGCATTCCAGAATCAAATCCCGGGAATGCACGTGGCAGGGGTTGTGGCGCATGTTGACTTTGGGAGTGTGAGTTTCTTGTTGGGGAGGGGAGCCCCAACTAAAGCAAACCCCACAGCCATCACCCAACCAACCCCCTTCTCACACCCTCAACACCCACCCTCCCACGCACCCACATGCGCACCCACCCATCCACCCACCCTCCACGTACCCACACCCATACACACACACCCGGTCATCGGTAACGTCAAGACCTGATTTGCCGCAACCTGCTGTACCGTGCCTACCTGTCTACCTTCACTCTGCCTAATCTAAATGCGTGGACCCCCCCCCCCCCCGCACACACCCCACACACACCCATCCACACACACACACACCCATCCACCCCCAACCCCACACCCAACCCCAACGCAACGTCTGTCTACATCTCCCTCATCATTGATTAAATATGCATGGCACCCCAACCCCACACGCACACATACACACACACACACACATCCAACCCCATTGTTGATTTGTTTGTTATCTCTTGTGATCCCTAACACACATCCAACCCCACACCCAACCCCCAACACCCCCCACACCCACCCAACCCCACACACAGGGCCGGCTGCCCATCCGCGTGGAGCTGCAGGGCCTCACGGCCGCCGACTTCCACCGCATCCTGACCGAGCCCGATAACAACATGCTGCGGCAGCAGCAGGAGCTGCTGGCCACGGAGGGCGTGCGGCTGGTGTTCACGGACGGCGCGGTGCGCGCCGCCGCCCGCCTGGCGGAGCAGGTGTGTGTGTGTGGGGGGGGGGGGGGGTTGTGGTTACCAGTCCAAACTAAACCAAACCCAATGCATAAGAGCGAGGAGGTGAGCGTGGCCTAATGTGGGAGAGTATGGGCGGTGGGGGTGCCGTGTTGGGTGTGGTGGGTGGGGCTGGGTGGGGCTGGGTGGGGCTGGGTGTGGTGGGTGGGACTGGGTGTGCTGGGTGCTGGGCAAGTGTTTTGGGTTGCCCAGTAAGTGTTTGGGTTACACCCTACCACCCACACACGTACACACACGTCTGTACATTTATGTGTATGTACACACACACACACACCACCCGACGGCGGCTCAGGTAATTCCAGGTAAACCGGACGCGACGCTGCTTTGTCTTGATCGCATTGCATGCACGGTCTTTGTTTTGTTTGTTATCTCCTTGTGAGCTCTAACACCACCCGACGTTCCCTCCTTGTCGTTCCTGTCCCTTCGCACGCACAAGTCATGCATAGTCCTCTTCCTTGTGAACTCTAACACCCAACACCCAACACACACACACCAACAGGCCAACCGGCTGCTGGACAACATCGGCGCGCGGCGGCTGCACACCATCCTGGAGCGCGTGCTGGCCGACATCAGCTTCACCGCGCCGGAGCGGGCGGCGGAGGCGCGCGCGGCGGGGCTGGACGCGTGAGTGCTTTGGGCGCTGCTGTGGGCGCTGCTGCTTTGGGCGCTGCTGCTGCTGCTTTGGGCGCTGCTGCTGCTGCTGCTTTGGGCGCTGCTGCTTTGGGAGCTGCTGCTTTGGGAGCTGCTGCTACTGCTGCTTTGGGCGCTGCTGCTTTGGGCGCTGCTACTGCTGCTGGCCTCACCCCGTGCTGCATATTGCCAGGCGTATCCTTGCAGCCTTTCCTCATCCACCCATTCACCCACCCACGTCATTAAATTAAATGCATGGAACCCACCCTCTCCCCATCCCTCCATCACACCCACATCCACACCCCCTCCCTCCCTTTGGTTTCTGGAATAAACTACCCACACACACACACATACATACACACCTACGCCTGCTGCCTACCTGCTACCCTTCGCTACATATCCTTGCAATCCCACACACACACACATACACACACACACACACACATACAGACACACACATACACATACAGTACTCGCTCACGAGACTCGTCAGGCCGCCTGTAAACCCGTTGTTACACACACACACACACACGCACGCACACACACACACACACACACACACACACACACACACACACACACACACACACACAACACACACGCGCGCGGCCCCACAGGTACGAGTACGTGGTGGACGAGGCCCTGGTGCACTCGCGGCTGGACGACCTGCTCAAGAAGCAGGACCTCAGCCGCTACGTGCTGTGAGCCGCGGCAGTAGCGGCAGCCGCGGCAGTAGCGGCAGCCGCGGCAGTAGCGGCAGCTGCGGCAGTAGCGGCAGTAGCGGCAGCAGCGAGGCGGCGGTGATGGTAGAGAGCAGTGGAGGGCGGTGGAGAGCGGTGGAGGGGCGGTGGAGAACGGGCGGTGAAGGCTGGGCGGGCCGGGCTGGCTGCCTAGCTGGCCGGGTGCGTGGCCTAATACCTACTGGTAGCTTCGGGAGCCGGGGGCGAAATCCCGACTACGGAGCTGATGGCAGCTGGGAGTTGGAGAGGCGGCTGGCGGCTGGAGCCCCGATGTTGCAATTTGCAAGCAGGCGGTTATATGGGGGGAAACCCGGGAGAGCTGGAACCGGAGCCGCTGCGGGCGTTTGTTTACGGGGCGTGGGCGTGCGCGTGCCTGGTTGCCGGGCTGTCACGGGGCAGAGACCAATGGTGTTGGTGGTGGTGGTGGTGGGGTAGTTCATTCCAGAAACCAGAAGCAAAACGGGGGATGCATGCATGGATTTTGGCGCGGAGGCGTGCAGAGAGCTTATTGGTTGGCGGGTGATTGAGCGCGGTCGCGATGGGTGGCAGCGATCAGCGGATCAGCGAGAAGTGTGTGACCGCTGGGTTGGGCCCTCGCCATCTCTTGAATCGATGCAAGGCGGCTACCGTATGTTTCATGAAAGCAGGCTGGGGAGTAGCTGGGTACTTAGAGACAGCGCGGTGCTGAGTATTATAGTACAGGCGTTGCGATCGTCGCGTTAATAGCGCTTGGCAGATTATCCAGGTGTGGAAGGGCGGCTGTGTGACGGGAGGGGGCCAGATGTGCGCGTGGACGGGGAATGACACGCGTGGCACCGCCCGCCATGCGCCCGCACACAACCTGCTCGCAAGGCATGCAATCGCAAGATTAACTTGTTACTGTGTGTTCCGTATTGCTTGCATTATTTACGCATAGCTTTGACCAGGACGACCTGTTCCGGCAGAAAAGCTCTCGCCCTTTGTAACAGGCCGACGACGCGCGAGGCGCATTGTGACATACAGAACCAACCTAAGAGCTTAGTCGTACCAATATTTGATAGAGGAAAATGCCGAAGGCGCACCCACCGCCTGGCCCGGCCTTGAAGGCGCAGTGCAGACGCGACTACGTTCCAGAGATGGGGCTGGACGACTGGGGACTCACTCCTGAACAACAGGTAATGGGAGAGTATCTTCGACTGCTCGCTCTGCAAGCTAGCTTGATTGGGCGGTTGCATGCGAACCCCGCGCGCAGCGGTGGGCACCCCGTATGACGCGCGAGCCAGCGCATGGTTATCCCATTAATTCTTCTAAGAAGTTTTGCCGCTCGGGTGAAGCTGTAAGCCGGGCAGGGTGTTGCGGAGGTCCAGGTCGCGCTGGACATGGCCTCGTGAGAACTCGAGGCGACGGGAGGAGCGCGGTGTGCAGCCATCCATGCCCCCCGGCCCCACCCCAACTCCACCTCCCAACCCAGATCCCAGTCCCAAACGCCCCACTGAAACGAGAGCACGCTCAGCGCAGGACCGTATCCCCTCCTCCCCTGCGGTCTGCACGCCACCTCGCCGCACGCGCAAACACGCACTTAACCCCATCGCACCTGAGACCGTTCACGCCAGCCGCGTTGCCGCTGAGCCGCGCCCCTTGTGCTGCTCCGACACGCCGTGGTGCTTCTTGGCCAAGCACCTCTCACGCCACACGCTCATTTGGGGGAAAGCACTCCGCCGGCCTCCCTCACACTTCCCACGTTCCTACACACGTCGCACGAGCCGGCTCCTCGGCCAAGCGCACACAGCTTCAAAAGCACTTCGAGCCGTACGTACAACACGCGTGCCGGCGCGAGCCGTACAACACGCGTGCCGGCGCGTACCGGCACACACCTGAGCCCCGCTTGACGGGACGGGACCGGGCCATCGGGACGGCGTTCAAGCCATCCCACGTGCCTGGTACAGGGAACATCCGTAGTGCCGTACCCTACGTGTGACCTTACCGTGCCGTACCTACCGTACAAACCGTGCGTTGTACGAACCATGCCGTACACAGGACACGTACGTGGAGCTGTTCCGGCGGCACCTGGTGGAACGGGACCCCGAGCTGTGGGACCCAGAGAAGCACGGTGCGTGTGTGTGTGGGGGGGGGGGGGGGGGCAAGGATATAGGAACACGGCTAAGTGACAGAGCAGGTGCATGGTGAGGGAGGGGGTGCTGCACTATTGCATTTCCCTGGTACTGTAAGCCAGCGTGAACCCGGCGAGGGTGGTGGCGATTGGGGTAAATCGATGTTGGGCGTCAGGCTGGGCGCAGACGCCGCCGCTGCCTGCCTGCCTGCCTGCTTGCCCGCCTGCCCGCCTGCCTGCTACTGCCTGCTACTGCCTGCTACTGCCTGCTACTGCCTGCTACTGCCTGCCTGCTACTGCCTGCTACTGCCTGCCTGTGCTCGCCCGCAGACTACTACACGCTGCGCCGCTTCCTGCGCGCGCGCACCTACAACCTGCAGCTGGCCACGGAGATGTGGGTGGCGCACATCCACTGGTGCCGCGAGCTGTACCTGGACCACCTGCTGCAGGTGGGGGGCGGGGGGGCCGGGTGGGGGCCAGGTGGGGGGTGGGGAAGTGGGCGGAGGGGTGGTGGGGGTGGTGGGGGGGGGTGGGGGGGGGGAGTGGGCGGAGGGGGGGTGGGGGATGCGTGGGTGGTGGGGGTGGGGAAGTGGGCGGAAGGGGGGTGGGGGGTGCGGAAGTGGGCGGAAGGGGGGTGGGGGATGCGTGGTTGGGGGCCGGGTGGTGGGGGTTGGGGAAGTGGGCGGAAGGGGGGTGGGGGATGCGTGGGCAGAGGGGGGAGGTAGTTTACCCCAAAACCAAAGCGAGGGGGACGGAATGGGTGGGTGGGTTGCGAGGGCATGCGGTATAGTGAAGTGGTAGAGCAGGCCCAGTAGATCAGCGGGTGCAGCCGCAGTGGGTGGGGGGAGGGGTGGGGGGCGTTGGGGGGGTACCAGCCCAAACTAAACCAATCTAATGGAAGCGGAGTAGTTTATTGGGGGAGGGTGTGGGGAGGGTAGTTCATTCCAGAAACCAAAGCGACCATAGAGGGGGGGCGTTGGGAGGAGGGATTGAAGATGCCAGCCGCCCAAACCAAGGGGGAGGAGGGGCGGGAGGAGCGGGAGGAGGGGGAGGGGGAGGAGGGGGAGGGTAAGGGGGTTACTGGTAAACAGTCCCGGTGAGAACAAACTGCGAAGAACGTGACTGCGCTGTTGCTGGGATTCGCAGCCGCCTATGGGGGTAAGGGGGAGGAGGAGGAGGAGGAGGAGGGTAAGGGGGAGGAGGAGGAGGAGGAGGAGGAGGAGGAGGAGGAGGAGGAGGGGGAGGGGGAGGGGGAGGGGGAGGGGGGGGCTGTACCACCAGGCCGCCGCCGCGCACGCCCGGCTGCTCATTCCCGCCTAACTGCTCCTGGCCGACTGCCTGCCTGCCGCCCACCTGGGGTTTTGGGTTGCAATGGTCGCTTTTGTTTCTGGAATGAACTGAACTACCACCCGCCCCGCTCTACTCGCGCCCGCCTCGTTCACGCCTGGCCCACGCGCCTGGCCCCACCTCCTTCCCTCCCTCGTTTGCAGTTGGGTTCTATCTAGGTTGAACTACTCACTCCCTCCCTCCCTCCTTCCCTTGCCCTCTCCTCCCCTCCCACCACCTCACAAACAACAGAACTTTGAGTTCCCCGAGCGTGACGAGATCCTCAAGTACTTTCCCCAGGGCTACCACAAGCTAGACAAGCTGGTGGGTGCGTGCGCGCGTGTGTCTACGACACGTGTGTGTATGGCACGTGTGTGTATGACACGTGTGTGTATGATACACCATACGCACACACACACACACACACAAACACACACACACACACACACACACACGTGTGTCTTTCATAGTCCTCTCCCTTGTAAACCCTAACACACGTGTGTGTATTTGTGACACCAACACCAACACCAAACACCAACACCACCCCGCCCCCACGCCCCCACGCCTACCTGCTCCACTTCGCTACGTACCCTCTTGCGACCCCCTCCCCTCCCCTCCGGGTCTTTTCGCTTGGGCTTGGAATCACCTACCCCTCCCCTCCCCTCTCCTCTCCTGCCTGCCCTCCTGCCTGCCAGGGCCGGCCGGTGTACGTCCAGCTGATGGGCGGCGTCAACATCTCCCAGTTGCTCAAGGTGGCGGACCAGGACCGGCTGTTCATGTGGGTGGCGGCGGCGAGGAGTGGGAGCCTGGGAGGGTGGGAGGGGCAGGCGGGGAGGAGGGGAGGAGGGGAGAGGGAGGGGGGAGAGGGGGTAGTTCATTCCAGGGGGAGGGGGGAGAGGGTCAGCTGCTCAGGGTGGTAACAAGGTTGGTGGAGTGTTGGATGGTAAGGAGCGCGGGGCTGTATCCAATCCAATCCAGAGATGCGGCAGTGAGGCCCTCAGCCGCTGGCCGAACCCCGTGCCGCTTCATTGCCACCTCACACCATCGCCTCCCCATCGCCTCCTCCTTCTGCCTCCCCTTGGCCCCTCCCCCCCTGCCCCCTGCCCCTCCTGCCCCCTGCCACCCCACCCCTGCCCCCTACGTCTACCGCGTCACTAACTAAACATGTATGGCACCCCCTGCCACCCCCTGGCTGGTTTCGGGTTCAGGGTCTTGGTATTTTGCTTGGGTTGGAATGAACTAACCCCCTGCCCCCACCCTGCCCCCACCCTGGCCCCTACTTACACCCCCTCCCTCCCCCAGGTTCCACCTGTACGAGTACGAGCGGGTGCGCAAGGTGGTGCTGCCCTTCTGCTCGCGGCTGGCGGGTCGGCAGATCGAGACCACCTTCAACATCATGGACGTCAAGGGTGAGGGCAGGGGGCTGGGAGGGGGGGTTGTGGTTACCAGCCCAAACTAAACCAATCTAAAGGAAGCGGAGTTAAGTAATGCAGTTAAGGCGATACAACAAAATACTCGTTAGGTTGAAGTAGGGGGGAAGAAGACGTATTGGGTGCGCTGGCGACTAGAAATGCCACCCGAGCTCGGCGGCCAGACACAGAGAAGGCACGCACGGGGGAGGGCTGAAGCTGGAAAGGGGGGAGGTGGGAGGTGGGAGCGAGGAGGGAGGGGAAACAGGAGGGAGGGGGGAGGGGAAGCTGGATGGTTAGTGGCGGTACGAGTGGCCATCCTAGTAAAGTGGGGGGGGCTGGGCGATGGCTTGCCAGCCGCGGGGGGCTGCTGCATAGATAGGCAAGACAGGCGAGAGTACGGGAGAGTACGGGAGAGTACGGCACTGTAATGGCACGCATACCGGTATATCATGTGCGCCCGCGCACCCACCCACACTCCCAACCACCTAACCACCCAAACACCCAAACGCCCCCCCCCAACGGGTTCTCTTGGTCGTTTTGCTTCTGGTTTCTGGAATGAACTACCCCCAACACACACACCCAACCACCACCCCCACCCAACCCCACAGGCATGGGCCTCAGTCAGGTGACGGGCGAGGCGCTCAAAATGTTCCAACGAATCGCCAAAGCCGACCAGGTGGGTGGGCGGGCGGTGGGCGGTGGGCTGGTGGTGGTGGGGCTGGTGGGTGTGGGTGTTTGATAAACCGCAAGGCAAAGTCTGCGCTTTCGCCCTCTCAATCTCTGTGTTTCACCCCACCCCCCCCATTAATTTAACATGCATGGAACCCCCCCCAACGTCTGTCTACATCTCCCACGTCATCAATTAAACATGCATGGCACCCCCCCCCCCGCACACACACACACACACACACCACAGGACAACTACCCCGAGATGCTGGGGCACATCTGCATTATCAACGCGCCGGCCGTGTTCCGAATGATCTGGGGCATGGCCAAGGGCTTCATCGACATTCGCACGCAGGGCAAGATCGAGGTGAGGGGGGGGGCGGCCTGTGTGTTGTTTCCTGCCCAAACGAACCAAGATAAGTAGACTAGCGAGCGCGAGCTAAGGGGGGGAGAGATGATGTATCTGGGTGGGGGATTGCAAGGATATGTAGCGAAGTGAAGCAGGTAGGCAGCAGGCGAGGTTAGGGCGGAGGGGTTTTTGTAAAGATCAGACCAAACTGGAACGACCCGAACGACGAACAACCACCCCTCCCAACCACCAACCACCCCTACCAGATCCTGGGCGCCAACTACAAGGCCGAGCTGCTCAAGTGGATCGACGAGGACAGCCTCATGACGCTGTTTGGCGGCGGCAGCACGGGCAGCCTGGCGGACGACGTGGGGCCCTGGAACGACCCCGAGCTCATGGTGTGTGTGTGTGTTGGTAAACGGAAACGGAGAGAAATCCCCTGTGTGTGTGTGTGTGTGTGTGTGTGTGTGTGTGTGTGTGTGTGTGTGTGTGTGTGTGTGTGTGTGTGTGTGTGTGTGTGTGTGTGTGTGTGTGTGTGTGTGTGTGTGTGTGTGTGTGTGTGTGTGTGTGTGTGTGTGTGTGTGTGTGTGTAGCAACGGGTTTACAGGCGGCCTGACGAGTCTCGTGATCGAGTACTCGGGACAGCCAGCGACAGCGAGGCATTTAGGCCACACGCTGCCGCTATCACGCGTCTCCCCTGCCCAGAGCGCAACCAAGCTCTGGAGTCCACCGGGGGGACGCTCCAACCAACCTGGACCACGCCAGTAACCTCAGAAGGGTTACTGCTGGTACTACAACGCAGGGCCCAGCGGGCTCACAAAGCTCTAGGCTGGAGGGCCAGCACCGCAGCAACACGAGCACCGGACAGACGACACACCGCACGCAACAGCACAGCGACAGGTGGCTACGGGGCTGAGTCCAGCGACCCCGCAGCCTTTCACAGCCTCGACAGCTACCTAACCAGCACTCGACGCCAGGGCAGAGTACGCCAAAGGGCAGCCACAAACGCGTCAGACTACCAGGCCGGTCTTGGCCGAGAAACGCCCGGGGTGCTCCGGCACCCAACCCACCCTCAGCTCCGTTGACCCGAAACCCTGGCGCACACTCCCCTTGACCCTCCCAACCCTTCCCAACCCTGCTGGTCCCTAGATTCAGCCGCTATGTCCGCGGCTCATTGCTATGGCGATTCTTCTACTCGATAGGGCTGATCCCGGTCACTCCTCCAGCTCCAGCTCCATAGCTTGCGGTAGCGCGCAGAGCAGCATCCCGTCCACCACCGCTAGGATCGGGTGGGTGGCGTCAACTCCTTCCCAGCCCTTTCGGGGCACACCGAGTTGCGCGAACTGCAGCAGCCGCGACCAAAAGTCCGCGACTGCGCGAGCGCACGCAAGCTCGATGGGGTTGACGCCTGGCTGCGGCGGCGTCAGCTGCGTGGGCGGGACCTCATCTGGGTCAGCATCCGCCCCCGCTGCTGCCGCCGCCGCTGCCTCGGTGGGTGCTGCCGCCGCCGCCGCCGCTTGGTCTCCCTGGGCCGCTGCAGCGCGCGTCATCCCGCGCAGCCGCACCCGGCCGTGTTCTATGGCGGCAAGCGCCGCCATCGCCACCACATCCCACACGCACTGCTGGACGCCCGAGGGCGCCTGCACTAGCCATAGCTGGGCTTGGCTGATGGGCTGGGGCCCCGGGGTGTGCGCGTTGATCTGCGCCACCACCGCCTTTGCCACCGCGCAGCCCCAGAAGTGGTGCTGCCGCGGCTCAGGCGGGGTGGCGGCGGCTGGACCCGTTGTGGCGCTGCCATGGCCATACTGCCCACAGCCGCACGGCTCTCGTCGAGCCGTGGGCATGTGAGTGTTGCCCGGCAGCGGCACGGCGTCGATGGCCAGCCGCCACAAAGTCTCGAAATGGCGCCGCTCCCACCGGACGCGCTGCCACAGGCGCGCAAGGGTGCCCCGAAAGGCGCCGAGCGCCGCTGCCGCGTCTTCAGGCAGGTCCTCACGCCGCGCCTCTGAGCGGGGCGGCAGGCCAAGGGCCGCCCGCTCATAGTCCTCGTGGAGTCCGGCACGGCGTGTCGCGATACTGTCCAGCTGTAGGGCTGTGGCCATGCGGACGGACAGCTTCTCCAGGGGGATTTTGACCCCTCCCCTGCCCAGAGCGCAGCCAAGCTCTGGAGTCCACCGGGGGGACGCTCCAACCAACCTGGACCACGCCAGTAACCTCAGAAGGGTTACTGCTGGTACTACAACGCAGGGCCCAGCGGGCTCACAAAGCTCTAGGCTGGAGGGCCAGCACCGCAGCAACACGAGCACCGGACAGACGACACACCGCACGCAACAGCACAGCGACAGGTGGCTACGGGGCTGAGTCCAGCGACCCCGCAGCCTTTCACAGCCTCGACAACAACCTAACCAGCACTCGACGCCAGGGCAGACTATGCCAAAGGGCAGCCACAAACGCGTCAGACTACCAGGCCGGTCTTGGCCGAGAAACGCCCGGGGTGCTCCGGCACCCAACCCACCCTCAGCTCCGTTGACCCGAAACCCTGGCGCACACTCCCCTTGACCCTCCCAACCCTTCCCAACCCTGCTGGTCCCTAGATTCAGCCGCTATGTCCGCGGCTCATTGCTATGGCGATTCTTCTACTCGAGAAGGCTGATCCCGGTCACTCCTCCAGCTCCAGCTCCATAGCTTGCGGAAGCGCGCAGAGCAGCATCCCGTCCACCAACGCTAGGATCGGGTGGGTGGCGTCAACACCTTCCCAGCCCTTTCGGGGCACACCGAGTTGCGCGAACTGCAGCAGCCGCGACCAAAAGTCCGCGACTGCGCGAGCGCACGCAAGCTCGATGGGGTTGACGCCTGGCTGCGGCGGCGTCAGCTGCGTGGGCGGGACCTCATCTGGGTCGGCGTCCGCCCCCGCTGCTGCCGCCGCCGCTGCCTCGGTGGGTGCTGCCGCCGCTGCCGCCGCTTGGTCTCCCTGGGCCGCTGCAGCGCGCGTCATCCCGCGCAGCCGCACCCGGCCGTGTTCTATGGCGGCAAGCGCCGCCATCGCCACCACATCCCACACGCACTGCTGGATGCCCGAGGGCGCCTGCACTAGCCACAGCTGGGCTTGGCTGACGGGCTGGGGCCCCGGGGTGTGTGCGTTGATCTGCGCCACCACCGCCTTTGCCACTGCGCAGCCCCAGAAGTGGTGCTGCCGCGGCGCAGACGGGGTGGCGGCGGCTGGCCCCGTTGTGGCGCTGCCATGGCCGTACTGTCCACAGCCGCACGGCTCACGTCGAGCCGTGGGCATGTGAGTGTTGCCCGGCAGCGGCACGGCATCGATGGCCAGCCGCCACAAAGTCTCGAAATGGCGCCGCTCCCACCGGACGTGCTGCCACAGGCGCGCAAGGGTGCCCCGAAGAGCGCCGAGCGCCGCTGCCGCAGCTTCAGGCAGGTCCTCACGCCGTGCCTCCGAGCGGGGCGGCAGGCCAAGGGCCGCCCGCTCATAGTCCTCGTGGAGTCCGGCACGGCGTGCCGCTATGCTGTCCAGCTGCAGGGCTGTGGCCATGCGGACGGTCAGCTTCTCCAGGGGAATTTTGACGGACTCGGTGCCGGGCAACACCCATCCCATGCGCGGCATGATGATGGTGCTGATGACGGAGGAGGTGGAGGGGGCGGGGCGCGGGGCGGGGCCGGGGCCCGCAAGCTGTGCGGCGTGGGCCCGTGCGGCGTTTATCCACGCTGGTGGGATGTCGTCAACCAGGCCCTGGAGGGCGGCGAGCGTGGGGCCGCGGCGACGCTGGCGTGCGTCTGTTGGGCCCAGGTGGGCTCTCAGCCACCCTGCCCAGTCGACGATTGCGGCCGTGTCGAGCGGGCGCGCGTCGTATGCTCGTACCAGGTCGCCAATGGTGAGCAGCCGCGCACAGGCACGTAGTGCCCTGTGGCGGTAGTCAAGGCCGCGGCCCTGCGTGTACTGCGCGGCGCTGGTAAGGGTAGCTTCTGGCGCCGGCTCCTCCTCGGCCTCCAGGTCCGGGTCTGCCTCGCCGCCCTCAGCCGGGGGCGGAGGGCAAAGGAGCGGGTTGCCCCACAGGGGTGCCGTGAGGCACCAGGCCCCTGGCTCTGGTGCGGGTTCCAGCGCCTGCACCGGCGGCAGCCAGCCTAGCGCCGTCACCGTGCGCTCGGCGTCCTCGGGGAGGGGCAGGCTGGGAACAACATCGCCCGCGCCCGTCACTGCTGGCACTGCCGTCAGGGCGCTGCTAGGCCGCATGGATGGGTGGTGGTGATGGAGTTACGCGGCGTACGCGACACACCAGGGCTGAGGCAGCGCGTTGGCGGGGGCGGCATCGTGGGCGGCGAGGCGGGCGGCCCACGTGGCGTGCCGGCCGCGCACGTGCTGTGTGAGGGGCAGGGCTCCGAAGCCGCCGGCGGTGGTGTGTGTGTGTGTTTGTGTGTGTGTGTGTGTGTGTGTGTGTGTGTGTGTGTGTGTGTGTGTGTGTGTGTGTGTGTGTAGCAACGGGTTTACAGGCGGCCTGACGAGTCTCGTGATCGAGTACTCGGGACAGCCAGCGACAGCGAGGCATTTAGGCCACACGCTGCCGCTATCACGCGTCTCCCCTGCCCAGAGCGCAGCCAAGCTCTGGAGTCCACCGGGGGGACGCTCCAACCAACCTGGACCACGCCAGTAACCTCAGAAGGGTTACTGCTGGTACTACAACGCAGGGCCCAGCGGGCTCACAAAGCTCTAGGCTGGAGGGCCAGCACCGCAGCAACACGAGCACCGGACAGACGACACACCGCACGCAACAGCACAGCGACAGGTGGCTACGGGGCTGAGTCCAGCGACCCCGCAGCCTTTCACAGCCTCGACAACAACCTAACCAGCACTCGACGCCAGGGCAGACTATGCCAAAGGGCAGCCACAAACGCGTCAGACTACCAGGCCGGTCTTGGCCGAGAAACGCCCGGGGTGCTCCGGCACCCAACCCACCCTCAGCTCCGTTGACCCGAAACCCTGGCGCACACTCCCCTTGACCCTCCCAACCCTTCCCAACCCTGCTGGTCCCTAGATTCAGCCGCTATGTCCGCGGCTCATTGCTATGGCGATTCTTCTACTCGAGAAGGCTGATCCCGGTCACTCCTCCAGCTCCAGCTCCATAGGTTGCGGAAGCGCGCAGAGCAGCATCCCGTCCACCACCGCTAGGATCGGGTGGGTGGCGTCAACACCTTCCCAGCCCTTTCGGGGCACACCGAGTTGCGCGAACTGCAGCAGCCGCGACCAAAAGTCCGCGACTGCGCGAGCGCACGCAAGCTCGATGGGGTTGACGCCTGGCTGCGGCGGCGTCAGCTGCGTGGGCGGGACCTCATCTGGGTCGGCGTCCGCCCCCGCTGCTGCCGCCGCCGCTGCCTCGGTGGGTGCTGCCGCCGCTGCCGCCGCTTGGTCTCCCTGGGCCGCTGCAGCGCGCGTCATCCCGCGCAGCCGCACCCGGCCGTGTTCTATGGCGGCAAGCGCCGCCATCGCCACCACATCCCACACGCACTGCTGGATGCCCGAGGGCGCCTGCACTAGCCACAGCTGGGCTTGGCTGACGGGCTGGGGCCCCGGGGTGTGTGCGTTGATCTGCGCCACCACCGCCTTTGCCACTGCGCAGCCCCAGAAGTGGTGCTGCCGCGGCGCAGACGGGGTGGCGGCGGCTGGCCCCGTTGTGGCGCTGCCATGGCCGTACTGTCCACAGCCGCACGGCTCACGTCGAGCCGTGGGCATGTGAGTGTTGCCCGGCAGCGGCACGGCATCGATGGCCAGCCGCCACAAAGTCTCGAAATGGCGCCGCTCCCACCGGACGTGCTGCCACAGGCGCGCAAGGGTGCCCCGAAGAGCGCCGAGCGCCGCTGCCGCAGCTTCAGGCAGGTCCTCACGCCGTGCCTCCGAGCGGGGCGGCAGGCCAAGGGCCGCCCGCTCATAGTCCTCGTGGAGTCCGGCACGGCGTGCCGCTATGCTGTCCAGCTGCAGGGCTGTGGCCATGCGGACGGTCAGCTTCTCCAGGGGAATTTTGACGTGTGTGTGTGTGTGTGTGTGTGTGTGTGTGTGTGTGTGTGTGTGTGTGTGTGTGTGTGTGTGTGTGTGTGTGTGTGTGTGTGTGTGTGTGTGTGTGTGTGTGTGTGTGTGTAACAACGGGTTTACAGGCGGCCTGACGAGTCTCGTGAGCGAGTACTCGGGACAGCCAGCGACAGCGAGGCATTTAGGCCACACGCTGCCGCTATCACGCGCCTCCCCTGCCCAGAGCGCAGCCAAACTCTGGAGTCCACCGGGGGGACGCTCCAACCAACCTGGACCACGCCAGTAGCCTCAGAAGGGTTACTGCTGGTACTACAACGCAGGGCCCAGCGGGCTCACAAAGCTCTAGGCTGAAGGGCCAGCACCGCAGCAACACGAGCACCGGACAGACGACACACCGCACGCAACAGCACAGCGACAGTGTGTGTGTGTGTGTGTGTTGTAATCGAATCGCCCTGCGTGTGTGTGTGTGTGTTGGTGCGGGGGGGGCGGTAATTTGTTCCAGAAACCAAAGCCACCATTGCAACCCAACAACCCAGAAACCAGAACCAGGGGGGGATGCGTGCATGAGTATGGGGTTGGGTTTGGGGGTGAGGTGGGTTTGGGGAGGGGACGGGCGGCGTTGGGGTTGTAAGCACCAGCCACCATCTCCAGCCACACGCCCGCCCGCACCCTGCACCCTCCCACCCCGCTACAAAACACCTCGTAACTAAACATAACCCAAAACCCCGCCTCCCCATCTTCACCCTCTCCCCCTCCCCCCAATCATATCAAACAACCAAACCAACAACCAAACCAACAACCAACAGGCCAGCGTGGGTCTGAACCAGGAGGAGCTCCGTGAGGGCATCATCCCGCGACCGGCCGCCCCCATCGACCGCCCCTACAACCTCATACTGCAAGGGCAGGGGCGGCAGCGGCACAAGCAGCAGCAGCAGGCGGCGGGCGACAAGGCGGCGGCGGCGGTGACGGCGGCGTCAGGCGCGGCGGCGGGCGGCTTCATGGTCAGGTGCGCAGCTTGCTTGCCGCGTATCATCCGCAATCCTTGTCCTTGTTCCAACACCCAACCTCTCGTGGCTTATATATGCGAGCGTGAGCCGAATGTTTCTTTCTTGCTGTACCACACACCATCCTTCACCACTTCACATATTACGCAATTTACTTTTATGCAATTTACTTTTATGCAATTTACTTTTATGTGTTTCCTCTCCCAGGGACAACCCGGAGTTCGGGGCGGATGAGGACCAGCAGCAGCCGCGCGAGCCAGCAGCAGCCATGCCCACTCCCCGCGGCATGAGCACCGCCCCGCCCCGCTCCGCCTCCACCGCCGGGCCAGCGGCTGTAGCCGCTGGGTCAGCCGCAGTAGCAGGAGGGGCAGCAGCAGCAGCTGGCGGCGGTGCGCAGGGGCACGGGCAGCTGTACAAGGTGCTCGCGGCCAAGCAGGCGGTGCTGCGGCAGCAGCTGGCGATCACGCAGGCGGGGCTGAAGGCCGCGGCGGCGGCGGCGGCGGCGGCCGCACCAACCGCCAACGGCGAGCACGGCAGCGTGGTCGCCGCGCGGGGGCGGCCGGTAGCCGCGGCGGCGGCGGCGGGTGCGGGTGGCCTGGGGCCGGAGGTGCTGGGGCCGGCCGCGGAGGAGGCGCTCCTGGATGACGACGCGCCGCTGGGGCCGGGTGTGGGCGAGGGCAGCGTACTCCACCGCATGCAGGTGCGTGCGTGTGTGTGTGTGTGCGGCGTGTGTGGCCCGTTGCCCTGGGATGCCAACCCTGCAACCAGCATGACCCCCATTGTCTCCTCCGCGCTCTCCTCGCGCTTCTGTGGGTCTGGATTCTGGAATACAATGCTCGCATTGCGAGTGGAAATAAACTACTTACCCCCCCCCCCCCTCTTTTGCATGGGTATAGTTCAGTTGGGCTGGTTTTTACTACCCACCCCTCATCGGTATGCCTTCTGTGTCGCAGCGTCTGTCTACATCCTCCTCGTCATTGAATAAGCATGCATGGCAACCCCTCCCCTGACCCCTCATCAGGTGTTGGAGCGCTCTCTGGCAACGCTGATGGAGGCGCAAGCGCTGACCCTGCAGCAGCTGGCGGGGATGGCGGCGGCGCAGAAGGAGGCGGCGGCACGGCAGGCGGCGGCGGCGGCGCAGGCGGCGGCGGCGGCGCGGGCGGCGGCGCCGCCGCCGTCCAAGTGCGGTTGCGCCATTATGTAATGAGGGGGATGGATGGTGTGGCGACATGGCATGGCGGTTGTGTGGTGGGGGTATGGGTCATCAAGTGCGCGCAAAGCCGCAACGCACCAATTTGCTGCAGCAGGTGCATCGGCGAGTGAGTGCGTGCACGAGTATGTATGCGTGTGTGCGTTTGCTCCGTTTGCTGAACTACAGAGGGGACAACCGTCTTTATGCGCCAGGTGGTGGGGGTGCTGTAAGGGGTCGGTGGGAAGACGGAGCCTGGGGGGCTCGTGATGCTACTGGGTGGCGGGCAATTGCCGTGTCACCATGCAAGCGTCTCGCCGGCCCCATGTGGCTCTTGCGGCATTGCATCCATGGAGTCCATGTTTCATACTGCGGTGACGTCTTGGATGTGAGTTTGCATGCAGGCTTGGGTGGCAGGCGCGCGGGGGCATTCGTTGGTGCGGGCGGGTAAGCCAGGCCGCGGACACGCCACATCGCGCCTCAAACCTGCTTAGACCGTTTTTTGCGCACGTTGCATGCAAGGACACAGCCTATATCAATTATTGTTCGGGTCGCCTGTCCTTTACAAACACGCGGCACGAGAAAGGTGAAGACTGCCACGCCCGCCACAATGACGTGCTGCACTTTTCTCGGCCAAGAAGGCGAGCCTGCACCCACACACCCACGATAGCAAGCTAATGTAAGATGCTATATTCCCTCGCTGCAAACTATCTTGAGTTTGCGTAAGCACTCAAAACTAGTCAAGAATTCGACAACTGACTCGACCCATCGCCAAAACTTGACCTTGACTTTACGCAATGCTAGTATAGCTGCTAGTTAGCAAATAATGGCTAAAAGGACTGAGGTCTAAGGCGGTCGCCTAAAAAGTCGTTCAGGGGCCGCGGCCCCCTTCGCTGACTTGCCGCGGCGTCCTCAGCCGGCGCGGCCCTTGTGCTCATTCTCCTATATAATATGTCAGCCACCAGGCCCCTTTCTGGGGTGTCAGCGGGCGACCAGTCCGCGCGCTCGCACATTTCTGTATCTGACGCCTTCTACAAGGATAACAGCGCCGGTGAGCAGTCTGTGCAAGAGTCGTTAATAAGCTGGCTTATCATAAGAGAATACGGGAGAATGGGCCGGCTTGTGTAGACAGTGCCGGGGCAGCGGGAGCCGCAAGGCCGGCGTCACGCTTTCCAGGGACCCTCCCTCCTCAAGGACCAGAACCCCAACCCCAAACCTAGCAGCCCATCCGAACCGGCACCTTACGTCCTCTGACCCTCATGGCCCCATCGCAGTCCTGTCGCTGGCGACCGTGAAGGGCGCCAGCGACCGGCCCGTGTCCGCGGTCGTTAATCACCTGGTCGACGCAAACTACGACACACACGACAACCGAAAGGTGGTGCACGCAAACACCGCCACCTACTCCATGTTCAGCTACCGCGTGTCGGAGAGCCAGGCGGCGGCCGCAGCCGCGCCGCCGGGCCCTGCGGCCCTGGGCTCGACGTCGGGCTCCGGCGGCGGCAACTTCAGTCGCCGCTCCACGGACGCCGCCGGCTCCTCCCGGCGCGTCAGCGGCACCGGCAGCGGCGGCGGCACGGCCGGCGGCGGCACGGCCAGCGGCGGCAGCTACTGGGTGGGCGGCAACGGCCGCACCGATAGCGGCAGCGGCGCAAGCGCAAGCGCAAGCGGCGGCGCCGCCGGCTTTTACGGCGCCCAGCCCGTCCTCGCGCCCTACCTCCAGCCGCAGCCGGACTGGGCCGGCGTCGCCAGCGACCGCAGCCTCGCCACCAGCTCGCGCGTCTCCTCCGCCTTCAGCGGCACGACCCGCAGCGGGGCCGGCAGCGTGTGCTTCAGCACCGCCGGCGGCGCGGGTTGCATGCCGGTGGGCGGCCCGGAGCTGGAGGTGGTGGCGCTGTACGACGCCAACTTCCAGGCCGCCAACGCGCGCGGGCAGCACGGCGTGCCGCTGCGCGTGCCGGCGCCCGCGCACATCGGGCCGCTGGCGTACGTGTACCGGTGAGGGCGGGAAGGGGCGGGGGGGGGGGGGAAGAAAGCTGGCGGGGGGGGGGGGGGAGGGAGGGCGGGCAGGGAGGGTGGAGGATGGAGGTGGCGCCGGGAGCTCAAGCGGCAGGCGGGTGACGTGGCACTGTCGCTCCAGTCGAAGATTCTGCGCGAGCTGGAGGCTCTGAGTGTGGAGTCCGCGGGCGGCGCCAGGTTGTTCTCAGTGCGTTGTTGTTCTTGCTCTTGATCTGCGCGGCAAAACCACCACCTCCTTCTCCTCCTCCGCCTGGCACAGGTGGTACTGCAAGCGCGCCACCCACTTTGTGGGCGCGGTGGGGCCGGCGGACGTGCCCGACGCGCCCGCGCTGCCGCCCTCGGAAAAGGAGGCCGCCGGCCTCTCCCGCCGCGGCTCCTCCAACAACCGGGGGGCCGCCGCCTCCCCTGTGCGCGCGCCTCAGCGCGTCAGCGGCAGTGGCTCGGCGGCGGCGGCCCCCGGGTCACCCTCGCTCAGACGCAGCGCCAGCTCCGGCCTGCCCTCCGCCTACACCGTCGCGCGGCAGACGCTGGCGGGCGGCGGCGGCGCCGCCGCCGGCCCGCCCTCGCCGCCAGCCTCACGCCCGGGTGCTGCCGCTGCCTCTCCTGCTGCTGCTGGCGGCGGCGGCGGCGGCGGCGGCCCTCCGCGCACCACCAGCGGGCGGCGCCTGAACCGGGCGCTGGACCCGGTCATGAACCTGCACGAGCTGATGGACCTGCTGGAGGACTTGCAGGTAGGTAGGGGTGTGTGGCTGTGTGTGCGTGTGTGTGGCTGTGTGTGTGCGTGTGTGCGCGCTAACCAAAAGCAAACGGAGAACAACCCCCGACCCATTTCAAACCATGAGACCAAACCAGCGAGCGAAGCGTAGGCAAGGCGGGGGTTACACCTGGCTGGCTGATGAGCTGACTCGGGAGCAGTTGTGTTAGCTGGATGGGGGGCGGCTAGCCATCCGTGCAGGTGGTATCACTCGGCGGGGGGGGGGGGTGCCATCCATAGGATGGCGGGGGCGGGGGCGGGGGGAGTGCCATGCATGTTTAATTAATGACGAGGGAGATGTAGACCCGCGTGGGGGAGGGGGGGAGAAGTGCTGATGCGCAGAGGAATAGTGCGGGGCGGAGGGGGGGGATATTGTTTCCAGCCCCATCATAACCAATGCAAAAGAAGGGGGGGTAGCTGGGTGAGGATGGGCAGGTGGTGACCGGGATTGCTCGGGATGGTGGGTTTGGGGCGAGAACGGCCCACGGGCATGTTAATGACTCAACACACACACGCTGGCCCCCTGTTCTACGTCTACCTCGTCATTAATTAAACATGCATTAGTTTGGGCTGGTTACCACAACCCGCTGCCTACCCCCCTCCCTGGTTAAGGCCAATCCTCCTCCTCGCTCGCTCGTGGCTGGTTCTCTGGTTTCTGGGTCTTGGTCTTTTTGGGTTTCGGAATGAACTACCCACACACACACACACACATACACACACCCTGCCCCCAGTCTTTCATAGTTCTCTCCCTTATGATCTCTAACACACACACACCCTGCCCGCCCGTGTCGTGCCCAGGTCGTGCCCCACATGGCCTCTCGGGCCGACGTCACTCGCCTCTTCAACATCAGCCGCCAGGCAGCGCCCAACGGCAGCACCGCCGCCGTGGCGGGCGCCGGCGTCGGATCAGCGGCGGCGGCGGCAACAGCAACAGCCGGCGGCGGCCGGCCGCCAACCGCGCCGCCGGCGCCTGGGCTGCCGCACACGCCGCCGCGGCCCGGCGCCGGCGGCGGGCTCAGCGGCGGCGGCGGCCGGGCGGGGTCCCCGGGCGTGGGGGTGGTGGTGAAGGCCCAGCCGCACCCGGATGAGATACGCTACCCTGCTTTCCTGGTGCGTGGCGTGTGTGTTAGTAAACGGAGAGGAATCCCCGCAATCGCTCGGAGAGAGAAAGTGTGTTCGTGTGTGTGTGTGTGTGTGTGTGTGTGTGTGTGTGTGTGTGTGTGTGTGTGTGTGTGTGTGTGTGTGTGCGTTGTGCAGGAAGAGGGCTCCCGCAAGGGGACCGCAAACGTTTGAAAAGGGGGGGCTTGTAAATGCCAGCCAGCTAAGCCTGGGGCTGGGGAGTGTGTTCCCGGGGCTGGCCGGGGGTAGGCACACCCGCACAGCAGGCGTGAGGCGGCTGCTCAGGCGCTAGCGACATCCCACCCTCTACCTGCTCTCCCGCCTCAGTGCACATTGTATCTGTCTCGATGCTGTGGCCCTTATCCCTTCCCCCCCTTATGCCTTCTGTGTCGCAACGTCTGTCTACATCTTCCTCGTCACTAATTAAACATGCATGGCACCCCCCGCCCCGCCTGCCGCCCGCGCTGCCACCATTTCCCAGCCCCTCAACCCCTTCCCTCTGCCTTCACCTTCCCTCCACCTTCCCCACCTCTCCCCACAGGACTTCCTGGTTCGCCTGGGCGTGGCCATCGGCTGCTGCGACGCCAAGCCCCCGGCCGCCGCCGCGCCCGCCGCCCCCGCGCCCCCACCACCCGCCGCCGCCGCCGCCTCCAAGCCCGGCGCCGCCGCCGCCGCCTCCTCCCCCTCCTCCGGCCGCGCCTCCCTCAGCGGCGTGCCCCCCGGCGGCGGCGGCGGCGGCGGGCGCGCCGCCGCCTCGTCCGAGCCCCAGCCCTCCCTGGAGGCCCTGTCTCAGGGGTGGACGCGGACCGTGGGTGCGGACGAGGCGGCGGCGGCGGTGCGGCTGCTGCTGGGGCGCATGCGCCTGAGCCGCACCGACCTGCTGGGGCTGAAGCAGCGGCTGGACGCCCTGGCGCGCATGGCGGGTGCGTGTGTGTGTTGGGGGGGGGGGGTGCTGGGGGCGGGGGGCGGGGGGCTGCGTGGGGGCGGGGGGGCGGGGGCTGGGGCGGGGGATGTGGGTGGTCCATTCCAGGACCCAAAGCGAACCAGCCACATGTGGGCGTGAGGGACGGGCTTGGGTGGAAGGGTAGTAAGCACACGACCGCGATACCGCGTACATACCCAACCCCACACACACCCAACACGTGCGCCCACCCACCCACCCACCCACCTAACCACCCAAACACACACACACACACACATACACACACACGCGTACAACACACACACACAGTCTTTCACAGTTCTCTCCCTTGTGTTCTCTAACACACACACACAAACAGGCGAGGCGGGCGCTCGCGCCAAGTCCAACAAGCTGCTGTACGTCACCGGGCCCTCCGCCCTGGAGGCCGCCGCCGGCGTGCAGGTAGCGGCGGCGCCGCCCGCCACCGGCCCGCTGCGCCCCGCGCCCGCGCCCGGCGCGCCGCCGCTGCCCGCCGCCGCCGCCGCCGGCACCGCCTACGGCGCGCCGCCGCCCTGGGGCGTCACCGCCCCCGCGCCCGCGCCCGCCTACCTGCTCGCGCTGCTCTCCTCCGAGGACCGCGGCGACGGCGGCGAGTACCGCCCCGCCTGGCGCGAGTTCGGGGCCGCCGCCATCGACCTTGGCCTGCTGGCGCCGGGCGAGCTGCGGATGTGCCGGCTGGTGCTGCTGAACCGGGGGGTGCACCAGATGGGCGTCAAGGTGGAGGCGGGCGGGGCGCCCTTCTGTAGGTGCACCTACACCGGGCTGCAGGCGATGCCGCCGGGCATGCCGAAGAACGTGAGTGCTGGTTGGATGGTTGGTTGGTTGGGTGGTTGGTTGGTTGGTTGGTTGGTTGGGTGGGTGGGTGGCTGAAGCGGTGGGGAGGGAGGAAGAGGGGGGGAGCTTGAGGTGGGGGGGGGGGGGGGTAGTTCATTCCAGAAACCAAAAGCGAGACGACCAAGAGAACCCGAACCAGCCAGCCCAACCAAGAGGTGGGGGGGGGCAGGCCGGGGGCATGGGGCGGGGAGCTGGGCGCAGGGGGCTGGAGGGGGGGGGGCTGTAGGAAAAGGGGGCCGCGGCTGTAGGAAAAAGGGGCCGTGGCTGTAGGAAAAAGGGGCCGTGGCTGTAGGAAAAAGGGGCCGTGGCTGTAGGAAAAAGGGGCCGTGGCTGTAGGAAAGAGGGGGCCGCGGCTGTAGGAAAAGAGCGCAGAACAAGCGTCGTGTGCTCCTCCGTTATGCGCACTGGCTACGGCAAGTAGCTGCTGCGGTGCCGGGGTTGTTGCAGCCGCTTCGTCCCGTTCTCGCAGCTATTCCCCAAGGCGTGATCGATGCGTACCTTTTTTCCGTTGCCTTGCTGCGGCTTTGATTCATCCGCCACACCAACCACCAACCCGACCAACAACAAACACCACCACCAAACATCAACAAACCCCAAACCCCAACCCCACCAAACATCAACAAACTTCAAACCCCAACCCCACCACCACCAACAACAACGACGCACAGGTGGAGGTGGCGGTGCAGCTGACGGAGCCGGGCGAGGTGTTGGGCGAGCTGCGGCTGGTCTACACCAGCGCCCGCGACCGGCACCGGGAGGAGCGCGAGGTGGTGGTGCCCGTGTACGGCATGGTGGGGCTACCGGGTGGCGGCGACGGCAAGGGCGGCGGCCCGCAGCGTGGCGGCGGCGGCGGCGGCGGAGGGGGAGCCGTGGCGGCGGGCGGCGGCGGCGGCGGCGCGGGCACGGCGCGGCGCATGGTGCCCACGACGGCGGCGGAGCGGGGCGTGATTGCGGCCAAGACGGCGCGGGAGGCGCTGCTGCCGCCCTCCGTGGCGGCGGCGGCGGCGTTGGCGAGGCCGCTGCCGCACAACGCGCCGCGCCGCGCGTCGTCGTCGGTGGACGCGGGGGGCAGCAGCCTGGCGGGCAGCCTGGCGGGCAGCCTGGCGGGCTGGCCGCCGGAGGGCAGCAGCCGCAGCAGCTCGCGGCCCGGTGGCGCCAACGTGGCCGTGGGCGGGTATTGGGGCGGCGGCGGCGGCGGTGTAGGTGGAGGTGGAATTGGTGGTGGGGGTGCCGGGTGGTTCCGCGGCTCCCGTACGGCCTCGGGCAACGGCGAGTCGTGGTATGCAGATGTGGGGGTGACCGCTGCGCCGATGGCAGCAGCGGCGGGGGCGGCGGCGGTGGCAGACGCGCCCGGTGGCGAGGAGCGGAGGGGCACGGGCGCAGGCGGCGGTGTTGGCTTTGTGCCGCCGCTGGCGCTGCCCGGCGGCGCACCGCCGGCGGCGGCGGCAGCAGCGGCGGCGGCGGCGGCGCGGCCGGTGGCGGCGGAGGCTGAGGCGGTGTTCATGACCGACCTGGGGGCCTCGGGACACGTGACGGACACCTACCACGCGCGAGGATCCGTGGATGGGCTGCCGCCGCCGCCGCCGGAGGGCCAGCAGCAGCAGCAGCAGCAGGAGGGTGCAGGCTGGCCGCCGGCACTGGCGCGGCGCGTGAGCTTCCGCGACGGCTTTGAGCGGTGATGCGGCTGGGTTAGTGTTGTTGTTGGTTGGGCCGTTGGGTTTTTTAAAACTGTTCGTGATGGGAAACAAAACCGTGCGTAGTAGAGTGTGGCGGTGGGCCGGGGGGCTGTGTGGACGGACCGTGAGCCGTTGGCAAAGAGCTGCGGTTGGGGATGGGCGGCCGCCGCCACGTGCGCTTCTGCGCGAGCGGTAGACACGGATGACAGGACGCTTTGACGCTTTGACGCAGGGCTGCTGACGGTGCTGCTTGCAGCAGCCGACAGGGACGAAGGTGATGATGGGCATTGACTGCTTGGACTGTGCTTGGACCGCTTACTTGATCGTCGGCTTTGCACACACGCACCCCCCTGCTTTGCATATGGAGGCCGTTTGTGGAGGACGCTGCACGTGGTCTCGATATGACGGGAGAAGGCAGGGCGCGCTGCGACGCTAGGAGTTTGTGGCTGACACGTGTTTGGACATTTTCGAGGCTGACGAATACGATGACAAGAGAGGTTGATGGCTTTAGGTTGGCGACCACGCCGTCCTCAAACTCGGGGCGAGTGCGAGCAAGCAAGCAAGCAAATAAATAAATAGACGCACACGCATGGGGGAAGGGTGGCCGTTCAGACGGACATCAGTGGGACACACTTGCCACACCTGGTCGCGATCTGGAGTCCCCGATGCCCCGGTGC